>VWZZ01001954.1:511822-549869 GCA_013399095.1 Psophia crepitans
GGAAACGGCGGGAGTTGGGCCCCGCACCTCGCGTGGCTGCCCGGAGTAACGCCGGGGGGTCCGGTGGAAGCCAGCGGAACAGGCGGCCCGGGCTGGCCTGCGTGGCCGTCGTCTTCAGGGCTCGGTGCAGCGTGGTGGCGTGAAGCTGTAATCCCTTGATCAGTATTTCCACACACACACACCCCCACCCCAGTACAAGCTTTGCAGCTGAGATTGCACGGTCAGTTTGTACCCCGCAGCACGGGAAGATACGTTGCTTCTCCATCCGTGACGTGTTAAGCCCCAAAGCAGTGATGCCTCCCTCGCACGAGGAGTGTGCATCGGTACAATAAATGCAGTTAACCCCGTCGACTGGTCCAGTTGTGACGTGTGCTGGGAACGTACCTTTGCACCTTTGTGGTTTACTGTTATTCCTCTATGCGAAGCAATAGAGGAATTTTGCAATAGCAAAATTTTCCACTTGGAAAATTTGAGTATTTGGGGTGGTCTGTCAATGAGAACCCACTTTCATAATTATGAGCTAAGATAAGGCAGAGAATTAAAGTGTAAACAGTGAAAGTTGTCTGTATTTCCTTGCACAGAGCCGAAGTTTTGCCATCAGGGCAGACAAGACACTCTGTTCAACCTCCTTCAGACCAAGAAGAGCTGTCAAATCCACTAGGAAAAAAACAGCGGTTACTCTGAAGCTAAAGCTAATGCATTAGTATTAGAAGACTCAGATGGGTAGCACCAGCTTTTTTTGAACATCCTTTAAATTAGCATCAGCAGAAGATTTTCACAGACACATCTAAACAGGTGGAAAGCTACTGTGCTTTTAGTAGTGTTTGATATGCAAGTATATAGGTATTTTTATGGTAATGATACAGCC
The DNA here is from genome assembly GCA_013399095.1 of Psophia crepitans. Lineage (NCBI taxonomy): Eukaryota > Metazoa > Chordata > Aves > Gruiformes > Psophiidae > Psophia > Psophia crepitans. Next base: position 512,691 of record VWZZ01001954.1, read on the forward strand.
GTCTGTCAGTTTTCTGGACTTAAATACTGATTTTTTTATGAATAAAAACCAGATTGTTTTTTGATGTCACATTTATCATTAGTGGAGAGGAACAGATTTGACTCAGTGTTCTTTTGCTGTATAATTCTAAGCTAAAGCTTTTTCAGATCTCCCATGTGGTGATACCTACAGATAGCTGAATTAGAAGTTTACTAGTAAAAGCCAAGATTTCCCACTAAAACTGATCTCATCTAAAAGATGAGAAGTAAACAGGGCCCGGTGTTCTACTTGTTTTCAGCCACTGAAGATTGTATTCACTTGTTCTGATAAAAGAAAACCAGGGGGTTTAGTTAATGAAAATCCTGAAGTGCGCAATTGTATTCTGTCAGCTCAGTTTCCTAAATGGTCCTAGTTAGGTAGGAAATTTGTCACTTCCCATTCTGTAGTACAGATTCTGTGTGTTCTGCTTCATTATAGTACAAGCCTGCTGCTTGTTTTTTTGAAGTGATCAATAAAAGTAGGGGGTTTTTTGTGAGTAGTGGATTTTGTAGCATGTTTTGCATTGAGAATTGCTGCACTGTGGATGCAGACTATAACAACTCGGGTAGTATTGTAAAATACTGTGAAAAGAGCAAGAATTTAATGTAAAACCACATTTATAAATAAAGATAGCTATTAGAGAAGAGCAAATTAGATGATATGGGGGAAAATATATAGTCATTCTTGGAAGTTTGGGCTTTGTGATTTTGTTTTCCGGGTTATTCCTGATGGCTGGAATATACCACTGTTCCAAATACGTTTTTTTGTCATTCCTGGATTGCCTTATATTGACCAACATGAAAGTGCTCAAGTCTGGTCAGGCAAAAATGCATCTTAGAGGATTAATCTTAACGATAACTGAGTGTATTCAGTGTGGGACACTGGGGTTGCTGACCTTTGATAGACGATTAAATCTCTCCTATTTTAAGGTGAGATCACACTGAGTAAACAGCCTTGTTCTTATCCTTGTTGATTAATGGTCTATGTTTACACAAGTCTGATAGTTGCTTTAATGCACCATGTCGAAGGTCATGTAATTCTAAATTGGAAATGTGTATAAAATAATAGCGCTGTCATTAGAGGACTTACCTCTTGTGGCAATAAAATTAAGAGATACAGACTTACTGAATAATAGAGGTGAATAGAAAATTATGCACTCGCTAATGAATTTGACAAAGCTATACATTTTACACAGAGTGCGGGTAGATATGAGGATAGCCTTGCCCTTAGAAAGGTGTTTGTTCCATTATAAGCAAAATTAATATCCCTATATTATTTTGTAGTGTGATTTATTTAACTCTTGACCATAAAATTATTTCCGTATTTGGAACAGGTATGCACTTATTTTGCTGTTTTGCTCTATATTGTCTCTCAAACTTTTTGTTTTAAATTTAAGAATATTTAATTTGTTGTTTGTAATTAGTTTTTCTGAGGGATGATTGGAATCGCTCAACTAATCATAAGAGACTTTTCCATGTTCCTTCAATCTTCAGTGAATGACTGAAGTGATAGAATCTGCTGTATTTTATAAGTATTTTCTAGCCAATTGTGAATCGATTACTTGAAAAGCAGTGCTTAATAACTGTTGTGCTTCTGCTATGGCCTTTAGGTGTAACTAATATTGCAATAACATTGCAAAAGCGGGTTTGTTTTTCAGTAATATTTTCTGTTTTCATTTCTTTCAAGAAATGTTATTTTTAACTGTTACTGTTTTAGCTGGGACAGTAAAGCTTTGCTTTAGGAGTCAAAACATATTTTAGTTGATATTTTAGTGAAAATATTGCTGCCTTGTCAGTGACATGATGAAGCATATTAAAGAACAAAGCTTTTTTTTTCTTCCTATGAACTCCCTTCTGGACATCCTTAAATTGTTGGATACTTAATATAACGCTTTGCTTAATATATGAAATAAACTAGTGACACCTGGCGACTCTAATCAGCACTTCCATAATCCCAAACCAGCACTAACACTTCGTTTGTTTTCTTTTTTTAGTTTGGTTTGACTAGCAGGCAGACCAAACTACGCTAAGTAAGCACTGTGAAAGCATGTAGCCTGTGGGGGACGGGGAAGAAGTAAGTAACACTGTGAGAGAGAGGAGCAGGATCTGAGGGTACAGTAGTGCAGATGCTTGGGGATGTAAGTGTAGCCTTGGCTCCTGCCTCTAGTGGTAAGGTGTGTGTGCCCAGCAGTGATATTTAGTGTTGAGGCCAAGGGGTGTGTTTGGCCTGCTTTAATGCTATTAAACTCTCCTAGCCCTGCATCAGAGTGGCCGCATGCATATTGCCTATTAATAGTAACCCATACTAAATCCTAAACTGTACCCAGGAGTTGCTTGGGTGAGTGCTAGGTGGCTTGGACCAAAATGGTGCCAAGGATAATGCAACCACGTAGCCTGGCAGTATTTAATGCTATGTCTTTATTAGGGTGTATGTAGCCTGGGTGTCCAGTGGCTGTGAGTTAGTAGTGTCTAACAGGAGGCGTTACCTAGGGAGAACGTGGAGCGATTGCCTGATGGGTGATCAGGGAGATAGTTATGATAGTTCAGTGCATGGGGTTATGATAGTTATGATAGTTCAGATTTTAAGGTTTTGTAACACAGTCATAGAAAGCTAAGTTTCATTAGTTCTACTGTTTACAAAACAGCTTTTTGTATTCAAGTTTTTTGTAAAACATTCTGAATTTTTTGATGAAAAGATAAAGCTGTGTAATATTTTTATTTGCCTTCAGGCTTTGTTTGGATTTTATTTGTAGGCTTTTATCCACAACCAGGAGGGCCTAACGTTTGTTCTTTAGAGAAACGAGTTTCATGTAATTACTTGTCTGCTTTACATAAAATACAAATGCTTATGTAAACATAAATATTTAGAGATTTGTAATAAAGTTAGATTTGCTAGCCGATAGTACTCTTTGCACTGGAAGCTATCAGCTGGCTACAGTGTGACTTCCCTGATGCTGTCAGGATAGGAACCTGATTAGAAAGGCTTCAATATAAATGGCTTTCATAAGTCATTATTGTTTAAATAAACTGTAGGGTTTTTTTAGAAGACTGGAGGACTACAGTATTGAAGTATTTGGCTGTTGCCCAGAAATATATAGCTAATTAAACTGCTGTAGTGTTGTTTCTTATTTACTCTCCAATAACAAGTATCAGATATTGAAAATCCTGAGCTGAGATTTGATGGTAGAGAACTTCTGATAATTTAGACAAATAGTCTAGAAATAAATATTTCCCTGAAAGATCTGTACTCATCCTTGATATTTACTAGTCTGCATTCAATTGTTAGCTTCACGTCTATGGATGAGTGATGTTAATTAAAGTTGTTAATTACTTTAAACAGAATGGTGACTTCTGAGGAAGAAGCAGCTGGTGTGTTGAGCCACTTCTAACTGTGGACTGAAAATGCCAGCAGGTAAGAATGCTTTGTGTTTGATTTCCAATAGATATTTTAAAGTAAAATAGCAACTGTTATTTTTGTCTATATATTTTTAATGCTGCATTAGCTCTGTTTTGAGTCTATGTTTATAGATGACTTTGAAAGTGTTGCTATTTTAATTTTTTTTTTAATTTTAAATTTGAGGGCTCTTATAAAAATTGTAATGACAATGGTAAGTATGCCGTAGCAGAGGATTCAGCAGCCTTTTTCAATGGTGTGCCAGATGCATTTTTAATTATTTAGCTACAAATTAAGCGTTACCTCAGGGGGGCTAAAATACCTACTTCTTGAAGGGTTGAAATCCTGCTGGTAGCAGTATCACGATTCAGAGAGAGGCAGAGACTCTCTCAGGGCGGTGCTTCTCTGGGTTCCAGACGCCAGAAGAACCCAGAGCTGTTGCTTCTCCTGGGGACAGTGTGTCACCTCCGTTATTAATGTCCTCCTGTTCATAAATATCAAGGACAATAATCTGTCCTCTGCTTTGGCTAGCCCAAGTTTTGTGCTGATCCTGACGTGTGTGCTCTTTCAAAATGTGCTTTCTTCAGGAAACAGTAGATGGTGCCGAATGGTAGCCTGGTGTGTTTGTACTGTGTTGCTGAGTTATCCTTGTGTGGTTTACAGTGTCAGTGGAAATAACTCTCGGTAAACGCACCCTGATACAATAATTCCTGTCCTTTGCAATTTTAAAAGCATGATTATGCACTTTTTTAGCAATGGTCATTATTGAGCTAGTAAATCATACTCTAGATTTCTTTTTGCAGTTGAAAGTGAGGCAAGGGCAAAAACCAAAGTCCGCTTTGAGGAAATCTTCAGACGTCATGCTGGCCTAACAGATGCAAAGAAATCAAAGAAAAAGACGTTTCACTCTCAAGAGAATATTGTGGTGAGTTTGAACACATACAAGCTTTGTTTAATTGCCTCCCTTAATAGAAAAAAGATCAGGAAAATATATTGTAGAAAGGAAATGTAAGCATTTTTTAAAAAAGTGAAGATTGAAGTATATTTCTGCACGTATCCTTTGTTTTTGATGTGGCTTTTATTTGTTGTTTGTGTACCAGCAATGCATTCTTGTAATTTGGAGATATGCCAAAATTATATAGAATATAATACTGGTAAAAAGAAAGTGGCACATGGAGGCATGCACTCCTTTAAACCTTGCCAGTCCTGTTTTTTCACTCACATTTTTCAGAAAAGTTTTAAGATTTTCAAATTCAGTATTGACCTTAGTAGGGGTTTGAGTGATGGGCTAGTAGAATTACGTCTGTAAAAGTATTTAATTTTGAGAGTACTACATCTGTATAATACAGGTACATCTGTGTTACACATCTGTGAATTGAGAACTGATGGGAATTTATAATAATATTAGAGATAATCATTAACATTATTCCAGTTTCTAAAAATTACTAGTAGGAGTTTAGAAACAATATTAAGCAACATTTCAAACTTTTTTTTTCAATTTGATCTCAGTAATTAGCATTTCTGCACATGCTCAGCTTTCTGTCTGAGTGGTTCCATGTTTACATGTCTACTTAGGCAGTATGCATGTATAAAGACTCGTTTTAAAGATTTTGGCCTTAGCTTGTGACTCACAGATGAGGAATGATACTATCACCCTGACCTTATGGTTAGATCACATTTTTGTTTGTGGCATATGTCATTAAAAGAGCCTCAGAGATTCCTCTAAATTACGATTCAGATTGTAGCTCTTTTCCTGAACAGAAGAATAAATGTTTAATGTGAGTCCTATATATGCCAATTATTGACTTACATTGTTTGGAATTTCAAAATAAAGCAATTTGCTTGAAAGACAAATGTTCTGGGGTTTTTTGGTTTTCTCCTGCTAGGTTTCATATTTTCAGTCGTTTTTTCTTACAATTCCATCCATACCAGATGCTGGAAATGAATATTCATTCTTTAATACTTAAGACAAAGGAGTGGTATCTTATATCAGAATGTTACATGTATTTATTTTGTATAACCACATTTGGAATTGTTGTTTTAAACTTAGTATTGTTATGCTGAAATATAATTTTGTCTTTAGATTGACAATTTGAAGTTGATATTTCTACAGATTTTTTTATTTTGCGTTTCATGACGCATCAGAACAGGGTCCCCAGAGAGGTGGTGGAGTCACCATCCCTAGAGGTGTTCAAAAAGCGTGTAGATGTGGCACTTCAGGGCATAGTTTAGTAGACATGGTGGTGTTGTGTTGATGGTTGGACTTGATGATCTTAGAGGTCTTTTCCAACCTTGAAGATTCTATATGGTATTTAGTCAGTAGTCTATACAAAGAATCAATGTGATGTCTAAAATACAGCATAGAAGAGTTAGAAGGCGGGTGTTTTCCTTTTTTTTGCTGGCATATGTGTAAATACAAGATTAAATTCTTCCTTGGTTAGGTTTAATTTGATGAAAAGTGCGTTTTTAAATCTGTACTTTATAAGTATTTTTGAACACATAATTGTATGTTCATATGAAACTACTCATAAATATTTTAAGCTTAATTTGGTTTTAAAATTTGTTTCCATTCCATAAGTCTCTGATGTAAAACACTAGTGTTTTGGAGTTACCTAGAAACACTTAAAATCACAGTGAACTGAATCAAAAATTAGTGGTATATACACAAATTAAAAAGCATTTTTAGGATCAGTGTGGAAGTCTAATATAATGGTTTTGTTGAAGCCATAGATTTTTAGCAATCAAAGCACTAAAAACCTAAGAATTTGAGGAGAACATGTATTGAAACTTAATACTGACCATCTTGAATATTTCCTTAAAGCGTGGCAAAGCTGCAAGAGCTCAGGTTGGTATTTTCTGTGCTGGTTGCATTCAAGTAGAAATTTCTGTAAGAGCTTCAGCAAATAACCAGTCATTTCTCTGTAAGAAATGAATGTGTGTGGGAGGGGAAGAGGAGGTAGATGGAGGAGGTTACCTGGTTTTGTTCCAGTTTTCTTCGCTTTATGTAATTTAACTGTATAGAGTTTCACTTATCTTGAACTGATGTGAAATTTATCAGTGATGGTTGTCTTTGTGTCACGCACTTGCCATAAATGGTCTCCCAGATTTGATCAGAAACAGGTCATGGTTGAGAGCATATTTCCACTGGAAATGGTCCAGTTTGCTTCTTTCTTTTGTGTTTACTGAACCTGGGCTTTCTTAGATGAATAAAGTCTTTTCCATCATAGTCCATTGTTTCCTTAAAACTTGAGTTCTGGAGCTGCAGGAGGTTGCTGTAATGTTAAGACAGAAGTGAGGGTAAGGAGATAGCCTGCCTGGCTGCTCTGGCCTGTGTGCCCATTGCCTGGAGAGAAGGGAAGCAGCCTGACTGGATGAGGAAAGGCTGATGTGTGTAGGGGTGAAATGAGTTTGAAGTCACATCTGATAGGAATGAGGGGCTTGTAGTGCAGACAGACATCAGCTGTGGCCAGTGCAAGGTCTGCTTTGTTGTTCAGTAGCCACAGGTGCAGTGGCTATGAGGCCGGAAGGCATAGCTGAAAAAAACAAGCAATTGGGACGCGGTTAGAAAGCGAATTTATTAGGATCCCTTCCAGGGCGAACAGTCACACTTATTTTTTTACCAGTTGTGCCTCCTATTACAAGTTGTTAGAATGAGACAAGCTTCAGACCACTCAATGCTCAGGCTATTTTGCCCAGATAGATTAATCTTTCTAAAGTCGGCATGAAAATGATTGTTGTTTCAATCTAAATTTCATGGTAGAAAAGAGGGTTTTAACTCAAAAAACATCAGTGAAGTTTTCTGCCAAGTGAAAAGCAAGATCACTTGGTGGAGGCAAGAACATCTTCCCTAGGCTATAGTCTGACGACCTTACAATATTGGGATGGACATACAAACTAAGGTTTTGTGTTCCAGGCAGGACTGCAACAGAGTCATCCATTTGAAGCTTTTTACTTTCTACCTCACTGAGTTCGCTCCTTCCCTTTCTTCATAAGGCCCTGAATGACAGGTTGGAGTCTGGAGTTTCATAAGAGTCTCCTATTGCCTGTACCATCTCCAGGCTTGAAAATTCTTTTATTCTTTAGGGTAGTATGGATGTTTTACAAGTTTCTTTCGAGTAATTCAGTACTTTAGGTTCTGTCATAAATGGAAAACACAACCTGCAGAGCTTTGAGCTTGTAGAATTTTCCCAGTTTCATAGCCCATTTTTTTTCCATAAACTGCCAGGCACTGAATAATTGTTGAGATTTCCACTGGTTTTTAGCCCTTTGTTTCCTATATTTAAAATAGGAGAACTGCTAATAGTTGACTAAATACTTAACCAACACATTTTCTCAATGGTTTTTGTTAAAATTTGGTGAAACTTCTCCAAGTCCATCCTATCTGTAAATTAAAGTTCTAGCTTTGAGCATCTACATTTTGTAGTCTTACATGAGCAGTGGCAGTAAAATTGGTTCCCTAGTTCATTAAAATTTTCTTAAACATCCCACCCAACTAGTCAGCATCTCAGGTACATTCGTTACCAATTCAGTTGTAAGTAAACGGTCTTTTACAGCCAGTACACATCAGCCCTTCAGTGGGCTGGCAGTGTCTGTTCCTAATTTTTCCAGGTGTGCCTGGATTATGGAGAGAAGTTCAGTTGCCGCTGTAAGTCTGTTTATCTGAGTTTCAAGATACTTTGCCAAAATCACTTGATGTGTTTCCAGGTTCCACTCACGTGTGCTTGAGCAGCCTTTTTAAAAAGGAGAAGGATTATTAGGCGTTGTTCCTGCTGTCAGCTCTGGAACACAAACGGCAGGTGATGTGACCTGTGGTTGGCTTATGGTGGTGCGAGACTTGTGTGTTAGTCCCTTGGCTGGCGCCCATCTCTTGCTCCTATCAAGCCAGTAGTGCAAATAGGTCTGCTCTCAGGGAAGAGTGCTTCCTCTGCTCTGGTGTCCTAATGTGGCCATGGACCTGTTTTGGGGGAGGAGAAAAAAAAGGCGGGGTGGGGGGGGAAAGCCGCCTCATTTGTTCTGTGCTTTAAGCTGAGGAGGTCAGGTTCAGGTCAGCAGCCTTCTGGAGTTATTCCAGAGACAGGCCTGTCCTCTGAGCTGCTTTTCCAGCCTAACTGCTTTTTCTAACTCAGTTCAAGTGTGTTTATTTATAGACGATTGCTCTTAGTCGATCTCTTTCAGTCCTGCATTTCAGACAAAGAATCTATACCAGCATCCCTGCCTCTGAGACCTAATCTAATGGGTTTTGTGAACCTCTTGGCTTTTAGTTTATTATTTTATGACTTCCTCCCATCTTTCCTTTCTGTTTAATTACATCATGTAATTACAACGTGTGGGAAAAGTGGCTTGAGTTAAGCTTGTACAGGCTATGTATCTGAGGAACTTGTGTTTGAATTCCTGAAGCAGCTTTGTACAATATCTGTTAATGTTCCTGGATTTTGCTGTAGTTTGAGATTTTGTTTTATTTCATTATGAGGATATTCTAAGTGATTTTTTTTTACCCTTACGAGTAAATTTACTGTAATTGACTGTCAGCTGTTACTATTCATGACACATTTATAGATGGATGTTTTTGTTTGTAGCCGTAATAAATAACAAGTTCTAGTAAACATTTCAAGCAAGTTTTTGCAACAGCTAGGTTTCCTTGAGGAAATGATTCTTGAATATCAGAGTTATTTTAGAAACTCTTGAGCAGGTCAAAGACAAGGTCTTTCTGTTTAGGATTTCTCAAAGAATTCTACTTCTTGGGCTTAATGGATTAATGTTCAATGAAAGGCAGAAATCAGCATGACTGTAGCTATCGGTCACTGTTGAGTCTTAATTGCCAGTGTGTTTTAACCTTCATTCCTTATACTCCACAGTTAAAACTATTTGTAGAAATACAGATAAGGAAGTGGGCAACCTATTAGAAAATATTATTTTGGTGTGGTTTTTTTTTTTTGTTTATACAAACTTCTTACTTTAATTTTTTATTTCTCATAGTCTATTCTGTATTTCAAATTAGTTATATGAAATCTTCCACATCCACTTAAATCATTGATTTATGAATAAAGAGGATGTTGCTGGTCTATTTAAGCAAGTAAAAGATGAAGGTAGACAGTTTTTTTTTCATGATTTGATATTAAGATAATTTAAACTATTTTTAGACATAGGTTGCTAAAAATAAAGATACCTACGGAAAAGATACATGAATGGCTTCAGGTTTTTCTGATGTATTGGATAAGCACACGTGCACAAAATTCTAGACACTTTATTTTTAACTCCTTCTTTATTAGGAAACTTGTTTAACATGTGGCATTAGTAAGTCTGGTTAGTGCATTTTTAAACTTTGTCTAGGTTCAGACACCAGTTTTTATTTCTGTGTTAAGCTTTGTTTTGGTGTGTTTTTCTTGTCATACTGCTTTTTTTGACAATTTTCCTGTACAAATAATATACTTTCTTGATTCTTTTCCTCTTCTGTGTTTTTACTCATGCACTTCAAACTTTCCTTTCTTTTTCCTGCTTCCTTTTTCTTCAGTATTTTCCTTGCTCTCCATTTCTCTCTTCATATGTCAGATGTGAATACAACAAGATAGTGATGAAGGTTTGCAGATTATGTGGTTGATGGCATACAATATGGAGGCAGATGATTGAACATTGAGTGTTCTTTCTAGTCATGCAATATTCTCACAGGTGGGCATTTTTAAGTCAGGATCCATCCTCCAAAGCATGATTGCCATTGCAAGTTCACTCTCTATTTTTTCTTATAAGGTTGTAAGTTTTGGTGATCACTTCTTACACATGTTGTCCCTTTTTAAAAGTGTTTGAGGCAAACGTGATTCTGTAACTGGGAGAAATATCCCAGCTAAAAGGAGAAGATGCCTGTTTGTATTGAGGGAGGAAGATGGTCTTGGCAAAGAAAAGATAGTATGCAGATACTTACATTTTCTGCAACTTTTTTCTTAACTTGCTTTCTTTGGGTTTTAAAGTCCTTTCTAATGTTTCGTGTGGAGACTCCAGAGAGTTTTATGTATGAAAACAGTAAACGAACCTCAGTGACTTAATAGAAGTTCCATCAAGGAAGAGAGATCTGTGTGTCAAGCTCCTTACAGAATTAGGCCTTAGTTACTTGCTGTGTTATTTGGAGTTAATGTAGAATAGCTTGGGTTGAAAGAGACCTTTAAAGGTCATCTAGTCCAAGCCCCCTGCCATGAGCAGGAACATCTTCAATTATATCAGATTGCTCAGAGTCCCATCCAGCCTGGCCTCGAATGCTTCCAGGGATGGGGCATTATAACTGTTAGTAACCAGGAATAGAAACCTGAAGGAGGGAGGAAAGTTTAAAATTACGTTTTCTAAAAACCACCAAAAATTGGCAGGAGTGCACAGACAAATGCATTAGCTGAAATTTTCTTAGATGTCTTTACCAGACTAGTCATAGATGAACTCTTTGATGTTCTACTAAGAATAATGTGGATTTTTTTTCCAACTTTACATTTTAAAAATAAAGTCTTAATGGAAATCTGCTTTTCAGTTTTAGCACTTTCTAATATAATTTCATTGTTAAACTTTGGCAAGCAACTTTCAGTAGAATAGACTGCAAATAACTGAGCTTAGATAGTGAAACAAAATTGAGAATGAAGTGCCCAAAACCAAAATGTTTTTTTCAGTGTGAATTTTCTTTTACCTTTCAATCTGTCGCTTGTTAGTTTTAAAGAAGAAAATTACTAGATCTTTGATTTTATTTTACTTTGTGTAATCTTGTTAAAGAAATGACATAAAGTACTATGTTTACTCTTAGAACGTAAGTTTTAGTACGTTTTATGTTCTTTTCATTTATAGCTTGACACCTTTAGAAGTAATATTGACCTAGCTAAGGAAAGCGTGAATGATGAAGCAATTATAAACAACACATATAATCCTGAAGAAGAGAGTCCTCGATTTACAAAAAATAAACTGAGAGAGAAAGCCTCAATTGCAGAGAAAATAAACAATGATATTGTTAGCGGAGAGGAGAACAAGCAACCAAAGTCTAACAAGAAGAAAAAGAAGTCACTGATACAAGAACAATTTAATGAGGAGGAAAATTTATATGAAGCTAAATTGGAGAGTTTTGAGAAAAAGATTAGTGATTTTCCAAAGAAGAAAACAAAAAGTGAATCGCAAACAGATGTACCTCATCAAGAAGGTGATAGAAAGATTAAAAATTCCTTGACTGAAACAAGAAATGTAACTGAATTAGAAGAGGAAGAAGAGCTTATTCGAGCCTATCAACTGCATGTGGCTGAGGATGAGGCAAATGCAATTAAAAAGAAAATAAGAATGAAACTTAAAGAACAGATGTCTGAATTTACCTCCACTGTTCAAAGCCATGAAGTTGGATTGAACAATGAAGCGGGCAAAAAAAAGAAAAAGAAGAAAGAAAAAGCAGTTTTAAGTGAAGCTGAAACAAGGTACCATGACAAACTGTATACCATGTGTGAATGCTTAAGCAAAATGTTTCGTTTTGTTTTAAGATAGGCAGAATCTTTCTGACAAACTGTATGTATGTTCTAACCGATGAACTGGATGATTCTGTTATGAAAAAATATTACCAAATAGATTTTTCAAGATTCTGTCAGCATTAATATGTAATTCACAGATTCTGTTTAACTTTTTAAAAAAGATTTCTCCATTAATATCTGATGTTTATTTTCTGTGGAACTCGCTCTTCACTAACTTAAGATAATTTTGTACATGTTTTTTTAGTGATGAGTGATGGCCTTGATCCAACAGAAGAGCATTAGCTTAGCTCTATTCACATGAATGGTTCTGCAATTATCTGGAAATTAGGGGGCAGTGAAGGAGGGAAAAAAAAAGGAAAAGGCAAGACACTAATGTTGGGTGCGTGTTGCATTTCAAGATACACAGATGATGAGTTGCAGAACTAAAGAAGAAATTTCAAGTGGGTTAATAATGGTAATCAACAATCGTATCAATATTACGCAGTAGAATGCAATTGCTAACAGTAATCCATTACATTGCAGTGCAATGTCCCTTTCTGAGCTGCAGCATCATCCAGCAGAGGATGGCAATGAAAATCAGGCATTGGAAAGGCTATTGACATCAGAAGGACAGAAATTGGAGGAAAGCATGGAAAAACAGAAACCTAAAGCAAAGAAGGTTAAAAAGAAAACCAGAAAAGGTCTGCCAACAAAATGGATGTGCTGCTTTGCTACTTTATCTTTTTTCTTTTCTTTCCTCTCCTTTTCTTTTGATTTTTTTTTTTTTGCACTGCTACAGAAGTGTTTGTCCATAGTAGTAGCACAGAAGGGATTGAGCTGTTGAAGTTGGTTATGTTTCTTTAGTTACTTAATTGTATTTTTGTTCTTCGAATTCTGAGGCCAATTTGTAAGGAAGTTTATTTGATGTATCAATCTAAAATTTTGAGAATTTAGTTACTGTAAATATTTTTTTAATTGATACATAAAGCTTAAAAACTTTTAAAATAATAATTTATAGACCACTTTCACAGTGTTTACTTAGATGCATATTCTAATTGTCTTTTTATTATTTTATCATTTTTATTTACTTTATGCTATAAATGGTATATCACCACTTCGTTAACCTTATGCTCAATTCAGATACAAAGAATACTTTTTATACAATGCATAGTCACATTGGAACGTTCATTTCCGCAAGGTAAAATAAGAAATTAGTTTAAAAATCGGGATTACAGAAACTGACGAGGTGTAGGTCTTTTGATATCTGTTAAGTGTGGTGGTCTCACTGTAACTTGTAAATGAAGACGTTCTGAAAACAGTGTTTGGTAAATTCAGAGGAATGCACATGGAGAAAGCATCAGTTTCTGCTTACCTTGTTTTCCTTAAAACAAACAAGCAAAAATGACCCCAAACCTTCTCTAGGCTGTAGCCCAGAGCAGGATATTGAACTATATGGATTTTAAGTTATTGTGGCACAGAACCTATGCCAAATCAAGAGGAAGACCTCTAATTTTAAAGAAAGATGTTTGTTAATAGGAATAAATTATATTCATATATATTCCTGCATATGTTCATACATGTTTAAAATGCTACAAATCTTTATTACATGAAGAACACATTAAATATTATTGGTTTACTATTGATTGCTAAGACAATACAGAGCGTTTTTACTCCTTTAAACTGCAACTAGTGGAACTTAGTAACCTCTGTTTACTTTGTTCCTATTTTTAGAAGAAAACACAGAAGTTGCTGCAGAAAATGACGAAGAAATGAAGAATTCAGAAATTTCAACTCAGTCTAAATTTGGTTTTGATGATGATCTTGTGTTGGGAGTTTATATCCATCGATCTGATCGACTTAAAACTGATCTGTTGGTATCTCATCCCATGGTTAAAATTCATGTTGTTGATCAGAGAAGTGGCTTATACGTCAAGAAGGACCATAGGTGACTTCTTATAAACTGTTTCTGTTATCAATAATTACTATAAATACATAGATTCTTCCCTAGAAATTATGTATGAAAATGAAAATAATGCTGAATTTTAAGCTTACAAGGTCATTCATTAGTTTCTACATCTATGATAATGCGCATATATACCTACAGCAAATTAGGGTCATATTTTTCTTTTCTTTTTGGCACTTTTAAATGCTCTGCACTGCTGTATTGCTCCCGAGGTCTTTGTATTTACAGCACAGTTCATTCTGTATTCTCAAAAATATGTAGATTGCAAAAATATAATTAACTACGTATTTATTTAATTATTTATTTTTTATTTACTAATTTATTTTAATTATAAGCAAGTTATCATAAATTCTGGGTGGTTTTAGAAATTATTTTTCTAAAACAAAAAAATTGATATATGTTTCTTTGCTTTCAGCAATTGAAAATACTGTTTTGTTTGAGTTGGTTTTTTTTAAGGTGCTATAACAATTTTAACTGTTTGGAAATTTTCAAACAGCGACAGAAAAGTTTCATCTTATTATGAACAAGAACAAATAGAGCACGTTCTTCCTATTATGACACAACCGTATGACTTCAGACAGTCTAAATCAACACTTCCAGAGTGGGAGGAACAAGTCATATTTAATGAACGTTTTAGTTATTTTATTCAAAACACTGAAGAAAGTCCTCGGGTAATCCTGTTTTTTGAGGTAAGGTTAAATATTTTTGCATCCATTTTATGCACATTATGATTTTCTATTTGTTTATTTGATTGATTCAGGTATTTTACTTCAGTTATATTGGGTTAATAGCATAGCCTTTAGGTACAGAATTAAGTGGAGATACCAAAAGTGGTATTGGTTTTGCTAATAGTAATAACCTTTTTCTTTCTATATAGCAGCTCCCCCCTGCCCCGCCCCCTGTTTTGATAGTAGTAAGGAGGACAAGGTTTTCTTACTAAATGAACTGTCAAACTTCTGGAAAAAACTGCTAAGATCATTCCAGATCAGGAGGGATGGCACCACATATAAAGGATCTCACTTTTTCCTTTTTCACATTCTTGAAATCTGAAAACAAGTTTAAGTACCAGATACCCAAAGATGGAGTTTGCCTGCATGTAGCAACACCTCTTTTCATTTGTACCAATGAGCAAGCTATTGCATTGATTTCTATTAACACTATACACATCTACTTCTCCTGTCCTTCAGAAAGTAATTAACGCGTTCTCCAATACAATTATGTTTAAAAGAAAAATTGTAAGTTCTGTATTCAACATAATTTTGAGCTTAAGCATTTCAATATTTGTAAAGCAAGACTCTGTAGTATTAACCTGAAAATGTTATACACTAAATACTTTTCCATGCCCTGTTTTTATATTTCAAATAGATTGTAGATACAATATCATCATATGGGTTTTTATGTTCTGTGGTACTCATAAATGAACACATTTATAGAATTAAGAGTCCTTACCTGCTTAACACAAAAGTACTTACATCATGAAAATCATGTTAATGTTGGGACCAAAGGTATGACTACACTGAAAGCATGCGGTTCAACTTCAGCATGGTTTTTGAAATACCAATTTGAAGAAAGCATGATTCCAAGGTTTTTTTGTATACCACATAACCCTCCAGGAGTGGCTAAACATGAGAAGATTCTGGTCACTGACCAGAAAAATGAAGAATCTCGTGGACGTCATTGGAAGTGTGCAAAGTCAAGCTGAACAGGACTTTGAGCAACCTGATCTAGTGGAGGGTGTCTCTGCCCATGGCAAGGGGGTTGGAACTAGATGATTTTTGAAGGTCCCTTCCAGTTCATTCATTGATTGATTCTGTGACATAGGTGATAAAGCTTGGAAAGGAAAATGTAATTTTTTGACTGCCGTTTTCCAGCTAGATTAACATACAGCTGGTCTGGGCGGTCAGATTTGTGATCTGTATAGTTTGTGAACTACATAGGATTTATGACAATTACATGTGAACGTTTTCCTCTTCTACTGAGACAGAAGGGAAGCAAGCATAATTTTTTAAGATGAGACCTATGTTCTGTTTTTTAAAGCAGGTCATAAATAGTCATCAGGTAAATGCATAAGGATCTGTTATTTCTAGTTGCATGCTTGCGTGGAAGAAGTACTGGTTTAGTAATTGCTTAAAATTGAAATCTGCTTAATTTAGTAAATTGCATCTAGCGTATTTTTAGCAGTATCTTCAGTTACCGTGACATATATATTGATTAGAAATATGTTTCTATTCCTACCAAAACTTTCAGATCCTTGATTTTCTAAGTATGGATGAAGTGAAAGCCAACTCTGCGCAAATTCAAGAACGTGGTTTCCGAAAAATTTGTTGGGCATTTCTAAAGGTATTGTAAATATTTGAACGAAGAAACAAAATTTATAAATAATTTTATTTAATTATGTAGAAGATATTAACCATACTAAGTGGAAAACATTTTTGGTATTTCCAGGCAACAGAGCTGGAAAAACAAATCCATGCTTGCTTCGCTGTTCTCTCCTTTCCCTCTTCCTTCGGCCCATAAAATTCACAGTCACAACCTTGACAGTAAAGAGTATATATTTTTCAAGAAAGCATAGAACATGTAAGAAATTTTTTTGTTCGTAAAGTACAGAAGGGGATTTTCCTTGAGGGTTTTCTTTGTTTTCATGAGTTTTGTCTCTGCAACGAAAGTCACAAATCCACTAATTTCTGTACCTCAGCTATTTTGTATTCTAGCAGCATTTTCCGTTGGTCAGTCTTTGAAAATACTCCCTAGCTTTTTATATATGTATGTAGTCTCTCATTTTTAGTTGCAGACTTTGAAATGCTGCAGCAATGGGCTACAGGTAATTTAGCCAGCACATCTTTACCCTTTTGCTCTTTTAGGGGAGACTTGAATGTGCCAGTTTGGCCTTGAGAGCTGACAAGCTTTGATTTGCTTGAGGATTGTTTATGTACACCTATCCCTTTGGGTGGTAGATCTTGACAGCCATTGAGTGACCTGCCACATGAGAAATACAGGAGAAGATAATAGACTGCAAGTGTAGGGGAAGGAAGAGGGAACTCCACAGCATTCCATACAGAGTCTCTTCTCAGCTCTGCCCAAGATGAATCTGTTGGAATCAGAGGTCTGGTATCCTGTGTCTGGGTGTATGGCCAGCTGGTGGGAGCTGTGCATCCAGACATTCAGTACAGCCTAGTCCTGACAAAGGGAAGGATGAATTCCAGCTCATCAATACAAATAAAATTGTGGCCCCTTCTTAATTCCTACTGCCTCTGTCTGCATTATCCTTTCATCTGTATCAGTCAATGCGGAGAAGTCCTGATAAACAGGGGTCACTGTTAATGGCAGTAAGTACACTGGTTCTTTAGTTCGATAGAGAGAACTCTGTTTCCCCTGAAGTTGGAATGGTTACTGCTTTGCTGCATTTTTTGCTCTGACACGAAGCCTTACCAATGCCCTTTGCTTCAGCGTTCAAAGGGGGCAGATTTGGAAGAGGCTTTTTGTGGATTGACAGGCCTTTGAGATTTGGGTGATCCCAGCAAACAGTACTTTTTAAACAAAAAAAAAAAACCAAAAAACCAGGCTGCCATCTAAACTTTAATCTTAGTCATTTGATCCTGGGGCTGTTCAATACGTGCTTACTTCATTACCACTGGAAGTGGATTTCAAAGTTTATATGGTAGTTCTTGAAGATATTAGAAATAATGACTTCAATTACTTTTATGTTAACGTAACACATTTTTTTCCTCTTTTTAATCACCCTTTCAGCTTGTAGGTGCAAATGGAGTTCGAAACATTGATGGAAAACTCCGTCTGCAATTATATTACCCACCTCCAAGGACCAAGTCACGTTCGAATGTTGTCGAGGTTTATGACTGGTGGGAAAAATGTCCTAGAAATCGTTACCCATCAACTTTATATGTAACCGTAAGAGGCATAAAACTGCCAGATCATGTAAGTTAAATATATAAAATGTAAATATATTTACAAATATACAGACTTTTTTGTAGAATCTTTTAACTAGCTAGAGTGTGTGTGTTTGTATGCACATATGTAAAAGCTGTACTTACAAGCAGTATATAAAATAGCTAGTATATAACTAGCTATAATGAGAACTTCATATCTTAAGGTATGTGTTCCAAACTTGGTCCTTCATAGCTACCTTTGAAAAATAGGTGTACTTCCCATCTGCAGCTATGCATATTTTGCCGTTGACAGTCACAAAATTTTCAGGGTACCTTCCTGAAGATTGATATTCCTTCTTATTAGGAGAAATGCCATTTTACACTCATGCAG
Source organism: Psophia crepitans (assembly GCA_013399095.1). Lineage (NCBI taxonomy): Eukaryota > Metazoa > Chordata > Aves > Gruiformes > Psophiidae > Psophia > Psophia crepitans. The sequence continues at coordinate 530,796 of VWZZ01001954.1, forward strand.
GTGCATAAATTCTGTAAGTGAGAGAAGATGTAAGGCACTTAATTCTGATTCCCTGCACCCTCAAGCTATAATGAGTCATATTTTTTCCTCAAATGAAAACCCATTTAAAGACAGGCTTACATTGATATGTGCTGAGATGTACATTCAAGATAAATACAGCATTTATTGTTCTACAGTGGAAGTACAATATTGTTCTATTACATAATTTTTCATATGTGTTTACAGTTGTCATAAGTCTTTCTTCTGCTCACTGTTCATACCATCAAGGGTGATCTGTGGAAGCCTGGTGAGATGCAGTCTAAAACCAAGCTAATCTCTGGGATTAGTTCATGTATTTTTGGGACATTTTTCTGATCTGTACAATGACATGACATTTGCAGTTCTCTTGTTCAGTCAGCTGCTGAGGTTGTTAGGAATTCTGTGTGCTTTGCCTGAGCAGCTGTGCTTCATCTTTCTGGAAGCGTTTTGAGCCTGTCTCCTCTGTGGTCAGAATGTTTTCCTGGTATGTTTTGTCCCTACTTTACTGTCCTCTGTGAAGCTCAAGCAATGTGATGAATTCTGAGCCGCCCTTGACTTGGGTCCATTTGCTACTGATATTATTTCATTCTCTTGTGATAAATGCCAGGTTTGCTAAGGCTGGGATTGAGCTCCAAATGAGAGCCATGGCATGATACCATTTTCTACGCATAGATTTCTGCTTCCATTTCTGATGTGTTACAGATCCTACCCAGTCTTCTCTTTACTCAGAAGGGCCCAGATCCCTTTTTGTCTGGTATGCAGATGTGTTTCTGTAGAGACTTGTCTTAGTGAAATCTAAGCTTGATGTAACTTATAGGTAAGGTTCAGTAAGTTTGAAAAGCATATGTGATTAGATTGATATGTAATTAGATTACATATCGATTAGATTGATATGTAATTAGAGAGGTTTGGAAAGTATGTGTGTTTTACTTACAATTAAAATCACAAATATGGTCAGTCCTTTTTCCTTTGAAACACTTGAACATAGTTTGTTCAGTACATGACACTGGTAATATCTTTTGGTATCATGAATGGGTTTTGTTGCTGAAGCAGTATTTTCATTTTTATGTGGTAGGTTAATGTCACTGGAACTATTTACGTGCTGGAATGTTTGTTTGTGTTTTTTTTAATACACCACCTTCACTATGTAGTAGAATATTACTAATTTTCGCTGACCTGTATAGTTAATAGAAAAGTATCGACTATTTGAAAAATCTTTGATACCATCTGATTGACAACAGCCTTGGAAGCTCAGATTTACTTTTTGGTGTGCTTTACTTGATTTACTTTCTAATATAATTTAAATGAAATTTGTTGCTATACACTTTCATGTATGAAACTTTTTCCAGTCTCTATTTTTCAGATATAGAAATGCAATGCACTTAAAAAGTACCTTTTAATCTTTTCAGATTTTACACTCTTCATTTTAAAAATGTTTTTCCTTGATACTTAGTTTTGTTTGCCTTAAGGTTGCACCTTCTTTCCGCTCTATGATAGCTGTTCAGCAGGAAGAAAGTAGTGCAACACTGTGTGAGCTCCATAGAGAGGGATCCAAAAAATCATGTGAACCTCTTCCAGAGGAGAAAAAGGAGCCATGTAAATGGACAAGATTGCCTGGACAGGTGAAGTGTTTGGGGTTTTTTTGCTTTTTGAAAAAAAAAATAAATAATTTAAAGATCTACTATCTTTTCATAATTTATTTTTACGATGTAAGTATTCTGAAGCAAGTAATTCATTAAAGCAAATTAAAAAAAGGTACTAAAAATACAGAACATAAGGAGCTCTCAGATATAGTAGAGGAAGCCTAGCTTCTTACCAAATACAGTTGATTTAGCCATTTTTTTCCCAGAACAGTCAGATATTTTTATCTCCAGAATTCTCTAGGAATTTGAAAGAGTAGAGTAGAGCTATTCAGGTAGTGGTAGTAAGACAGGAAAACAGTTCTCAGATTTTGGCCTGATTGGAAATACATTTTCTTGTTTGTTTTTCCTTTTTTTTTTTAATTCCCTTGGTTAAAGTTAATTTTACAGCATAACAGAATTATGAAGGAACTTTCACTGAAGAAACTTATTAAGAAGGTTCTTGCTGACTTAACTCCTAGATCACTGTAGCTAATGGAAATTAGCATTTGTAAAACAGGAATTATTTTTGCAACTGTATATAGAATGTCCATGTTTTTGTATGTATTTTGTACATATTTTTCTGTAGAGTGGCATTAGTACGAGTTCATGGTTTTATAAAAATTTGATTAATAAAAGATTTGTTAACAAAGAATGTTGATGTTTACTTTGATCTTGTACTGTAGTCCTTACATGCATCCTTTCAAAAAGAGCACTTAAATACACAGTTAACTTTATTTCCCAGTAATGCTTGATAATAATAATAATGAAATAGTAAAGAACAGACAAGTCTGGTTTTACAATGGAAATTTTCTAAGCACAAATAGCAGGATACCTAAAAGGTGTACTTCTGTTAATGTTTCAGAAAGTTGCCATTGTGAAAATAAGTGTGTAATCAAAAAACAAGAGAAATATGATCCGAAGAATATTTGCCTGCCATCACAGAAATAAAATTTGGCAGCTCATTTGTTCTTAGACTAGTCCACGTCCATATTGAAGAACTCCAGTAGCAACAATGATGTATTTTGTGATGTGCTGTCTTGTGAAAAAGTTTTGGTAAGGTTAGCATCATGTGGCATATCTGTTTACCAAAGATTGTTACAGCAGATGTGCTTGTTTAAAAATGAATAATCACTCAAAATTATTATTTTGTCTTTACACATTTAAATTACTTTATCTTTAAAGGTAAAGTATCTTTTTAAAGGGTCACAATATATTTGTGTCTGTCTCCATAGATATAGACAAATGGATGACATGTTATTTTTGCAGTGTTCTATAGAATTATGAATCATTTGCTATATGAATTAAATATGGAATTTATTTTATTTACAGGTCATATAGCTACAATTCACATATAAAAGAAGTTTGTTCTGAGCTGAATTATTGATTCAACATTGTCATGTTTTATTTTAGAAAAGGGTTAAAAATCATTAAGAAGGCTTAATTGCAAATATAGTTTCTAAGAAGCTGTTTTTACCTTTATTCTGAAGCGAATAGTGTATATACAATTGTTTCATTAGTATATCTAATTGTATACTTTTAAATGCATAGAAGCATGTTTGTATTAATTTCTCATTCATAAGGGTAAATCAGGTTTAGGTTAAGTAATCATGTAACTGCTCTGGCTGTTTTAATTACTCTTCAACTTTGAATTTAGTTCTGGAGAAAAAGCCCTTGGGTGAAAAAGAGGAAATATTTGGGAGAGAAGAGGGACTGTAATACCTGTGCAATTATTTTTTAGAAATGTTTTGTTTCCCATGATGTTTAAAAAAATCAGGAATTGAAACACATATGAGAAATGCTAAAGGTGATTTGGTCAATCAGAGGTTTCAGTGCTTGTAGTTAGTCTTTTGAATTTACTCTGCAATCATTAAATTACTAAAAGTTGTGCTTAGATTCTTTAAACAAGCTTGATTTACAGTCTAACTCTGCAGCTTATATTATTGACAATAATTAAGATTAAGAACTGCTTAATGATGGCTAAAAATTGAAATAATTTCCTTTCCTTAGGTTTTTAAAACTTGTTAGTTGTCTGTAGTAATGGGGCAGAATTGCTTATACAAACCAGATGTGGCCTCAGTTATGCAGCAGAACTCTGTTTGTAAGGTTGCATTTTTCTTTTAAATTCCCTTAAGATCTTAGTAGCTTTTTAAAACTTACACATGACAGGAACTAAGAATGTCTTAAGCATTGGGTGGTTAATATTCATAACTTTAATCCCAATTCTTACCTGAAAAGCTAGGTTTGCCGCATACCGAACAAGCATCTGTTTTCCCTGCGAGGTGGAGATATGGGCTGTTTCTGTATTCGTTTCTCTCATGATGGGAAAACGCTGGCAGCGGCATGTGGGGGCAGGAATGGCTATCCCATTGTATGTAAGTTTAAAATATGTCATTTGTGGTTTTTTTTTTCTTATAACTTATGTAGTTTGAAACTAAAGGGCAAAAGATGTGTTTTAAAATTTTTTTAGAGGTTTTGTTCTATAATTGTGTTTTGCAAATTATTTTATGTATTAAAGAGCATTGGGGAAAATGCTCTTTCTGCATCAATAGGTCTGGAACCGGCTTTTTGTACATGGCAATGCATATGTAGTTTAACACTATGAAATCACACTATTTCTGTGCAGAGGTCTAATGGCAATGCTAAATCAATTTGCATAAGGAGCATGTTTTCTGATAATAAGGCTTTAAGTGAAATAGCTTTTCCAACCCCCCACCACATACTTTTTGTGTAAGTTATTTCTCTTAACCTGTCATGAAATTTAGATACCTGGAATACTGTCGTCTCCAGACAGACTGCTGGAGGCTGCTGTCTTCCATGATCCAGTTCAGCTGGAATTACAAATATTATTACTCAGACTTGGGGCTGCTTCTTCACAGTAGCCTCAACTACATAGTTCCTTAAGCCCTGCGTTAAGAATTTTGAGATTTAGAGAGATCAGTATTTTAAGTGTATACGAAGTAAATATGTAAATCCCAGAAACAGAAAGATTACTTTATTACACAGCCCCAGAAAAATTATCTCTATGTTAATTTATTTCAAAGATTGGTTGGTTAGCTGTCAAAATTGGGAAGAAAAGAATCGATCCTAATCTGGTTCTAATAATTTAAAGCCAGTGGGCTGTTCTTGAGTGCTAAGAGGTTCATGACATCCATGAACCACTAGATGGAAGTATATGCTTGCTGTCCGTGCATATCTAGCAACTGTTTGATCTTGTTCTCTGAAAATGAGAAGATAATGTATTGACTTATGCTAGCTGAAACTCGGACCAAGGTTAGACTAACCCTTGCACTAATAATTGCATATAATTGATTGTAAATACTTACAAAATCTTTATTTTCCATTTAAACTTCACTAGTGTATGAAATTCCTTCTGGACAGTTCCTGAGAGAATTTTATGGTCATCTTAACATAGTGTATGATCTTTGTTGGTCAAAAGACAATCAATACCTCCTTACTGCATCCTCTGATGGCACTGTCAGGTCAGTATGATGATGATGTTCTGGCAGATAGCATCAGAAGCACAAAATAAAGTGGACCAGTTTCATTTCCTACTGAAAACTGTACTATGATGTTTTAATTAAAGAATTGATTGCAGTATGACTCTGTAATATTATAAAAATTGTGGTGGAGTTAATGACTTACACTGTGTTTGCTATAATAATTTCTAATATATATCTGAGACCAAAGCTTTTCCAAAAACTGTAGTGTCTAAATTTACAGTGCAGCAAAAAAAAACAAACCCAAAGGCTTTATATTTCCAGACATCACCAAGGCAGCTGGAATATTCTATCTTTGTATTCATAATATGGCTGTTTCTCCAATATTAAGTTTGCAAATTTGAACATTAGGCAGGAAATTGAAAATTTAAGATTCAAGTTACACATATAAATTTGCTACACTGTACATATGTAATGTAACTTTTTGTTGGACACAAAGTTAAATAATTCAACTTAAATTGCTGTAAATGGAATTTGACAGTATTATTTCTGAGACTGTGTACACATTTTCCTCTACAATTTAAAAATGTATGTCAACACTGTTAATGTTAAAATACTAATCTGTTCAAGGTTTAAAAGCAAAACCCTCAAAACTGTAAAAAAAGCTCCTGGAAGTATTGCTGTGACACTACATAATTTTATTATGAACGACTTCATGGGTTTTCATGGGGCTTTTTTTTTTTAGCTCTTTAGATCCCTATCTCTTGTTTCTCTTATGCAACTCAATAATGCTACAGGCAGTTGCATAATTAAAATGCCATAAGAATTGTTAAATGATATATCGTACGTGTGGAACACTTTTTTTTTTTTGCCGCTTGTATGTAGGAATAAAAATAATATTTTGAGCGCTTAGCCCATGTTTTTATTTTTTATTTGGAAGTGGATTGAATAATATTTTTTTTATATTCAAGTAAATATTTATTTCAGTTATTTATGTTACCTTTAAGAAATCCCAGCTGTTCCTCAGTTCTTGAATTTGTGGCAGCAAGCTGAAACTCTGGTGATCTGCCTCCTTTTCTCTCTACTGTGCTTAGTCACGGTTAGAGTTGTTAGTTCCTGTATTTATTGCTCGTTGCCTTAAGCTCCTTTAAAAGTCTTGGTTGAGGCAAAGAGTTTCTTCTTTTTCCCTTTCATATTGGGAGCATTTTGCCATTGAGACATGGTAGAATGGAAGGATGAGGACCAAAAGGCACCCCATTGCTTTAAAGTCCGTATCAGTTTATTATCCGGATCAGCTCTTAGACTGAGTTCTAAAGCAACTTGAAGGGAAATTTGGGAACTTAGGCGAATCCTTCTTTATATAGTTTTATATGTTACCCCCAAGCCTTCCCAAGTTTTAGTCCAACATTATTTATGAGCAATAAATTAACTTTTATGCTGCTAAAGCAAAACCGTTCTAAAAGATAGGTAGACTCCTTGTGACGTTTGCACGTTATGTTGCAAGTTAATTGCTATACTCTAAGGGATTGCAATTTTGTAATGAACTCACCTCAGAGTAAGCTTAGAATTCTTCAGTAGCCACCAGAAGTAGTCACCTCACTTGGAAGAGTGGCACTCAAAAAATTAAATTTCTTATTGTAACTTAGCAGTCCCTGAAATGTGCTGCCTACCTGTACTTCAGGGTCCAGGTACCATTCCAGTATTTATGGACCCATCCTTGGGGAAGGATGGATCCATAACAAAAATACTTCTCAAGAAAAATCTTACAGCTATGGGTAGTGAAGGATAGGAAATAGATGAATAGTAAGAACTGAATTTATGTGAAGAAAACATCCTTGAGATCACAATCACTGTGTGGTAGGTAATTGTTCTATTAAAACTTTCTGGGGTTTTATTTGTATTTAGTGGTCCTAAATGTTCCTTTATGGGGGTTCTGTTCTGCCTTTTTTTCTTTTTCCTCTCCGAAGAGTAATACCCCAGAAAGTCTTAATAATTTGTTTGTAACTTCTGAAGGAAAGAAACTTAGCCCATTCTATGGAATTCTTCCTGTATATTTTGAAATGTGCAAAATATCCATTAAATGAGTAAGTAGTGATTAATTTAGTTTGAATACCAAGTACTATGTAAAGTAGTAAATGTATCTTAATTCATGTTAGAAAGTACCATTTTAAAGGATTAAATACAGATGGAACAAATTGGTAGGATAAACAGGTGGCATTAAGTGTTTGCAAGCATTTGCCTCTAGAACTACTAGCACAAAATATGGGTTCAGTTATATCTATGTATGTGATTGCTTTATACAGTAGATACCCTAACATCCTTTCCTTTTAGAATGTGGAAAATAGAAACGCAGGCGGCATCTGCAGTGAGAGTTTTCCCTCATCCTTCATTTGTTTACACTGCAAAGTACCACCCAGTTGCTGACTGGTTGGTCGTGACAGGATGTTACGACTCAGTGATTAGAATCTGGAATGCAAATGTGAAAGAAATCCATGGGCAACTGCTACAGGAGCTTGATGGTCACAAAAGTTTCATCAACACACTTTGTTTTGATGCAGAAGGTATGTACTTAGTATTACTTTTTCAAATAGTTGTCTTTTCAGTTGAAGACCAACTTGAATTTTACTAGTTTGCTTTATTTCATAGAGGCAATATGAAAGGCTATAGTAGAATAGAGTAGTTCTAGCTGTGTTTGCAATTAATGCATTAGTATGATGCCTTACTTGGAAGAATAGAAAGGGACACATAGTCCCGGATATAAACTGAGAGTAATCAGAAAAGGTAAGTGTAGAAAGGACAGGCAAACAAATGTGTAGTGATCAGGCAATGATGACTGGGCAAATTTTCGTCATAGTTTAGTTTTCGTTGTCCCTGTAATTAGCTGCCATTAGTTAGCTAATGCTTTGTACATATTGCAGCAAAAATTGGCAGAACCTAGAGCACGGATTCTACTTTTGAGAGACAATAAGTGCATCAGCATGCCGGCGGAAAGCCTAGCAGTTAGTGTAGAGAGGTAAGTTGGAAAAAAGGCAGGTTTGGCTAGAATGCTTCTAAGTGGAAGAATTGTGGACTAATTTAAAAACATAAGCAGGAAATCTGAAACCAGCTTCTAGAGAACTCAGAACAGAACTTCGTAGCAGGAGAGTACATGATCAGAACACTAGCAAAGACAGCTCCATCATCTTCTCATTCAAAGTTATCAAATCAGTACAAAGCTAAAGAAAATGAGGTGGTAGTTAGAATGTGAGAATTTTCGTGCTGGACTGAAGAAGTGGAAAGGTGATGAACTTTTCAACATTGACAGACTGTGAAAAACAAAGAACAGAGGATTGTGAATAATGTTAACTGGTAGATTAACAGCTGAAAGTGAGTGCACTGACGTGTACTAGTTGGAGAGTGTGAAGAGTTGTAGGTGGGTGAGTGAATAAGATACTCGGAAGTGTTAGACTTATTCTGGTATTAGTGATGTCATTAGAAATTAGGTCGTTTAGTTTTGGAGGTATTCACTGGTGGTACTACGAAGAGAAAAGAGTTGCATTCTTATAAAGGGTAAGTATTTGTGCTTCATTTAAGAACATCTGTTGGAAAACAGTATTTCTTCTTCTCAAGATGCTGTCAGTGAATGTACAGGTAAGCATTAGGCTATCGTGATGCTCGTTGAGCATTAAATGCTCATGAAAAATTAATATTCAGTACCTTGGTATCTAACTTACGAGCTGAATCAAAATTTTGGTATCAATTTGTCATGCAGTATGAGCAAAATGTATTTGCAGTAAGTATATTGTAGCAAAAGAGAGGGAAGAACTGGTGCTCACCTATTCACAAAAATAATAGGAAAAGGTTTCTTGTTTATACATCCTTTTCTGTATTAGTTCTTTTATGTGGTATTCTTCTACTTATAAACGTTATTATTTCACAGGGCTCCACATGTTCTCAGGAGATAGTTCAGGACTGATAATAGTTTGGGATACGTCTGTCAAAGGAAGTTCTCAACACCTGTTTCAGCACTGGCGGATTAGTCAGGTATACAGGTTTCTTAAACGAGCACTGTAATTTTTACGTGAACTGTCCCAAATCTAGTCATTTCATTTGAATTCAGTTTTTCTATGCATTAACTTTTGTTAACTGGAATGGTGTATTTTATTTAAGTAATGATAAGAAAGGGCTGATAGAACATGCTCTGATTCATTGACTTAAAATTTTTCAATTGTTTTGCAACTTCAATTTTTTGTATATAAGATATGAAAATGCTTGAGGTTTAATAGCATTGTATTAACAGATAATACTGTCTAGATACAGCAGTAAAATACACCACAGGCTTTACAAATCACTTTTGTTCACACCTTAGAGGCCTAACGTTCAGTCAGCATTTCTATCATCAACTGTATTTCAGAAATTTAGAGTCACAGCAGAATCTGCCTTGTGGTTGTGAGAAATTGATTACCTAGGATGTAATGCCTTAATAGAGGAACAAACTTTTTTTTCTTAACTTAATACAGTGAAGTGGGCAGGAAAAAAAATAATGCAAGAGAAAAAATAATAATAGTGAGTAAAAACATGAATTTTGAAACGGGAAGTTTTATTTTTACTTTATTTTCCTTCTTTCTGTAGGAAATAAAAGAAAATGATATTAAAGGAACACCGATAAATCATTTGGAGGTGCATCCAAATGGACGGCGTTTATTAATCCATGCCAAAGACAGTACCCTGAGGATCATGGATCTCAGAATGTAAGTAGATTTTTGGTGGCAAGTATGTATTTTCTTTTTGTTTTAAAATTTATTTGGAGAAATAAAGTACCATAAACTATTAAATGTATAGTTGTGGTGGAGAAAGATGTCCTAATAATCAAGGATAGCAATATTAGGGTTAGGAAATGGTTTCAAAACACTGCTGTATTACAGACCTTTTGTGTGATGTTGGGTAAGTCTTTTAGAATAGAATATCCAAAAATTACTAGATTACTTGGGAGGTTAAGGTGGCATGAAGGAGAAGACACTGGTTTCCTAAAGATTGAATTCACCGTAATCTGGGCGTGAAAATAACTCTTGAAATTATAACATTTATTTGTCTGTTAGTTTCTCATTGTTAAGACTCAGGGAAGAGTATTTTGATGATAAAATGGAATGAAGATTTCATCATAAATGCTGAAAAATGCAGTGATGTATATATTATGGTATATTAAGCAGGCTGTGAGATATTTTTAACTTAGTTTTTGAGGATTTTCTTTTTTTAATAGTTATGAATTACTTTTTTAATACTAAACTACAACAAAAATCAAGGGCATCACAGAATCACTTGAACCGTTGAGGTTGGAGTGTGTCCAGTCCAACTCCAATAATCAAAGCGTGAGAGCACCTTACTCAGGGCATTGACCAGTTGAGTTTTGAATATTTCGAAGGATGGAGAGTTTACAACTTCTGTAAGCAACATATTCTAGATTTCATTCACCCTCAAAAGAAAAGAATTTTTTTTTCTTAATTTTAAATGGAATTTCCTATATTTCAATTTGTGTCCATTCTCTCGTGTCCTTTCACTGGGTGAAACTGAGAAGAGTCTCACTCCTCTCAGTTGCACGCATTGATAAGATGCACCTGAACATTCTCTTCTTGAAAGTCACATTAAAGTTTCGAATGCTCTAAGTGATTCATCCTTAATTTCATGGGTTCCCTTCCTCCCCTCACCTTGCAAAAAATGAAAGGTCTCTGGTGTTCTACATGAAATTACCTGGGGGAAATACCTTTATGCTCTCATAGCATGAGAAATTATGTTCTACAAAAACTTAGTTTTATACGTGTATACACACATATACCCTCTCTCTCTCTCAGGAAATCTCACTCTTAAATAATATATTGGGTTGGATGTTTGAACTTGCTGAAGATTTCCAGTCTTATAGTGCATTATTAATCTTTTACTGTAAACGATAAGTTATAATGACCATGCTAGAAAGCTAAACTATCCACTCAATTGAAGCATGAAATCAGTGGATTAATAGAGGGAACCTGCAGTTCTTGAAGGTGATGGTGTTCTTCTATCACTACCATTCCTGAAAAGTGCAGAGTTTTACTTTGAGAGAGAAAAAAATGGACACGTGTAATAATCTCTAAGAAAGGGTTAATATGGTGTGCAATTTCACAATTATTTTAAGCCAGTTTATCCCTAGGACACACCATCTCCTATCTCCCACACCTGTGGCATGTATTCCTAGCATTTCCTTTTTATCAGCTCTAGAGATCTTTTGATGCAGGGTAAGTTAGATCAGTGAACTGATGTGACTAAAAATCAACCTACAAATACAAATGATTAATTTTCATTTCAATCAACTATCTGATCTAACTCATCTGATAGATGCCCAAACACCAGAGAAGAAATGAAGGAGAGCCTGGGAAAAAGAGGGTGGAGAGGACAGCAGCAAGACTGCTGCTTAGACCGCAGCCCACAGTTACATTGGCTTCAGTCTATCAATAAACCACAGGGTCAGATACCCAGCAGTGATAATTTTACACGTCAGCATTAACTGTTCATTCCCTGCATGAGAAAAGAGGGGGTGGAGGTCACAGATCAACACAATTCATTTTGATTGACAGCTAGTTGTTCTTAACTTTCCTCTTTCAACTTGCTTTTTTGATCTTTTTGGATAAAGCTGCTGTCCTGTCACTCAGGTATGTGATCAAGGGTTTGGTTCAGACCTTTCCTTAGGGTTTTATATGCAGGTTGGTTTTACATCTTGCAGAGCTCTTCTTCATGACATCTCAGAGATACTATCTTATTCACACAGCTAAAACTCTTATTTGAGCTAATATGATATCACATGGTGATCATTAAAGTATCCTTTTCTCTTGCTTGCCAAATAGAATGTATCTAAGGTATATTTATTCCAAATATTGTTAAAAATAATTTTTCTGTCATATTAACTGCACTGCCCTTCCAGCATATGTCCACCGTTTCTGCAGTAATACATTTTAAAAATCACTGTCTTCTGTATTTGAGGGCTGTCGTGGCCTATTGCTGTTCTTACCTCAAATTCTGTATTGTCGTATTACTGCTGTATTAGGCTCTGTTTTGGACTTTAATACCTCTTTCCAAGCTGTACCTCATATTTGTGATGGCCTCCTACAAGCTGGCTTAGTTTCTTCAAATCTTTTTGTAGATTCTCTCTTACTTGATACCTACAAACTCTTTGACAGTAGTTCTTTAGTAGGTCATTATTACTGTGCTGACCAGTAGTGTTTCACTGAAAACAGATCAGGATACCTAAGTTGCAAGATAATATTAAAATATTAAAGCTAATAGTGAATTGGTGTCGATGTCTGAAATTTGTTGATTCTACTGCTGGTTTTCTAACCAAGGAAACATTAGTCTGAGGAGCTAAAAAGTGCTGCTGGATAAATTTAAGCACTACAGGGATGAAACCAAGCTCAGGAAACATAATGAAAACTTTTTTGGCAAAGCTTAGAGTAATAGTGCCAATTTCCCCATTTTTTGCAAAGCCAAGGATCAAGAAAATGCAAATTACTACACCTATATCCATTCTCTAGATCTGAGTATTTCCATTTTCTATTGAAAGGCGAGGATGTACACTTTGATCTATAATTTCATATGCATTATGAAAGCCAGAGAAAAGAAAGGATAAACGCTGCACTGGTGAGTGCTTGCATATCTATTTGGGATGCAAGGTGTATTGATTCTTCTGAGGAATAGAGGAAGGGACTGACACATAAAAAGTTAAATTATCTGTTCTGAAAGCATCTACTACATTTGCAAACTATTCTTTATCTTCAGTTTGGCTACAAAGAAATACATAGGTGCCACAAATTACAGAGAAAAGATTCACAGCACCTTAACACCGTGTGGTACATTCCTATTTTCTGGAAGTGAAGATGGAAAGGCTTATGTTTGGAACCCCGAAACAGGTAACTATTTTATGGTCTTAAGCCAGGTTCTCAGGGCTGAGGGGGGAAGGGTTTTGTCAGCTTTATTGTAACACTTTTGATATGGAATCAAACTTCAGTGAGATGGTCTTAAATTCTGAAGCCTTAGCTCCACCTTTTAAATAGCTATTATTAACCTCCAAGATTTAATTCTCTAGGGGAAATTAATAGGCAGAGGTAGCATTTGTAATATCCAGCAGGAATGGAGTACCTGAAACTCAGGTTTTGTGTACTGCAATTATTTACATGTGGATGAGGGTCTTAAAACATTTTTGTGCATTCCATTTTAAGTCAAATCAGTCTTCCTGTTGTGTTTTTTGAAATTGGGAATTAGGCTTTTGTTGAGAAACACTTCATCTGTTTCCCAAGGGTGGTCAGAGGCTGAGTATTTTTGGCCTTTGGAATATAAGTTTTCTTCATTAATTATTTCCCAAACAGAGTAGTTTCAAAATAGCTGCCAAAATATTTCTGGAAAAATGTTAAGCAAATGTAAGATAAAGAATTTGTCATCTTCATTGCACAGTGTGTATTCACCTGGTTTTGAGTCTTGCTTATACGCTGTACTTGCATTCATACTGTAATCAGCTGAAGAGCTAATTTTATTTATTTTTTAATAATTTTGTGCTCAACTTTAACTCCTGTTTTCAGTATTATATAATTGAAATCCCCAACTAAGATAGCTGTCTCTGGCAAAATGCAAGTACAAACAAATACTGTGGAACGCCACATTTCCAGAAATTGCTTATCAGAACAAGAGAACTCAGTTAACCTGATGCATCCTCTGGGGTTTCCTGCAGCTGTTGCAACAGCACTAACCTTGCTGACTTATTCAATAACTTAAAAGCATGCAATAATTTTCATCTTATGCCAGATACTACTTTTCAATAAGGAAATTGAAGAATATTTATTTATGCTGGCAGTCACTGCACAGTAGAAATACAAGCTTTAACCAACTTATTTTGCTGTATCAAATATGTTTCTGTGGTATTAATAAACATATTTCATTTCTGTAGGAGATCAGGTGGCCATATATTCTGAACTCTCCTTCACATCTCCACTTCGTGACGTTGCCTTTCATCCACATGAACACATGGTGTCATTTTGTGCCTTTGGTCAAAACCAGCCAATACTTGTATACATTTATGATTATAAAGGTAAAGTGCAAATTTTCTTGATAGGCACCTGTAAATACTTTATTTTTAGAAGTGATTTGTTAGTATTTGTACTTCTTTTGAAGGAAAAAGAAAATGGTCATTTGATGATGATATGTATCTTTATCCTGGGAGGTATCAAAACCAAACTTGACATGACGGCCGACTCAACATGAGCCAGCACTGTGCCCATGTGGCCAAGAAAGCCAATGGCATCCTGGCCTGCATCAGGAATGGCGTGGCCAGCAGGAGTAGGGAAGTGATTGTCCCCCTGTACTCAGCCCTGGTGAGGCTGCACCTCGAGTACTGTGTCCAGTTTTGGGGCCCTCACTACAAGAAGGACATTGAGGTGCTGGAGCATGTCCAGAGAAGGGCAACAAAACTGGTGAAGGGACTGGAAAACAAGTCTTATGAGGAGCGGCTGAGGGACCTGGGCTTGTTTAGTCTGGAGAAGAGGAGGCTGAGGGGAGACCTGATCGCTCTCTACAACTACTTGAAAGGAGGTTGTAGTGAGGAGGGTGTCGGTCTCTTCTCCCAAGTAGCAAGTGACAGGACGAGAGGGAATGGCCTGAAGTTGCATCAGGGCAGGTTTAGGTTGTATATTAGGAAAAACTTCTTCACGGAAAGAGTAGTGAGGTGTTGGAACAGACTGCTCAGAGAGGTGGTTGAATGGCCGTCCCTGGAGGCATTCAAAAAACGTGTAGACGTGGCACTCCAGGACATGGTCTAGTAGGCATGGTGGTGTTAGGTTGATGGTTGGACTTGATGATCTCTGAGGTTCTTTCCAACCTTAGTGATTCTATGACCCTGAGCAATGTGTTCTAGGTGACCTTGCTTTGAGCAGTGTCTTTGGCCTAACCAATCACCAGAGGTCCCTTGCAACCTGAAGTTTAAATGTGTTATTTTATGTCATCCTGTGTGATTCTTACAGCACTTTATCATATACAGGCAGCATCATACAAATATGTAAAAGCCCCTTTTCAGAGGGTTCAGAGGGCATCATTGAGCCAGAAAATATTATCATTCTGAAAATTAATGAACAGCTTAATAAGAATCTCAGTATTTTGTGCTGGCTATGTTACAAAATAATGTTGAGGTGCTGTAGCAAAATAAATTAATATAGAAACATAGAATCATAGAATCATTAAGGTTGGAAGAGACCGCAGGGATCATCCAGTCCAACCGTGCCCCTACCACCTATTACCCCACTAAACTATGTCCCTAAGTACCAGATCCAACCTTTCTTTAAATACCCCCAGGGACGTTGACTCCACCACCTCCCTGGGCAACCTGTTCCAATGCCCAACCACCCTTTCCGAGAAGCAGTTTCTCCTCATCTCCAACCTATCTCCCAGTCTCCCCTGGCGCAACTTGCAGCCGTTCTCCCTTGTCCTGTCACTAGTTACCTGCGAGAAGAGGCCGACCCCCAGCTCGCCACAACTTCCTTTCAGGTAGTTGTAGAGGGCAATAAGGTCTCTCCTGAGCCTCCTCTTCTCCAGACTAAGCAACCCCAGTTCCCTCAGCTGCTCCTCATAAGTCTTGTGCTCCAGCCCCTTCACCAGTTTCGTTGCCCTTCCCTGGACATGCTCCAGGGCCTCTGATAGAAGAGAATCGATGACGTGATATGATCTCTCGGTGATATGAGAGAGTATAGATTGTTTTAATAAAAAGGTGTTACGTCTGTAGTGTGATTATGTGAAAGATATGTTTATTCCCCATGTTATATTAAAGGGAAGATAGTGATAAATGCTAACTTTGAGTTCAGTCTGTCCTTTGTAAGCTTTTCTGATAGTTGTGTTTTTGTGGTTACCTTTAGCAGTGTCATCGTTTCAATTAGGGACATAGTTTCAGATGTCATATTGCATTTAGACAGTAGATAATTTTAATATAAATAATGCAATAAATTTTGCATATCTGTAACAGATTTTTGTTTGAATTATATTTGCAGTAAACATAGATTTATAAAGCTAATCCTGTCTTTATAGATTTGCTTTTTAAATGACATCTAGTAATGAGATTACTCATATGAAATCTCACAGTTTAGGTTATTTGTCTGTTGAACTGGTTGACTTTTACAGGAAAATAAAGTGGAACAACTTTACAATCGATATTCAGTGCTAAACTTCAACCCAATAAGATACCTGCATTCTAGAGAGCAAGGGAAAAAATTTTGTGTGAAGTATTTTTTTTAATTTTTTGACTGTTCAGCAGGCAGTGAGTCTTGAAAAAGCTAATATGGTAGTTTAACGTGTGTGTGTGTGTATATATATTTAGAGATCACACATATCACACTGGTAGTTTTCTGACTGCTTAACTAAGTCATTGGTGATAGTAAGATTTTTGCATATGTTGTGGTCTTTTCTGCATTGTGTGTTGCTAACTTTTTGTTCCTTTTCTGGTTAAAAGCACACACTTTGCTTTCAGAAGATAGTCTTACTGCCTTAGTGTTGAAAGAGTTAATCATATAGTAATACTAATTTTAGTCACTGACACAGTTTTTAAAACTCCAGCAGTATGTGTTTTACGTACACCAACAGTTCTATGAATATGCTGGACAAAGCTTTACTGAAGAATTCTTTTAACCTTTCTTGGCTTGAGATCACAGTACAAAAAATTGCAAAAGTCAAATAATTTGTTTAAATGCCAGTGAGCACAACTTTGATGAAAAGTATCCTAGAGCAAGCTACCTCCTAAAAATCCTTCCTGTATTGGTATATGTGTCTTGCAACTTCTGAAATTTTACTAAAGTATAATAAGCTCACTTGAACTGGGCTGGAAAAAATATGAAATGTACCTAGTAAAACAGCTGACTAGATCTCAGTGCAAGCTATCTTGCCTTTGAAAACATTACTCTTTTTTTTTTTTCTCCCTAATATTTCTGCATAGAGAAACACTTGTTTATAAGCAATACAAAAATATTTGTTCTGTGTGAGAGGTTGCTGAACACAAATAGCAGAAGGGAGATATTGTGATCACCAAGAGTTAGGGGGAAATGGGGTAGCATGGGGAGAATTTCACGTCATTTTCAGGTTTTCCCTATAGCGCTAGTAGTACAGATTCTGATGGTGTTTCACTGAAGACATGGCTGGCAAAAGGACAGTGATCATTCAATTACTTTTTTCCCATGGCAATGTAAGTCTTCACCTGACACATTAATATTTGTTATTTCTGCAGTTGCACAGCAGGAAGCTGAACTCGTAAAAGATCTCAGTTCATCACTTACCACAGCTGCACCAAGAGGGCCACAGTTCTCTAGCAGTTTTTCTGAAATTCCTATACAAAAAAGTTCAGTGATATCTGCGGCAGATCAGTTTGTCAGTGTTGCAAGAGCATCGATGAGAATGCAGAAGGTGAAACAAAAACTTGATTCTGTTGTGGTACGTCAAATTTAATTAATTTCCAGAAGTATGTAGTCTTCTCAGCCAAAGTTTGTATTTTGGGACTGGTATATGTTGCAAAACATATATATGTAGTCTTCGGATCTGCTCTTCAGAAATTAATACATCTTTCACTAATATTAATGCGCTTGTAAGTAGCTCTTTAGAAGAGATTAATGCAACAAGAGTCCAACATGAGACTCAAAGGACAGTCATACCTCCTTTACAAGCAGGAATAGGACCAGTCCTTGCATGTGGGTGCAATATGGCCTGCCTGCATTATCAGAGATTCTGGATACCCCACAGTGTAATGCATCAGCACTAAAAGTTAACATTTCTGCGAACTTGTAATTGGGAATTAGAGTTTTGGATGCATATGTGTTACATGTGTGCAACTCCCTTTTTCATGTGAAAAATTATACATGTACGTAAGTGAAGGCTTTGCTGGAAGGCTTGTTAGAATGCCTAAATTCTCACATAAATGCTTTGCTGAAGTGTTTGTCTAACTTGACCTCATAAGAGTTGCCACTCAGCCACATATTTCAGAATGTGCTAATATGCCTTGGTACAGACAAGTGAAAACAGAGAGAGGAGTCTTTATTAAACCACATGTAGGGTGGCAGGATACTCTGTGATTGGGTTGGAATATGAAAATCGAAATGAGAACACAGATGGTATCTTGAATGTATTTGTCTGGCAGGAAAACTGAAAGGGAACTGGAAACCTGTGTAGGCTTTTTACTGGTCTGTTGGTCCTGTTTGCATGCCAGGGCCTTGTCACAAACACGAAGGGATTACCATGTTGGGACAAACAGGTCGGCAACGTAACTTGTAGACAGTAAACTTGACATGAGGTCAAGCCTGAGGTCATGTTAGATGAGACAAAGGTGCTGGAATCTCCAAACAGCAGATCTGCTAGCACAGAGGTCTCTGGGTTCAATGTGTGTGAGCTTAACGGCAGCAGCTAATGGATATAAAATTAATTTGTAAGTGCAAAATTTGAGGGTCCACAACTTAGCTATATGCGGATGTGGTTGCCGAGCCGCTCTCCATCATTTATCAGCAGTCATGGTCAACTGGAGAAGTCCCAGATGACTGGAGGCTTGCTAATGTGACACCCATCCATAAGAAGGGTCGTAAGGAGGATCCGGGGAACTACAGGCCTATCAGCCTGACCTCGGTGCCAGGGAAGGTGATGGAACAAGTCATCTTGGGGGCAATCACGTGCCACGTCCGTGACAACCGGGAGATCAGGCCCAGCCAGCATGGGTTCGTGAAAGGCAAGTCCTGCCTGACCAACCTCATCTCTTTCTATGACCAGGTGCCCTGCCTGGTGGATCAGGGAAGGGCTGTTGTTGTAGTCTACCTAGACTTCAGCAAAGTCTCTGACAAGGTCTCCCACAGCATTCTCCTGGAGAAGCTGGTGGCCCATGACCTGGACAGGTACACACTTCGCTGGGTTCAAAACTGGCTGGATGGCCAGGCTCAGAGAGTGGTGGTGAATGGAGTGAAATCCAACTGGCGACCGGTCGTGAGTGG
>VWZZ01001954.1:550041-660830 GCA_013399095.1 Psophia crepitans
GGCATCCTGGCCTGTATCAGGAATAGTATAGCCAGCAGGAGCAGGGAGGTGATTGTCACCCTGTACTCAGCCCTGGTGAGGCTGCATCTCGAGTACTGTGTCCAGTTTTGGGCCCCTCACCACAAGAAAGACATCGAGGCCCTGGAGCGTGTCCAGAGAAGGGCAACGAAGCTGGTGAAGGGGCTGGAGCACAAGTCTTATGAGGAGCGGCTGAAGGAACTGGGCTTGTTTAGTCTGGAGAAGAGGAGGCTCAGGGGAGACCTTGTTGCCCTCTACAACTACCTGAAAGGGAGTTGTGGTGAGCTGGGGGTTGGCCTCTTCTCGCAGATAACTAGTGACCGGACAAGGGGGAACGGCTGCAAGTTGCGCAAGGGGAGGTTTAGGTTGAAGATTAGGATAAATTTCTTCTCGGAAGGGGTGGTTGGGCATTGGAACAGGTTGTCCAGGGAGATGGTGGAGTCACCGTCCCTGGGGGTGTTTAAGGAAAGGTTAGACGCAGTACTGAAGGACATGGTTTAGTGGTTAATAGGTGGTGGGGGAACGGTTGGACTGGATGATCCTTGAGGTCTCTTCCAACCGTAAAGATTCTATGATTCTGCTGAAGAGCTTGCATGTAACAAGATTAAATTGACTAGAGCTCCTCAGCTCTGCAGATTGTGCAGGTGGACATGAGTGAGATGAAAGTTGTGACAAATATATGAAAACATGAACAGTATTGGAAAAAAAAAAAATCACATCTGAAGTGGGGACATAGGCAGCGAAGTTACATACACAGAGTGCTGTGAAGGCCAGAAGCGTACATGGGTTCACAGAAATTTTGGGCAAATTCATAAAGGAGAAATTCAGCAAAAGCTATTGGCTCGATGAACCAGTGTTACTGCCAGCTGATGCTCAAGAAGTTCATAAACTGTTGATTGATGAAAACAGAAGGGTCCACAGGAGAAAAACTGCTCTGAAAGTATGCGCCTTATCTGCTGCAGTTAACTGTTGAAAAACCTGAGGATGGGTCTTTGCTCTCACACAGCGTAATTATTCTTACGTTATGGAGTGTATATATATACAAGAGATACAAAAGTTATACTTAGAAGTGTGTGGCAATATCATGTTAATGCTGAGTGGGTTGTGTGGTAATTCTCTGTAAGAGCTGCTAATATTTCTTTTCATTTACATCAGATTAGTAAATAATTTTAAAAATCCATTGAAGTTCCGTTGAATTTTAAAATGTTTATTAAGGTTACTTTTCTTCCAGTTTGGCTTTTATAGCAATTTCAGGTCAGATCCATATGGCCCACTGCATGATAGATTTGGGGTTTAGTTTATTAGTTTATCTTATTAGTGGAGAACATGATTCTGTAATGTAGGCAGTCATTTTTCTGAGGACCTGTGCAATGCATTCCACTGGAGTGAGGGATTTTAAATTAAATAGGTGCTCTTGATTAGTGTTGTATACTTTTTCCTATTTCTTTTCCAATCTACCTCTTCAGAATGCCAGGAAATGCTTTTCTTACTCTAGGAAATTCTGTTGCAATTATTACTCTAAACATAGCTACTCCCAGCTGCATGTACAAGGATGTGTTTTATGAGCCACGGTGGAATCATTTTTGGATCTGAAATCCTATTAGCCTGTGCATTTCATTTACTGGATACAAAATTTTCTTATAAACATTTTTTTCCACTTGCCAAGCAGATACTGTTGAATTGTTGTGATTACATAAAGTGATTGCGGATATGAAAGGCCTGAAGTGTTACTAGAAGCTCTCTGTAGGTAAAATACTTAATAACATATGAAGATTTTGCCAGAATTTTACTTTGTATGTCTTTAAGAAGTCGTTTGTTACAAAGTAAGGTTTTGGAAATTGTAATAAATTTTCCTTGTCATTTCATTAAATTTGCCAGTTTTAATTATGTTGTCTGTGTTCAAAAAAGTTGAACATACAGCTATTTTGTTCTACAGTTTGTTGGCTGGTTGTTTTTGTGGTGGGGTTTGGGGCTTTTTTCCCCCTCTGTGAAAACCTTAGAAAGCAGGTCAGATCATTAAAATCTGTATTTTCCTATATTAGAATATTCTTTGCTTAGTAAGAAATGTTTTTCTAGGTATTCTTCATTTTTAGCAAACATCAGATGAATTTTAAAACAACACAGTCAAAGCAGATGTAAAAGAAAGGGAACTATTGTCTGTATTTTGTAGATGAAGGAACTTTAGCATGGATGTGACATGAGTAGTTTCACAAACTCTGTCCTCATACTGATCTGTGTGGATTTACCTCAGTTAATTACTCTGCAGTAGTTGCTTGTCTTCCGATGCTTACCCAGCAAATAAAAGAAAATAGGTTAAATATCTTGCTTTAACTCTTAAGTAAAGGTCATTGTCTAGTTAGTTACCTTAGAAATAGGTAGAGCGTTATAAATATGCCTTCCAGCAATGCTGCCTGAGCCTCCTCCAGAGTAAGATCTGCTACCAGAACTCTAAAACTTTTCACTAGAGCGATAGCTAACACAAAGCATAAAGAGACTGAAATGGCTCTTTGTGGTATTGAATTCCCAAAGTATGTAATTTAGTTACATTAAGGAATTTCTCCTTTCGCCAGGCTTCCATTTAGCATTAGCAATTGTCCTGGCTTGGGCAGGGTTAGAGTTAATTTTCTTCCTAGCAGCTGGCATAGTGCTGTGTTTTGGATTTAGGATGAGAATAATGTTGATAACACACTGATGTTTTTAGTCGCTGCCAAGCAGTCAAGGACTGTTCAGCTTCTCATACTGCCCTGCCAATGAGAAGGTGAGGGTCACCCAAAAAGTTGGGAGGGGACACGGCCAGGGTAGCTGATTCAAACTGACCAAAGGGATATTCCATACCATATGACATCATGTTCCATATATAACTAGGAGGTGGACTGGGAGTTGGGTCAGCTCAGGGTCTTGCAGAGCGTCAACTTTAGGTGGTGAGAAATTGTGCTTTTCATTACTTGTTTTGTATTACTATCATCATCGCGACCTTTTTTTGTTTTGTCCTATTAAATTGTCTTTTTCTCAACCCAAGAGGTTTTTTCCCTTTTCCATTTTCAATTCTCTCCCCCATCCCACTGGGAGGGTAGAGTGAGCGAATGGCTGTGTGGTTGTTTTTGCTGCCTACCAGGTGTAACCACAACAGCAACAGATGTGAGGTATTTCTATTTCAAACTATTTCCCTACTATTTCTTTATACTTTCAATTACAAAATTTAATGAGGACTTGTGTGCATCTTCTGTTGGATACACAGATTCCTGTTATCATAGGGAGTCATTACATGTATCACTGTGAATATGGAATTTAAATCTGCATGCTCTCAGCCTTTTACTCAAATGAAGTAAGTAACCTGTATCAATCTAGTTAAGAGTATCAGGGCAGTAATACTTAACACAGCGATGGTCTTTCATCAGTGCTGTAAGCACAGGATATCTGTCTTTAATTCTTGCACAATACTTGCTGACATGACTATTTGAATAGAGGTCTAAAGTAGCAATAATAAACTGCAATCAGATGTGACGGAAGATTTTGTTCCACTACTGACCTTTTTCAGCATTCTGTTTGTCTCAGGGGCTTATGCTTTATGTAAAAGGTATGTCAGACACAAGAAATGAATGGCATTCATTTTTTAGCATAACACTATATCCATCATAGTAATTTTACCATAGGGTAAAATAAGTTGGTGTTAAGCATTTATAATGTGTGTGGATTTTGCTGATCGGTCCTTTATTTCCAGTTTTACAATCTTAGTTTTCTTGCCATAAACATTTGTACAGTGTTAAGGAAAAGTTACTCACTGTTAGTTTTCTCCCTGCTGAACAAAGTAAACAAGGAAATCTGAGTAGTAATATGTTTATTCAAATAATATTTTAGAGCAGCGAAATCTAGAATGCAGGTAAAAACCAGCAAATTACGTCTCCTGCCAGCTGGCTTATTGTCACCAAGGTGTGGAGAAAGCAACTTTTATTAAGAACTTTTTATGAAAGAAAATACTGTAAATATGCACTGAGTCAATTAAATAACACTGTTTACAACTTTTTTTGTTAATGGCTATGATAGAGTTTCTTTCAACACGTTGAGTGCAGAAAAGAACACTGATTATGGCTCAAATACTGAGATGCTGTAAGCTGAGTTAAAGAAGGATATACAAGATTAAACCTCTAAGAATTTTTAATATTTCACAGATTCCTTTTATTTTTTTGTTAGCTGAGGAAAGCAATTTGTTTTTCATTCCAGTAAAAGATACAGAAAATAACTTTATATATCTTTGCATCCATAAGTGCTTCTTATTCTGGGAAAATCTGCTCAGTTATTGTTTTGGGAGGTTTTGGGTTTGGCTTTTTTTACCATTCTGTCTTTATGGTTACATTACAGTTAATCTCTGGAATAAGCAAATGAGGGCTTGTCAACATAAGAAATGAGATTATACTTGTTGTTTAAGTGCGTAACTTTAAAAACAATTTAGTGAAGTGCAAGCCTGGTTTTACTTTTTTTCTAGAATAATAGGAATGATAATGAAATGTTCACAGAACTCTCTCTTATTTATTATTTATATCTCTGTGAAAAAAAGTACCAAAAAAAAAATTTAAAATCTACCAAAAAAAAGGAAAAAGCCTAGAGTCTAACCAAATACTTGAGGAGGGATGAGAGAGTGTGGTGGTTAGAAATGTCTGTGTAGTTCCATGGTATGCTGTATACCGTATTTAGAGTCATGTCCTAATGTCTGTTACCAGCAGGTACAAAGAAATAGGTTTCTATGTGTATTTTACAAGCTATGTCTCGGAAGAATTTCTGATGTCTGTTTTCCTTAGTAGGAGGAGACAAACCTACTTTTTACTGTTACTGGTGAGAATACTGGCCAATTCTGCTGAAATATGTCTATCAAGGCATGTTCTTAAGCTAAAATACTGGTTTTATCCAGTCCAGGAAAGGTTATATCCTCTGTGCTTAATGGCTGAGTGAGTCTATGCAGCCTGTGTATAACTGAGCTTGTATTTAACTCTTTCGTGTCTTGTACAAAGAATTTGTATTCCCTTGTGGCTAAAGGAAAGCAGTTTACTCTTCCAAATGTTTATAGTAATGTTAATTTCTTCTTAATTTTTTTTTTTGTTTTAAAGAAAAAAAGGAAGAAAGCTTTTGTGGTAAGCCTGTAATTGAAATGCCAGAATGGTCTGGCAGAACTGAGGAATTGGTCATGTATAATTACTGTGTGATGAGACATATCATCTGTAGACAATGGCTACATCTAAACTGTAGGATTGAGCACTTTCTAGCTTCAGTTTTCGTATGTACGCTCTGGTCACATCTGGGCTTCTATGCGAAAAAAACAATGGAGCATCCAAGTTATGAGGGAACTATATTGCCATCTACATGAGTTCCTGTCTGGATAATCGGAGTAAGAGGACTGTAGGGAGCATCAGGGGAACACACTTGCTTCAGACAAGTAAAGTATGTATGTGCCAGGTTTTTCCTATGTGTAATGGGATGATACCTTATTTTAGCTGTCTCTGGTTTTCCCTTGTAGTCTAGAAGTTAATTAAGAGCAGGATAAATTAGTCTTCTTAAGTGATTGTGGGACACCTACACCAATGGAATCCTGGCCTTCGTTGAAGGAGTCCTAATGCTACTGTCACAGAAATGATTGCATTTTTGCATAGATGTAAACTTGATTCAAACTTTCATTGCAAATTTAAAAGCTGTAGTACTGTACCCCTACTTTAAGCATTATTGCCAATGTATTTTCTTCTAGCATTGAGAAAGTAGTAGAATTTGTGTGGTTTTATTTCAAATTTAGTTGTCAACTTTAAATTCTGTGTAATCATAGTTTAGTAATGTTTTTAAACTGTTAAAAACAGTGTTCTAGACGCCTAAAGTTTCAAAAGGGAAGCCTAAAACTAAATGAATAAAAGGTAATGTAGAACTGGCCGACTAGATTTGACTTGCAAGTATGTATGGAAATGTCAATTGTATTGGTGGCTAAAGTCATCAAATTGCATTCTCAGGAAAAAAGAAATTGTTATTGTCAGCTTGTCAAGTCTTTCAGTATTCTGGGGTGTTTTTCTCATGTAATTCACTTTTAATGTGAAAACTGGTTCCACTGAAAAATGTATATTTGCATAATTTGCATAGAGCTACCCTAACACAAAGAAAAGAAAAAGCAAATTAGCTTTGTTTAAACTTGGTGAACATTATGTAGGTATCCTTTTCCGCTACAAAAACTACATGAATGTTATAACTCTTAGCTTTACTCAATTCAGGGTAGTAGTATAAGCTGTGTCTTTGATAAAGCTGCGGTTTGTGCATGAAGCAAGCAGAGCCTGTTGTGAAAAATAAGTAGATTGATGGTTGGCTATCTTAGCCAACTTTACTCGTTGTAGAGGTATTTAGCAATGCCTTCCCACAACATGCATTTCAAAAAAAACGATTGCTTCACTCTGCTCCGTAGGTAGTCTTACGCCTGTCTGCTGTAGGAGGAGTAATTATTCTTTGTAGGACAGTGTGCTTCACCTGGAAACAGTTCTGCTGAATCATTGCTCCTCTCTTATTAACTGAGTGATTCCTTCTTCTGTTATAACATTGTGGGGTTTTTTTCCCTCTTTGGGCCTTTTAGAGATTATAATAATACATAAGAGCTAGTGGCAGAAAGGTCATTAAAACACTGATTTTATGTTTACTCTGGATGGGCAGTCTTTTATAGCTCACCAGCGCTGAGCTTCACTGCCATCAAGGGGACAAATCAATCACTCCTGTAAGACTGCTTAAATTTAAAACTTTCTTTTTAATATGTCTTTTATAAAAATGGTTTTAATCTTGTTTTTAAGGACTTGGAGAGGGAGAAAGAGTTGTAAGATAGAACTTATTTTGCATTTTAAAGAGGCCAGTTTTCTTAGATCTTCAGGAGCATACATTCACTCTTCTAATGTACATGTTTATTGCATTGGATGTCAAAGCATGCTATTTGGCATGTGTAATGGGAGTACTTGGATAATACAGCAGGAAAATAGAGAATTGAATTCAGTGCTGTACAGGGATAATATACAGAGTTCCATATCTCTCATATAGTTCAATCAAGCACCACAATCAAAGCAAGTTTCTCCTGATACTTTTTTCCCTCTAGGATGAACGAGGAAAGTGTCTGTTAAGTGCTCGTTTTGAATAGTTTGTTCTGCTGTGTTTTAGTCTAATTTCCAAAGGCTGATATATTCAACCTGTCTTCATTCCCTGGTAGTGTCTGAAAACAACTTTCTGATAGTAAAATTGAAAGAGAATTCCGTGAGAATACTTGACTGGAAAATGTATGTTTGTATCACTCATGGTGTAGTGTGCACTCAGCGAGAAATTCGTGCAGGGGGGAGATCCACACATTTGTATTTTGCAGAAAGGTTCTTCCTAGAGCTAACAGTGGATAAAAGATGATGCAACACTGGAAAGCTGAGCACAGCACCTTTGCAGAACACATTATATGTGTTGAGTAAAGACATAAGCTAATGGCTTTCCATCATATTTGCATGTATCAGAGAAAACTTTATGTTAGTGAAACTTATTCACTTGCATATGTGAGTGTAAGAAGAGCAGACTGATTCTGTTGTTAAGAAAAACAAGGCGCTCAGTTCTGCTTACATTGCACAACTGCTGTTTACTAACAGCTTGTTAAATTTGTACTCTGCAGTAAAATCTAGCTGGTTTAATATTTTTTTTTATCATGTTCAATGGTTCATCCGATTTTCTGTGTTGCTTTTCTTTCTGGTCAGTTTTGGAGTATAGTCATTACAACTGTGCACAGCTGCTGAGAGGGTACTTGACTAGTAAAAGACAGTTTACAGTAAAAACTTCTTTCAGTAGAATTAAATCCCTATTGCTACACAAAACCCAGATACATTAAGGTGAAGGTCTAGTGTAGTAACACAAAGGAGATGATAGCAGATGTCCTCCATGGCCCAGTCAAGTGACTTGACATGCCCACTTACTGCTGTATTTCCTGCATCCCAGTACACCTGCCAGTGCCCAAATATTCTGCATTATTGAAACTTGTTGAATTCTTTAATATTTATTAAATGACAGAAATAATAGTTATATCATTCACTTCTGGAAATAAGCCACTTTGTTTTAGATGTCTCATTTCTTTAAATAGAATTTACAAGCCAGTAGATTGAAAACTTGCAAAATGTCATTGTTCTGTTTTGGCCCACAACGAAAGTTTAAGAGTCTGATCTAGAGTTTACTGAGGCCAAAGGAACTACTCAACTGACTGTGGGCTTTTTGGTTGGATTAAGTGACCATATGCATTTATTCTAGACTGTGAAATAGGCTTGACTTTGAAAGGGTCAAGAATTACGTTGTTTTTTGTAAATAGCTCTCAAAAAAACCAGCATAGGAATCTATTTTGTTTGAAGAAAGTTACAAATATTTTATTTAAGGCCTCTTTTCCCTCCCCTTTGCCTGTATTATCAAAGCAGCCAGTGAATATAGATTTAACTAACAGTAAAATTCTCAATTGGATCACATAAAAAAACCTAAAATTGCCATAATATATCTTTTACATAGGCTGTATTGAATAATATGTCAAGAGTAAAGTTTGGAAAAGGTTTTTGCATTGTGATAGCTGCGTGTGTATCGAGAAGATCCATAGCAAACCAATTTTCAACATGTATACAATTCTATGATTATCGTTGTTGCTCTGGAAAATAGGACTAGATATTTCTTGTGTATCTTACATAAAGGAAGTGTCTGGTGTTTTGGTTTAAGCATGCTTTATTGATTTGCAGCAAACTAGTTTAAGAATTTTTTTTGTCTCATCCTAATATTGAGTAATCTCTTCATAGATGTAGTGTAGTTTAAGTACTCAAAAATGAAATTTTACATGTGTAAGTTTATAACAGTATATAAATGTAATTTTATTTTTATACACCAGGATGCAAAGAAATGCCAATTCAGACAGTTCTGTTCCATTTGTTTGCACTGCTTGAGAATTTGTGTCCATATGTAAATGTGCAGTTCAATTTATAGCTGTGTCAAGAATTTTTCCAAGTCTCTCTGTCCAAATTTTCTAAAAAAAAAACCAAACCCCAAACCATCCACCACTGAAATTGTTATTTATCATCTAATTGAGTTTTGTTTGTTTTGTTTTTTTTCCTGGAATTTAATAGCTATTAAGAGTAAGCAAATATTTCTCTTCTAGCTATTGCATCAGTAAGTAACCCAGGAAATTACACTTCACTTTCTGATTTGTCTTTCCTATTACAGGCGAGCTCAAATCTCTTGCTTCCTTCACCATCATCGCTGTCACCACACTCCAAGCTAAGACTGCCAGGCACTCTGAGCACTCCAGTGAATCCTCTGTATTCTTTCACTACTAAAAGTGGTAAGTTTCTTTCTTTATTTCTTCACTCTCTTTAGGGAATGGGTAATAACTTCCATGAGAATTTTTTTTCCTGCCTTTATAAATTTTGCTGTGCAGCTCTTTCAGGGAGTGTCCTGGTTGTTATATGTGATATAGTTTATAAAGTGCAGTTTGATACAGTCCAATACTGGTACATGTTCCCTTGCAATTCTTTTTTTCTTTAAGCCGTACACTTATTTATTAGTGCTGTAAGTTCCTAGAACAGTATGAGATTCCCAAATTTTCTTAACTGAATATTTTGATAATATTTTAATACTTCTTAAAGTATCTTAAAAACAGACAGTGCAAACCAGTCATATTTTTAAAAGCACATGTACAAATATAACAGTAATAAGAAAAGCAGTTTACTTAAGAACGATAGTATTCAGTAGTCTATTTGCATTTGTGTTTAATGTACTTTTAGGGGTTTGTTTCTAAAGACATTTTGCATTCAATGTTTTGAGAAAAAGGTAAACAATGAAATTTTATGCATTTTTGTGACACTTACTTTGCTAATAATATCTGTTGGATGGCTAATCACAATATTTAATAATGAAATTGATAATTTTCTCTTTTTTGGGCACGTGTAAAATAAGACTGAAAATTCATGTGGTTTTTTGTTTGCTTGGTTTTGTATTGAGGGAGAGTAAGACGAAGTCCAGGGGGAGGGTGCAATATATAATGAACTAAAAACAGGTAATAGAGATCTATCATAGAATCATAGAATGGTTTGGGTTGAAAGGGACCTTAAAGATCATCTAGTTCAGGTTCCCCTGCCATGGACAGAGACACCCTCCACTAGACCAGGTTGCCCAAAGCCCCATCCAACCTGGCCTTGAACACTGCCAGGGAGGAGGCAGCCACAGCTTCTCTGGGCAACCTGTTCCAGTGCCTCACCACCCTCACAGTGAAGAATTTCTCCCTAATATCTAATCTAAATCTTCCCTCCTTCAGCTTAAACCCATTACCCCTTGTCCTATCACTCCATGCCCTTGTAAACATTCCCTCTCCAGCTTCCTGTAGGCCCCTTTAGGTACTGGAAGGCCACAATTAGATCTCCCCAGAGCCTTCTCTTCTCCAGGCTGAACAACCCCAACTCTCTCAGCCTGTTCTCATAGGTGAGGTGCTCCATCCCTCTGATCATCTTCATGGCCCTCCTCTGGACTTGCTCCAGCAGCTCCATGTCTTTCCTGTACTCGGGACCCCAGAACTGGACGCAGTACTCCAGGTGGGATCTCACAAGAGTGGAGTAGAGGGAACAGTCACCTCCCTTTTGATGCAGCCCAGGACACAGTTGGCTTTCTGGGCTGCAGCTGCACACTGCCAGCTCATGTTGAGCTTTTCATCAACCAGTACCCCCAAGTCCTTCTCCTCAGGGCTTCTCTAGATCCATTCTGCACCCAGCCTGTAGTTCTGCTTGGGATTAGAACTCTCAAATATAGAATATGTTTCGGCTTTTCTTCAAGTGCATACTTTCACATGTGTATAGGCTTTTGTGAATCCCCAGTCCATGTTCTGCTATTTACCTTCCTTACTTCCCTCAAGATAGTTATCTCCTGGTCACTGAGGCAGGATGCCTTAGTCTCTAACCAGTTCTGCTTTGTTCATTCTTAGCATGCTCAGTGGTACAGCCCCCTTCATCAGCCTGTCCAGCATCTGCATCAAAAAGTTGTCTCCAGTGCATTCCAGAAGTCTGAATTGCTTGTAGCCTGTGTTTTTGTCTCTCAAGCAGATGCTGAGGGCTTGAAAAACCTCCATGAGAGGCAGGGCCTGTGACTGTGAGACTGCTTGCCCTGTTATAGGAAGGCTTTCTCCACTTCCTCTTGTTGATAGGAAGTCTGTAGCAGGTGCCGTCCACTATGTCCATATTTTTGGCCTGTCTTCCAATTCTGGCCCATGCATATGGGCATATCTTGACATGCATATCTTGACAAACCTGTCACCTGCTCCGTAGCTCTGCACACTTGAGCTTCTCCTTTCTTCCCTGCAGCACTCTCCATTCTTGTCTTCCCTATCAGTCTTTCCTCAAGAGCCTGCATCCACTCTCACAACAGTGCAGTTGAATTGTAAGAAATGTAACTTTGTAAATACTTTATGTGAAGGAAAAATTCATGAAACACTGAAAATATGGTTCAATGACATTTCTCATTCTAACATAGGTCCTTCCCTCACCAACAGTATTTTGTGAAAGCAAACTTGAATTACTTGGAAACCACTTGGGTTTATGCATCCTTGAATATTTCATAGTGTGATAGCAAAGGTGCCTCTTCTAATTTCAGTCCTCCCTCTGTTCTATGTTTTAAAGACTTACACTGAGCACTCCTTTCTGATTATTTAATTCGTTTAAAAAAAAAAACAACACCAAAAACCCAACTGTTATCTTTATAAAGTGACTCCATATAGAGTGACACAATCTCCTAGTGATTGGTTTTGTGCATGCTCAGCTGCTCTAACTTCTAGTTGTAAACTAATATATTTTCATATGAGATTCTTCCTTGTCTCCTTAAAGAGTTTGTTCAGTTGTGGGGTTTTTTTCATCCCTGATCTTGAGTTTCACATGTGATGCTTAGATATCCTAACTTACTCTGTTCTTAATCATAGAATGGTTTGGGTTGAAAGGGACCACAAGGATCATCTAGTTCCAACCCCCCTGCCGTGGGCAGGGACACCCTCCACTAGACCAGGCTGCCCAAAGCCCCATCCAGACTGGCCTTGAACACTGCCACGGAGGGGGCAGCCACAGCTTCTCTGGGCAGCCTGTTCCAGTGCCTCACCACCCTCACAGTGAAGAATCTCTTCCTAATATCTAATCTAAATCTGCCTTCATTCAGCTTAAGGCCATTACCTGTTCTCCTATCATTGTGTATCCTTGTAAACAGTTTCTTTCCAAGTTTTAATTTGAATTAAATAATTAATTGTGTATTCATCAAATGGAGAGCTTGAGCACCTTTCTCAAGCACGGAATGTTCTTTATGTGAGATGAGTAAAGACAATATAACAGTATTATTGAAGTGGGGAGGCACCTCTGGAGACGATGTAGCCCAACTGTCCTGCTCAAGGCAGGTTCACCACAGCATGGTGCTCAGGACCATGTCCATGGGGGTTTTAAATATCTCTAAGGATGGAGACTCCGCAACATCTATGGACACTGTTATTACAATGTTTGACCATTCTCACTGTAAAGGGTTTTTTTCTTATGTTTAAATGGTATTTTGTGTATTTCAGTCTACATTGGTGCATGGGATTATTCCTTCCCGAATGCAGGACTTTGCAATTCCTTTTGTTGAACTTTGTGAGGTTTTTGTTGGCCCACTTCTGCAGCCTGTCAAGGTTCGTCTGAACAGCATCGTGTCCCACTGGCGTATCAGCCGTTCTTCTCAGTTTTTTAACATCTACACAAATGACCTGGATGGTGGGACTGACTGCATCCTTAGCAAGTCTGCAGATGTTAAACAGTGTGCGCCCCAGTATTGGCCCCTGGAGTTCACCACTAGAATGAAATCTAACTGGAGACCAGTCACAAGTGGTTACAAACCTCTGGTCCCTGCAGCTCAGCCAGTTTTTGGTCTGCTGTGCCATCTGCTTTCGCAGTCCATCTTTCATCAGTTTGTCTATGAGAATGTTATGGGAGACTGTTGAAAGTCTGGCTAAATTCAAGGTTAACATCATCTGCTTTGCCATCAATGCTATAGAGTGCTGTGCAAGAGATATATTTAAAGCTTTGTTAAAAGACCATGGTTAGAATTACTAGAAATAAGTCATTAATTTTGACAAGTAATAATTAATGAAGTAGGTACCACAAAGCAGATACAAGACATGGATGAACTTGTTTCTTATGCATTAAGTGTAAAGCATTAGAAAGATTTCTTAAAATTTAACGAAATAATTTAAATTTAAGAAAGTGTGTTGTGTGCCTTTCTCTCACAAAGATCTTAAATTTCAGAAGAGGGCATGGAACATGAGTTTTCTTACTGTCCATCCTGACAGGCTGTCAGTTGGAATTTTTCATCAAGACTAACTCATTTTGCCATATTGGTGTTTTGGGGTCTGCCTCAGTAAAGCTGCAGCTCTGCTGATGGCTATTGCAATTGTTTGAAAACTTTGCTAGGTGTGTGTCTTTGAAGAAAGTCATCCCCTTTGAGTTTTGTTTTTGGAATTTGGATTCATGAAGCCTTATGGCTGGTCCTATTTTTCTATTTTTTTCTCAACTCAAATTTCTCCATGCTCTGTATCAGGTAATTTTATTGTTAATTATTGCTTAATACACTTTAGGGAATCTGTCTTTAAATGTATGTAATGTTTAAGCTTGCTGAACTTTCTTTCTTTCTGGTAATAAGGAAATTTGTCCAAGACCTGTCTTTGATAGTCAGAATTAAGGTTTTGCCTTCCTTATGCTGTCCAGCTCTGCATATGCTCCAGTCCTAATTTTATCATACCCATCCTGTAGTACTACTCTGCAGCACTGCACTGTAGCATTGTCCAGGACTTTGTCTTAGACATTCCTGCCTTTTCCTTGTCATGTTCTCATCATTGTACTGTCTTCCAGGATAACCCGTTTCCTAGTTTTTATGTTTTAAAGAAATAAGGAAGTAGCAAAACCTTTCATTTACCTGTTCTCTGAGTAGACCTTAAGATCCCCTCTGGTTTTGTTTGCCTTCCCTCCTTAAGATTGTGAGCATCTTTGGACGGTGAAATCACCTTCCTATACTCTCAGACACTGTTTCACAGATCCGTGGCATGCCATGAAAGAAATGGCCCACATTTTTAGGCTTTATTCAACAGTGACTCTTCAGTCACTCCCACTCTGTTCAGGGCTTTTTTTCTAAAACAAGTTTTAGGTTTAGTATAATTGTAATTAGCAGTGACCCTAACTGTTAACTATGTGGGCGATTGAAGCTCAACTATAAATACCGCACAGATCTTTTCACTAAAATTTTGACTTCAGTAAAAGCAGTTAATTAAACTTGCCCTTAAAAATTAATTACGTATGTGTTAGAAACATGATGGTTCTTGTATCTTTAAAAAATGTCAAAAACAAAAAACACAATGCTTTGGCAGGGCTGGGAACAATTGGAAATTTTCTCTCCATTAACACAACTGGCAGTCAAAGGTGTTTTCCACCTATATAAAATGAAAGCTTCAAAGCACTTTTTCTTGCTCTCTGAAGATAGTAACAAAGCTGATTTGCACCTAAGTCCTCTCTTATATTTGATAGACTGTTCAAAACTTCTTTTTTTCAGTCTTAAGCAAACAGCAAAATAGTTTTCTCCATCAAAGATACCAAAAATATTTATGCATCAGCTACATGCTCTTAAAAGAGTATTTTGATTCTTGTTTTTTAGAAGCAGAAAAAGGAAGTACATCAAGTAGCAAAATTCCAAAATTCCCATTTTTGCAGAGATACTGCAGAAACACTGTAAAAAGTTACGTCCTCATATGTATGTTGGTATCACAGAATCACAGAATCATTGATTACCTTTTTTTCAGTATTTTATACTTTCTCCCCAACTCTATAACATCTGTCTTCACTACTACCGTCACAGTCCTGGAGGACTTTAATGGTGTTTTTTGTTTGTTTTGGGGGTGTCTTGCTTCTGACATAATTTTGTGCCACTCCAGGAAGAATATGTGTAGAAAGCTAGTTCAGTGTGGCCTAACTGTTTTCATCTCTTCTTAAGAAACTGTTAGATGTAAAAAGACTCATGCAAACTATCATTGAAAATTTATCAAATGAACAATTTAATTCAGTTTTACTGAATATATATACTCAGAATAGCTCAGTTTTCTAATTTGAGAATAAACAATAATAAAATACCCTGCAGAGACTGATATTAAAAAAGATGACAGTATATATTAATTGAAAGTTGCATGTATGTGTACTATATAGTGCAAATAAAATATGAATTGCAATATTTGTAGTATATCTCTGGCTGTGTTTGGATACAGGTTGATGGCATTTTCAAAGAGAACTGAAAAAGCCAGTTGACCGAGAGAAGGTGACTAGGAGAAAGCATGCGGTACAGCCACCAGCCTTGCTGGCTTTCCCACGCTACTGTGCCGAAGTTAGATAATGCTGACCTTGGGGGACCATTTTTCTGTAGTGGGAGTGCCAGTAGGAGTGCCAGTTGGAGAAATCTGTTTACTAGGATACAATTCGTGCAGACAAATAGAATGGCACACAGATCACTAAATGCATGCTTTTTTTTTTATCTTAACATATTACTGTAAATGCTGTCTTTCATCAAATATTAAAATAGGAGTGAAATCTCTTCCTATTCATTTTTCAAGAGAAATAGCGTAAGTGTGTGTAAAAGACTTTTTGTGGAGAATATAAACATAAGAAAAGAACTCTCAATTTTTGTCTTGAAAGAATCTGGGTATATCCGTTCCCTGTAAAACTGTAATGTGTGTTGCCTCATTAGCTCACCCAACAGCTTCATTTAGATTTGCTGCAATGAGGAAAGCAATTAAGCCTGCAGGGCTGCACAGATCAGAGCTATGGAAATGGTGTAGCAATTTGCCATGATGTCTAAGTCACTTTGAGATATTTCTTTTTAGCCCTGCATCTTCTTAAAAGTGAGGCAGGAGCATATTGTAGTGAAGAGAACCAAATACACACCTGAAAGTGGTTCAGTACCCACACTGTTAGTTGAAAGTGATTTAGTGTAATACGAGTTGCTAGAAGGAATAGATGGTGATGGAAAGTAATTTTCATTACTTTTATATATGAGAATGCTTACAAAAGAGAAGTAGCTATTGTTTCATAATCTCACAAGGACTGTCTTTCAAATTCATTAGTTTCAGTGAGTTGTTTGGGTTTTTTTTCTGTGCCATTGATTAAGAAAATAATGAAGTGACATTGTGAGGCCTGAGCAAAAGGGCTTTAGTAGTGTTTTCCCCAGTGGCCCGGTATGTTCATCTTTTCCTACTTATCCTTACTACTACACAAGGAGAAAAGCAAGTTTCCTGTTCAGCACAGGCTAGTCATAACAGCTTCAATGTGATCAGGCAGTCCACTGGGGGGAAATATCTTTGATTCATGCTCTACTACCAGTTGTCTTTAAGTCTTAAACTCTGTAGAAGTACAGAACACTATTAGTATGTCCTGTGAAAGTGCTGCCAAAATAGAAAGTGGTCTAAGAATATGTGAGAAGAAATACTTGCAGAATAGTTAGCTTCCTGCAAGCTACAGTCTGCTTATAGTAGATTATCTCATGTATTTGAAAAGCATAAATGTGCATTAAGATGAAAGAAATATGTGCTCAATACTTGTGTCTCCCGTCTCAGTTATGTTTCTGTGTTTTAATGCAATTTGCTGTTTTTTCTGCTGTGTCATATATTTGAAGAACTGAGACTGCCTGACACATTTTTCAGAAATTCAACCTTTTAAAAAGTTTCAAGAAAATTATTCTCACATTTTTATGGGGATAGATTTTTTTTAAAATGTGGCCTTTTCATTTAGTTTTCTAATTGGACAGTGCTTCTAAAAATTTGAAAATTTCTTTTGTATTCCTAAATGTAGAGATATGAATTGCTTTTTGTTATTGTAACAGCTATCTAATTGCAATTTTGCAGAATTCTCACATTTTGCTGCAATTTGTAGAACTGAATTGCTTCTAACTTTTTGATCGGAACAAGTGTGTGTGTTTTCCTTCTTTTAGAAACTGAGTTACTTTAAATACCCCACCACCCCCTAGTTTGGATAACAATAACATTTGAAAACTGTTATGAGGAAGTGCAGAAAACTAGCACTTTTTCAGAGAATAAACTTGGGTTATTCTAGTCCTTTATTTTTTTGAGTATATTATTCTAGTTTTTTAAATTTTCTCCTGTTAACCAAAGATAATACCTTTACATTCATTACAAGGCTTTATTTTGACTATAAAGCACTGCATAGTCACAGAGAAATTACGATAACAGATTAAGTTTTATATCCAATTACCAGAATTTCTCTTTATTCTTCAAAAGAGGGTAAGAGAACTGAGCAGAGACAAAGTACCAGCTAAACATCATGGATCAGATCTTCAGCAAATGTGAACTGACAACTACACTGAAGTTAGGAAAAAGTATTTTTACCAAAAGCAGAAGAACTTTATGTCTAAAATGTTTTTCTTATATGTCTGTGTGTTAATTTGAATGGGAACTCCCCTGGGGAAAATGATCATTCATTTTAAGATATTTGTATCTTTCTCTTTTAGTTAGGGGAAAATTACAAGAGAGAAGGGAGGGGAAAAAAAACCAAAACAACTTTATTGTCATTATTTGCTCATAGCAGAATGGAAGAACTGAAAAAGTCAACTTAAAAATACTTTTCTCAAAGTCAATTTTCTTTTAAAACAATGGAAACATCCTTCAGAAGATTTTTTTTTTTTTATGCTTCTCTGGTTCTTTTATAAGCTATTTTACTATACCTTTTACATTGTGAAGACAAGGCACTTGACTTACTGTCTCAGTGTCTTCAGTACAAATAGATTAACGGAAGCTAGGTTGTCACCTGCAGCCAACCTTTAGACATACTTCCCTGATCTTATTCCTTCTGCTCAGTCACTAGAACCATCTCTAGGTTATTCCACCTTGCATCTGAGTTTGGCAGTAAATAAAGATTAAGGGTACCAGGACACAGCTGTGCCCTCACCATGGCTTACAGGCAGCTCAGGCGATTCTGCAGGGGAAAGAACTTCCTCAGAGCACTGTGACCCTGCTCCACTACCAGCCTCAGTTTCCAATGTCAAGAGTTCTGGCTCAAGACACACAAGTACAGGACCTCATTTTAAGGTAGAAGAGCTGAGTGTTTACATTTATAAAATGAGTAGTAAAAATGAATTTTTAATTTGAAAACAAAAGGTGTGTAAATAAATCCATCTAACCACAAAAATGTTCCAACAAAATAGTAAAGACTTGGAGACAAACCCATTAACATTAATGACAATCTAGTTCTTCTGTTTTAAAAGGCTGGTTATCCAGTTTCCTCTGTCTGATTGATAAGATGTTATAAATGTCAGAAGAGTTTGTATTTTTTAGTTAAACTTGCTAGAATTGTTTATATTGAGATCAAAGATACACATGTTCCTTTATTATGTGTTCTTTTTCATGTTTCTTCTAGGCAAGTTAATTAAAATATTTCACTAAGAATTACCATAAATACAGAGCACAATAACAGCAATCTTTGAAGATTCCAAAAACTTTATCCAAAGAACACCATTTATATTTACTTGAAATTGGTGTATGTTAGGGTAATTACTGCGTGCCTTCAGGGTAAAGGAAGTACTCTCAGCCAAATTATACAAGGGTGTGGATTAAATGAAGCATTA
This sequence comes from Psophia crepitans, assembly GCA_013399095.1. Taxonomy (NCBI): domain Eukaryota; kingdom Metazoa; phylum Chordata; class Aves; order Gruiformes; family Psophiidae; genus Psophia; species Psophia crepitans. The sequence goes on from VWZZ01001954.1 coordinate 568,735, forward strand.
CTCTGTTTGGCAGCAGTGGATACAGATTGCAAAATCAGGGTGTGACGTAGCACTGTGGAAAGACTCTGCCAAAAATTATTTGGCCTGAGTGTGCCCTTACTCTCTCAATTATGTGGATCCTAAAACAACCAAATCTAATTAATTCCGAACTAGAGAGGTCCTGTTAACTGTTTTCAGTCTGAGCTTGTCTGTACGTCCCAATAGAGTGTGTCTGTAATTTTTGAGCTGTTGAGCCACAAGACGGCAAGTGTTGACAAAGTGCATGCTTAAATGCAGTTCTAGCTGGTTTCAGAGGTGGAAACAGTTAGACCCAAGGACCATGCAGTAAAGGATCAATTTTCTGTCCTGCAGAAAGTTCAGGTCAGCAAGGGTGCTGTCTGTACAGCAATAAGCATGAGTGAGTAAGATGAGCAAACTGATCCTTCCTTGTATTGCTCCAATCCTCCCGTTCCTGTCATTTCCAGAGGAGCTGGGAGGACTCTGCAAAAGAGCTGGTAGCAGCCATGGTGCACAGGAGGGAGGCATCTCCCTCTCCCAAGAGGAGACCTAGGTCCTTTGACTTCATGCCTGGTTTCGACCAAGTAAATTTAAAAAAAGAAAAAAAAAATATCCATATTTTTAAGATATATTATCCATCTTTTTAAAATAGTTGAAAAAGTATGTATGTATACTAAAAAAGCCCTTTGCTAATACGTTTTTATCTGTGTGAAACAACTAAGCTTTCATGGATTCATATGCTGCTGCTGTTACCCTCATTGCTGAAGCACCAAGTTCAGTGAGAGCAAGCTTCCCTCACATGATTCATTCTACTAATATAACACCTTTTAAATTAACTTTGGGTATCTGTGGTCCATATTATGCTCTGTGATAGACTGTGGTACCAATGTAGCTTGATACTGGTCATGTTGGGCCTATGAAAACCAGCGACAGAGGATGGTGGCTTGGGAAGGCATTAAGAAAGCAGAAGGCATATACAGAGAAGTGAAGGCCTCTATGGGTGTGTAATTTGCGCATTGCTGTTGTCACACAACCTAGTGACTTGGTGTTATTTACAGAGCTGGCCTCAACATGCTGCTTTGATCCAGATCAAGTGAGAGCTTCACTGGAGCTTGCCTCCTCACTGTTAGCTTGCTTTCTTGCTTACTGGAGGTTGTAAGGAACAGTGACTCATTACTTGTTGGCTTCAAATGAAGTGGTAGAATTGCCTTACAAGTTTTCAGGAGTAGAGTGTTATTTGGGTGTTTTCTGCAATCTTAGCACGCTCCAGTGAAGAAACAGACTGCACAGGTTCCTTCCTCATCATTTCCTGTTATAGGCAGGGCTCAGTCTCTTCAGTTTTTATTCCCTTGGCCAGAGGAAAAAGATCCAAATGACACGTAGGAAAATTTAAAAAACTCTTCAATCTTTTCTGCTCACCTGACACTCGCCCCCGGGCTTTGCTCTCTTGTGTTGGGCACTCCTTCTGCAGAAGGCTCTTTACTCAGACTGTATAACAGATAGTGTTTGTATATCTCTTCTGAAGATTGATTCCAGTATTGTCTCATTCCCATATGCTTCTAGATATCACATCCCCTTTTCCTATCCTGTCAGTATCTCCTGTTTTCAATAGAGGGACAGGTCTTTACCGCAGCTGTCTGTTTATGGTGCCTTGTTGATTTTGGGTTGTTTTTTTTTCCAGATTAGCTGAAGGGTGTTGCAGTGAGGTATATTGATATGGGTCTTTCTGGAATCCATTCAGAGCCTGACTGGTCAAAAGAAGCAAACTGCTGCAGCTAATATGTCAAAGAAGGAAATACAGAAAATTGGAGCTGAATAATATATGATGAACATCTTTTGGTTTGATAAATTGCCTAGTAGCAGAAAATCTTTTGAGAATTCTTCCACCAAACTTTTAGTTATCAGTATGTACCAATAGAGCATAATAAACAATTACACTAGATTTTATTTTTTTCTTCTAGCAAGGATTGTAACTGCTAAGATTCACTTTGTACAATGTCATTTTCTACTGTGTTCAGGTGAAGATCATAAATAGGTTCTGTTTTCCTACTCCTTGCATCTTTGAATTTTTCGTTTTGGATAACCACATTTAAGCAGAGTTCACCTCTCTAGTAAAAAAGGATGATCTTGAAGTTACTTTTTTTAGGCTATCTTGCTTCAGAGGAGGTATCAGTGAGGTCTGTCACCTCTACTTGTTCAGGAGAATCTGTTGTAACAAGAGCTCTTGGTAACTTCTATATGGTGCACATTGCTAGTTGAAGAACTTCTCTTGTGAGCCAGGTACAAGCTAAAGCTGAGTTGATGTTTATCTCCTTTAAGGACTTCAAGTCACATTCTTGGAATCTTTCATTTTAGTAATATATTCAGAACTTGCGTTTTGAACTATATAATTAGTGGTAACTTTTCATCTTTTGTGTCCAGCAGTTCAATCTAACAATATGTTCAGCCCAATTACATTTGCTTCAGATTTGGCGGCTGCTGTGTAAAAAGCTGAACAAACAGAAGAGGACAGATAATTGTGCTGTTGTTATTTGGGAAATCTGGAGTTCAGTGCCCACTTGATACATATGATGTTGTGTCTTACAGATGTGTATCTTAACAACAGTACTTTATTGTAAAGTTGTTTTCATATAATCATAGAATGGTTTGGGTTGGAACGGACCTCAAAGACCATCTAGTTCCAACCCCCCTGCTGTGGGCAGGGACACCCTCCGCTCGACCAGGTTGCCCAAAGCCCCATCCAGCCTGGCCTTGAACACTTTCCTTGTGCTAAAGACCATAAAGGACACTTCCACCTTTTTTTGCCTACTCATATGTATAAAGGATCTTCAGCATTTGAAATTGTTGTTTGAATTAAGAATCTTCCTGCAATTCAGCTTTTCTTACTGAAACAGATTATTTTCAGGGTAAGTTCCAGGAATCCCTCAAAGAGAACAAAGCGTGTCCAAGGTTGTATCACCAGTGCTTGAGTTAATAATTTGGCAAATGCAAAAATTTGTGTGAAGACCATCTAAGAAGATTTAACAAACAAGTGTGTGCTTTTACATGAACAAGGCTATTAAAGCATGTGTTTTGAGAGTCTCAAGACTTCTAAAGTGTTACTAGACAGTTTTCTGTGTTTTGTACAGTTGCTTGGTCCTTTTGAAGCAACAAACATTTGTGTAGCAGTTAGCAATTAAGTCAGTTTTAAAGGAACCTAGATACCTTTCACAATGCATAATGGATAGAAATGTGTTACTTTCATAATAAGCTATAGAGAAGAATTTCCTGTCTTTGAATAGTCACACCTCAGTAATGCTCTTTATCTTACTGATGACTATGAAAACTTGGGAGTTGCTGCTTTTGTGTAGATTTTGGGTTATTGGAGATGCAGGATGAGCATAGTCAGTAAGAATTTTAGCTGCTGCTGTTAGTCGAACCAGAGAGGGTGGGTTATGTAATTAAGCTTATATGTTAAAATACTGCAGTTTTTATCAGTTTGGCACTACATATGTGATGATGTGAAAAAAGCTCTCATGATGTTATATTAACTACTTAATCAAATTGTATTTTGTTATACTGCAGAAAATATTTAGTCAAATGGTATTTCGATACTCTTACTGAATTTACTTTTCATTAATACTTTTGTTTACTTCTTTAGACTTGCTGTGCCAACACTCTTATTTGTAAAATTCCTATACAAATAAGATACAAATTCACTGGTTAGGACTGTAACTGCTACTTGCTGGCTTGATGCTGAGATAGAAGAAAGTAAGACTTTACACTAATACCACTTGCAGTAATTTGGATTGCTGATTCAACCTTGGAGAGAGGTCTGTTCCCTCCAGGATATATGTAGTTCTGGAAATATAGTCTTAGCCCAAAGCTGGGCACAGTCCCTTCTTTATGAATCTGCCTTTCTTGGTTTTCTTTTACCTCTCCTCAGATCAGGTCCTGCTTCGTAAATGAAAGTGAGTATTGCATCCTAATGATGTTTTTTGCAAAGTTTCCTTTTCATGAGTGTTTTTAATATATCCTTCACCTAAGACCCAAAGAAAAATCTGTCTAGAACAGATTGCTTTCTAGAAACAGGTCAGCTCTTCATTGAGTGATGAGCTTTCTACCAGGGTCTCCTGTAGTAGAAGGCAGCCAAGTCATTGTTTTTACTTTCTCCAAAGTAGCATAATGTTTGTTATCCACATATTTTTATAACCAGTGTCACTTCTGCTACAGTGTTTGCAGGGTGGCTGAAGGCTGAGAGTATAGCAATAATGATACTTTTTAAAAAGCATTCTAAAAATCCACTGCTCGCTGTAAAAGTAGTAGCAAGTTGCTATTGCATTCTAGAAAAATTTGCAGACCTTATAGATGAAAACTGAAAAATCAACATCACTGAAATCTGTGCCCAACTGGATTTGTAATGCATTGCTTTAATGATGGACTTAACTTTTCAGTATATTTTTCTCTAATGAATAATACCAGTATTAGTCTCAAGTGCTTTGTCATATATTACTGTCATGGTGGAACACCAGCTGGTAATACACAACACGAAGCTGCTCACTCACCCAGCCACCCGCCCCCAGGGAGATAGCAGGGAGAATGGAAAAAAAACCCCTCAACTTCTTGAGTTGAGATAAAAACAGTTTAATAGGAAAACAAAGGAGGGAAATAATAACAATAATACAAGTGATGCGCAAATGCAATTGCTCACTGCATGTAAAAGGAGAAAAATAAAAAGAAAAAACCAACCCGATGCCCAGCCTGCTCCCGAGCAGCGATCCCACCTCCTGACCAGCTTCCCCAGTGCTATCCGGAGCATGATGCTCTGTGGCAGGGAATACCCCTTTGGCCAGCCTGGGCCAGCTGCCCTGGCTGTGCTCTCCCAGCTTCTTCTGTACCTGGCAGGGCCTGGGAAGCTGAAAAGCCCCTGACTTAGTGTAGACACTGCAACTACCTGTCAACAACTGAAAACATCAGTGTGTTATCAACGTTATTCTCGTACTAAATCCAAAACACAGCACTGTACCAGCTGCTAGAAGGAAAATTAACTCTATTTCAGCTGAAACCAGGACAATTATTTACAAGGAAGTATATTCCGATTTTGTTACCAAAGTTGCTACAGGCCATTATTTTATTTCCTTATACAGCTGGAAAGAAATTAGAAAGGACTTACTTATTCATACATGTTCTAATCACTGATATGTAGAAAATCTCTTCTTAGAGTAGTTTGTTCATCAATTTTCTGAAAACTTGAAAGTGTGCATGCACAAAAATTCACATGTGGTAGATTGGTTTCACCACACGCACATTCTCGTGAAATATCTGACCAATCTAGTTTCTGAACTACAAAATGAAAAGTAAACTTGGAAATGTATTTTAAAGGCATAGCCTTCTGTTTCTGAAAATACAATAATCAGTGTATCTGCTATGACCTTTTTTCCTTACTCTTCTGTTTTTAGACCATATTAAAACTGTTATTTAATTGTTTCTTGATTTAGTGTCTGCTAATGGATCTGCATTTTTCAAGTTTAGTATGTATTAATTGTTGGGCAATGTCATGGAATATCTGAAAATATTTTCTCAAAACTAATATTCAGCACTGGCTGAAAGTTCTAATTTAATGGAGAAAGTAGACGGGACACAAACTAGTGGCTATTGTGGTCGTGATAAAGACCTGAAATATCAAACTGACTTATTTTTTCCAGCATGTTGCATATGATGTTGCTGATACTATTTTTCCTTTAATGCAAATGTTAGAAAAATGCTATACATGTTCATCAAGCAGTTACAAGACTATTATTTACCTTTTTTTTTTTTTGGTCAAGACTTGATTTGACATTATGAGGCTACTGGGTAATATAGAAACTCAGTAGTTCATGCAGTAACGGGCTATTTTTCTTAACTGAGACGACTTTGCATTGCAAAAATGTCAGTGGCTGATTTTGAAAAGTATTTGTGGTATTCTAAGCATATTTTCTAACTTAGAGCTTTCCATTTGTAGAGCAACAGGCTAATTTGGTTTAAGTAAATGTGGGTAACTACCATTGATGAATTTCAGTTGTGGGAGGAACTATGCAAAGTAAGTTACTTTGTTCTCCTTCCTTGCATAATATTTGTTCTTTGTATCCCTAGCTGAATATGGTTTTTAAAGACATGAGTAGACTTCCTGAAGTCAGTAGATACTTGACTTCAAGAGTTACAGATAGAGTCAAATTCTATTTAGCTGTATTACATAGAAATTAACTACATTAATAAATAGAATTTAACTGAACTACGTATTTTTAGGAAACAGATAAGCATAAATCCTGCTTAAGAGCTCTATTTCCTCTGATTCAGGGAGGGTAAGTTAATGCAGAAAGAAAAATATTACCAAGCCCAGCAGTGAAGGTTGCTATTTCAGTGTTGGGCATCCACAACTCTTAAGGGACTGCAGTTTCTATATTTCATGAAGTATTTTTGATAGGGTCACACCACAAGCTTTATGTAATATAATACAAACTAAGCTTTGAGGGTTTCTCAAATTTAACTTTGTTTGCTTTTAAATAGTTCTGGTGAGCTTAGCAAAACTAATAATGATTTTCTCAGGATATCTGCAGCACTAGAAGAAAAATAACTCTTACTAATACAAAGTATGCGTCATAGTCTGCATTTTCCTTACATCTTTTTTATCTGTTATCTAGAACTTGTAAATAATATTGCCGATCTGATTTCAGAATGCTGATGATATCTGTTCAGGCTTATTGATGTTTGCTGTCGAGTTACTTTCTGTTCTCTATGTTGTAGAAAGAAACAGCTGGATACTATAACCCCTGCACATTTTCAGTTGTATCTACTGCCATTAGGATGTTATGCTAGAGGTTGTCATAAATTAGCACGTTCCTGATTAGCATGAATGCAATAAATGTTCTTCACTTCAAAAGAAAGCTTGGGACATGTGCTACTACTTGCATTGTTTATATATGGTACTGTAGAAACTTAACATTTGGAAGAAAAATGTAAGATGATGATTTGATAAGATTACTCAGAAATAATTAGGTGGGTGTGTAGGCTGCTAAATGTATTTGATTTTAATCTCTAATTAAAAAGTTGGATTTTTTAATTGTTTTGTGATGCAATAGTTTTTACTTCATTATACCTTTTGTAAATAGGGGCCAAATTTTGCCTGTTCATTGTACCTAAGTACAGGATAAATGTTATGGTATGAAACTCAAAGCCAGTGACAATCTCCATAGTTCTTTCTGGAGGACTGCTCTAAGATCAGAGCAAATACACTTTTGTGCCTTTGTGCACCTTGAACCAGGAATGAAAATGATGGCTAACTCTGTGTGAATCTCTCTATGCATACTTTTGGCTCATGATAGATGTAATTACGTTGTGGGATATGGCACTGCCAGAAGCGTAGTGTTTTCTTGTGTTGGAGCTGTCTGATTCTGAGGTCTCTTATGTGAGGATTGGAATTAGTGGATGTTACAGTGACGATATCTTTTTGTGGATCTACAGGTGTGAATTCGAGCCTTGCTCCATTCCACTGCTCCAGTGTTCACTTAGCTCTGCTGGTAAGGGTGTACTTGGTCATTTGGGTTGAGGAATCAGAGACAACCAGATGCAGTAGCTACAGATAACTGTACCAGTCCTTGGATAATAAAGTTACTATGTTTAAGCACACTAGACCAGTTGTCTTTCTCAGTTTAGGAAGAATATGACTGACTCATGGTTTGAGAAGCCAGACTTCTTCTCATACCTGGAGCTGGGGCGTCTACTGGAAAATCACGTGCTGATGTGAAAGAAGCTACAGCAATATGTGTGGAGCTGCATGGTGCCGAGCTGTGTAACTCCCTAGAGTTACTTTTCTAGATAACTGGTTTTAATATCAGCATTTAGTAAACAGTTAGTTAAAGAGGTAAATACTACGTACTTTTTTATAGAAAGCTTATCCTTCTGTCCAGACTTTTCATTTTACTATAGTGTAGTATTTTGAATGGCAACCACAGCCTGATCTATTGACATAAGCTCCCAAGTTTCTTTTATTTGGTTTGTTTACAAGGTTTCATTGTGTTAGTGGGTGTCCTGGTTTCAGCTGTGAGAGAGTTAATTTTCTTCATAGGAGCCAGTATGGGGCTGTGGTTTGGGTTTGTGCTGGAAGCAGCGCTGATAGTGGAGAGATGTTTTTGCTGTTGTTGGGTGATGCTCACACAGAGCCAAGGCCTTTGCTGCTTCTCGCACCACCCCGCCGGCGGGATGGCTGTGGGTGTGCGGGGAGTTGGGAGGGGACAGACAGGGCAGCTGACCCCAACTGACCAAAGGGACATTCCATACCATATGGCGTCATGCTCAGTTTATAAGGGCCTTGGGAGGAAGAAGAAGGGGGGACAGCGGCATTCGGAGTGATGGCGTTTGTCTTCCCGAGTCACCATTACGCGTGACGGAGCCCTGCTGTCCTGGGGATGGCTGAACCCCTGCCTGCCGTGGGGAGTGGGGAATGAATTCCTTGTTGTGCTTTGCTTGTGCATGCGGCTTTTGCTTCACTTCTTAAATTCTTGTATCTGAACCCATGAGTTTTCTCATTTTCACCTTTCTGATTCTCTCCCCCTTTTCTGATGAGGGGGACGGAACGAGCGTTTATGTGGTGCCCAGCCAACAGCTGGAGTAAAACCACGACAGTGGGGATGGAGAAGGGAAACAAAAAGAAGTTACGCTTTTCAACCTATCAGCACAGCGCTGTTTGGCTTAATTGTTGTAGTTTGGGGAGAGGGGGTGGTTTGGGTTTGGTTTTTTTGTCATTTCTATCTAGATCAATCTGTCCACTAAGTGGAGGAGTGACATCGGGCAGCAGTAGAGCTAAGGCTTGTCTCTCATTTATATATATAGCATGAAAACAGCTCTCATCTGAGACTGGTAAAATAAACTGAAATTTCTGTATATAACTCATAGAAAGTAAGGGAGGGATTTTATTTCCCCTGTAGAGTTTTTGCTTTGGTTTGAAGTGGATAGATTTAGGTTAACAAATTGGAACCCCATTGAGAAAATGAGGACATCATTGAGGAGATAGTTCAGTCTTTTTCAGATAGTCTGATAGAAAAAAAAACATGGGGAAAAGACAAAGAGAGTGCTAGTAACAGCATGGGGTCACCTGATGTTGAGTAGACTTCAATAAGTGCAGAATACATTGCAATAATTGTACGAGTGTTTGTTGAAGTCCTTTGCATTCAGTAGTGGTGCCATCACAGCACTTTGTATATACATTTAAACATAGCATGTGAGAACCATCTATTTTGAGGACATATGTTTTAAGTGCCTTGCAAGATACGGGCTCTCAGGAGAATTAACCATTTCCTTTGGCGACGTATTAGTTACAAAGAGAACACTGTTTTAGAAAGAATGCTAAAAATACTTTGTTCCTTGTCTCACTTTGAATTGCTTTTGAGTTTAGTTTTCTTGCTCTACAGCTTCAGCCAAATGTATTCCAAAGTGGTTTTAAAAGCTACGATACAGTTTAAATTTCGTTGAAACAGTTTTCAATACACTGTGGTCCTATGCGTTCTCCTTCTCAGTTTGGAATATGTTCAAATTCACAGGCACTAGACTAAGTTACGTGTAGCAGAATTTGAAGTGGGTTTCACCCGCAGCATTGCATATTAGTAAAACATCTGTTCTGCTGGTAAAACAAAGGGGTACGTGTATGTTGAGTGGGTGCACCCATTCCTTTAATTTTATGTGAACTGCATCTGAAAATGTTTGCAGCGGGTTTAGAAAGTATTTGTGATCCTGTGTTTAAGTAGAGGAAAACAGGTTCTTATCCAATATATAAACAATCTTTTTATTTAATTAATTCTGTTTGATCTATTAAAGCATAATTGTTGTGAGGATAAAGCCTTTGAGGGAAGATTAATATGTATTTAGATCATTTCAAAATTATCTTCTTTCTCTTATACCTATCTTGAAAAATAAAATTACTGAAAGAACTGAGTAATACTGCTCTGAAAGCTTTTAGTTTTTTAAAAAACCTCAACTTTCTCTTACAGCCTAAGGTAGAGATTATACTGCATACTAAAAGGTCTTTTGGTCACAGAGGTCATAGTTTTGAATAGGTGACTGTGCTGAAAACATAATGCTGGTTACTGGGAACAGTTTTAAAGCCCTAGAAGATGAGTAGAAGGACTGAGCTGATATACGCAGATTCATCTTGTATCTGAGCTGACATTTTTTCCAGTGTTTGTTGTTTATTTGAGTGTACTTTAACTATGCCATGTTGCAAGAGGCCACGATATAAATTATAAGAAGATTTTCTATAACAAGAAATACCATTTCCTAGAGGCATAGATTATTTTCATGTCTTTCGGGATGTGTTGGGTTTTTTAGACATTAATAATTAGTATAAACTTAAAGTAAAACTCAAAAAGTAGAATAATGTGGAACTAGAATAAGTGAGATGATTGTCTTTTTTTCTCTGTATGCTTTAGAGGGGTTCATTACAGAAATGCCTGAATATTAACTTTTTTCAATTTTCTTAGTATTTATTTGCTCGTTGGTGTTCTGTGATTTTTTCTGAGAATTTTCTGGGATAAACTTTTGGATGATTTCATGAGGTGTCTTCCAACCTTAATGATTCTATTCTATTCTATTAACTGTAGATTCCATGAGACTGAAGTCCTAGGAGATTTATGATGCACAAATACCTTTATTAATTAACAGAATTAATTTATCAAGAACATTTCACGAAGGTAGAAAAAGCCTTCTTTTGGAAGGTTAATTAAAACATAAATTGTGTAATGAATTTTCTCTCAACCACTATGAAAAGAAGACTTTTTCACATAAACATTTAATATTAGGTGATTGTAGACACCTTGTAGGATAATAGTGGAATTATGTAACCTCCTAGAAGGACTTTTTTCCCTGTTCTGGCTTTTTTGCTATTAATTTTAAACAAATACAATAGCTAAAGATGCTGTTAGTTAATGGGAAATGTTCTTGATTATTGTAAGTGATATTTTGGGGCATTGTTGCTGTTATCATATAAATTTCTGTATAAGTCTAATCTGTTTGGAGGTGAACTCATCTACTTGTGCATTTCAGCCCAACTATTTAGAATTTGATCAGTTCACACTAATGTGCTTATCTAGAGCAGAAGGTAGTTTTTTGTTGAAGGCATGCAATAAAACTGGAAACTTGGTAGTACAGACGTGTTTTGGATGGGAAGATAACTACTTGGTTTCTGACCTCTTCTTATCTCTTTAGTGGCAATTGTACTGAAGAGAATATTTTGCCAGAAATGACTCAGGGGAGCTAAGGATGGACTTTCAGTTCGCTGTTCAAATTATACAGGAAAACGTTTCAGACTTCCTCTCAAGGCAGACAGCTACATTGTTTTTCAAAAGATACCAGTTCTTTGGCAGGCATTTACCTAAATCAGCACATGCTTGGACTCTCAGAGTAATCATAGCGAGAGGATTATGTGGACCTTAAAGAAGAGCTGTCTTGCTGTTAAATTGTGTCAGTGTGAAAGTTCTGATCATTTGAGAAAATGCAGTAGCAGCTATCATTTTGAGACATCCAACATTGTGTTTAGAAATTATCAGCAGATTCTTCTAGAAATAATTTATTCTTCTCATGTAAAATTCCATATAAAAGAGACCACTGAAGAATCAGTGCAGAGTAATAGGGAATACAGTAGTTCAAATGTTAACACTTCATAGGGAAGATAGCTTCTCAAGATGTACACTGTTTTGACGGTGAAGACAGCAAATGCTGTTAAGAAAGAAGATTGGAGAGTTCAAATAAACCCTCTGAATCAAACAAAAAATGGTTCTCCATTTCTGATTATGAAGAATCCTTAGGATGGGAGAGTCTAGATTAACCTGGGTGTTGTTTTTTTTTTCCAAGATTGACCTTTACAAGGGATTTAATGACCTTTATATAAACGCAGGCTAAGCAAGAGTCCCAACAGGTCACAGTGTCCTGTAAACTTAATTTTTTGGATGAAGTGGAAATATCCTCCTGCAGTCCTGACCTCAATTTCAATACCTCATTATAGCAGTTAAAGTTTTCACAGCCTGGATCAGAGATAACCAAAGCAAGTGCTGCCAAGGCCGTCAGTCACACCTGCTCAGTGTCATTGATGTGCTTCGTCAAGCATGGAACCACGTCAAGCCAATAGCTGTGTAAAATTGCTTTAAAAATCTACTGCATCATTTGAGAAAGAAGAGATGGATATTCCCTTGCTTGCTAAATAGATCTTATTTTGTGAATGAGGAAAATTTGAACGGTTCTTTTTGGTTTTGGGGTTTTTTTCCAGTTTGTTCTGAATGCAGAAGGTACTAAAGGAATGCTTGAGAACTTGAAAACAACTAACAGATAACACTAAAGACTAGTTGGAGTAGCCGATAGGCATGTTCAGTAAGAACAAACAGCATTGGCTCTGTGGTGTGTAGAATATTTAGACCCAAGTGTGCTGTGGTCTGTTTAGTGTTTACACCTCAAGCGAAGTAATAGGAATTTCCTGCTTGTTTCAGAGGAAGGCTCTAGTCACAGAAAATGCTAAGTCAAAACCAGTGCCAGCTGCTAGAATTCAGTGCAGCACTCCCTATATCTGATTACATGTCTATCTGTCCTCTGCTTGCAGCAGAACAGCTCTGCACTGCCCTTTATTCAGGTTTAACTGGGGGTATTTCTCTAACCATAAAGTTTTCACCTGACAAGCAGCTAAATATAGAGACTACACAGGAGTACTCACATATGTAGACATACAGTCCAGAAGTACTTGGATGTCATAAATCTTTTCCTTACGAGAACAAGGAAGTCAATGATATTGCTGATAAAATTACAAATTTTTTTTTAAATTAGAATTTGAAGATTTTTCCAAACAAGCAATTGTTTTCATCATTTATTTTACACAACTTTTATCTTAGAATGGTATGTGTGAACTGGCACAACACTACAGTGCTCAAATTGAAAATCCTATGGTAGAATACTTAGCTGTCTAAAAATACTTATTTTTTTAATGCAGACATTGGTCTTGAATTTGTGGGGTTTTTTAATCAAAAAGTTGATATGACACTTGTAATGCAATAGTATATCCAGATGTAGTATATCTGTAGCAGCTCAGTTTGTAACTGTGTGAGTATATAGCTAACAATAGGAGTTATAACCCCACTGAGTGTTGGTGTTAGTGCTAAACAAATGTTTGAGCAAATAGCGTATTATTAAAAAGGTAAGCTTCAGGTCTATCATCTTTCAGTATAGCTTGAATACAGAAATGGTTTCTATTCTCATCTCTTTCCTCTTCTGAAAAAGAGATGGAAAAAGGTAATAAAAATCAAAATAAGCCTTTCAAAATGAAGTATTCAGAATTTATACAAACTTTTTTTAAAAATTATTAAGATCATAAATTAATTCATATACAAAATTGAAAAATGAGTTACTGCATTTATTTAGGATTTTTCACAAGTACAACATTATTCACGTGCAGATCATCTGCAGGAGCATGGTTTAACTATGATTGAGCTTGCAGCTTTTCTTATATTTAGAAATATCTAAATATCTTAATGATTAAACATTTATGAGTAAATCTCCTGTGAAAGTCTAAACCACTGGGCTTTAGAAAGCATAATGTAGGTGGAGTTGTGCAAGCTTCCTTGTGGAGCTGTGCCAGTACATGGGAATCTGAATCTGAAAAGTCCTCTTTATCCAGTTACTGGGCTCCTAAAGAGTAGGCTTTTAGAGTGGCAAATGAAAATGAGTTTTCAGAACTTACTCTTCTTTGAAGACAAAACTTGTTTCAAATCTAGCATCTCACAGAGAAAATCTGGTGAGCTTAACTCTGTGTTGTCTGGTATTCCTACACTTGAGAAACTGTTCTCCAGCGAAGGAGTAGCATTTTTTACTGTCGTATTCAACAATTTTCAGATTTTTGTATCTTTTCTTTTTAAGATGTTTTCTGAAGTGTACAGCTGAGGAGACCAATAACAAAAAGATAAATCCACAGATCATGAAAGGATTTTCCTGAGCTTAGTAGTTAACATAATAGTTTGAAAAGAAACGAATTTACAAGTACTTGTTCAAATGCACTATGTAGAGAGTGAATAAAATAAACAGCAAGATGTGTTGTGATAGGAACTTAGATGATCAAAGGGAACTACTCAATAGACAAAGTTATTCTTTCAGATAAAATAAGGAAGTAATTCCTTTGAGAGTTTTTGTGATCATTTCTGTTGGAAAACTTTGTATGCATTACTCAGAAATTCAATGAAGAGAAAAGCAATACAGCCTAGATAATAGTGTCAGCTTTGAGCACGAGGTGGCATGTGGACATAGCTTGAGCTATTTCTCCAAATCATTTGAATGGAAATATTGGATTAGTTAACCTTGTGTCAGGTCTGTTAGTTAAATAAACCCTCCAACTGTTCCTGACTGAAGGATGCATAGTTGTGACTGAAAGATGCTGCTGCTTTTCATTAGAATTTTGTCAAACATATCCTGCTAACATAATGATTTTAAAATAAAATGGTTTATTCGATGGAAAAGGATAACAAGCAGAAAATTCACAGCCTTTTCTTTTCACAGGGTGTTTCAGCCCAGTAGGAAATCCTCTTAGCCGAACACTATTGGGTAGACTACAGACGGTAAGGAATTCTATCTTTGCATTTTTTTAAAATTGATGTTTAACTATAAAATGCCATTATTCACAAGTTCTCATTGTAGAGAGGGTTTTGTTATCCTCTCTGTATTTCACAAAAGAGATATCTTCAAGCAAATTGTCTACGCGGCCAAATAAGCTTTTTCTGCAGTCAGCTGGTAGCGAGATCACATATCGGCAAATTACAAGCTTTCTATTTTTTCATGATTTAATTTTTGTTGATGAGAAAGAAATAAGATAAAGTCACAGTCCTGTGTTTTTGGTTATGACCAAGAATGCAGGCATTGATATAAACAGGCAGAGAAAGCTGGGACAATGACTTGAAATAGAATCCTGTTTGCAGCACCGTATTTTCATTGTTTACTCATACTTCACCTTTGTAACAAGTGAAATCACAGCTATCCTCTGTTTATTTAAGTGCTTATCTGTTAAATGTTGATTGGAAACTTCTAGTAATTATATTTGTTCCTTTCTTTATTTCTGGTTCCTGATTACTGTAGTAAAAATCTGACAGAATCTGTAAATGCCGTTAATTCCAACTATGCATTTCAGAAACCTGGATTAAACACAAAACATATCGAGAGATTAGTGATGGCAGAACAAGTGGTGTTTCTAAATACTGAATGTATGTGTGGCTCTAGAAAACTGGGCCTGTTCTTGTACTGGAGGTATTAATGCTCCTGCACCTGTACAGAGAATGCCGTGATTTAATACTCTGTCTCAATTGCATGCTAATTGTAATTTTTCAGAGAAATGTTAGAAATGGATGTAAATTAACTTGGAGCATTTATAGCTGTTTCACAGGTTGGATTTGGGGTTTTGGGTTGGGTTGGGTTAGATTTATTTTATTTTGGTTTTTTGGACCTACCTTCTTTAACAGAATCTGTTAACTAGAGTTGCAGAAGGCTCATGAGAACCATACGATTCACCAAGAAATTTTGAAATTATGGTTTTAACATTGCTATTTTGTTAGGGGCTAAATAGTTCTTGTTTTCACATTTTTCAGGGGTTTTGGCCATCAATACGTAGTTTTTAGGAAAAAGTAGAAATGGTTCAATTAGTATTTTAGTGTTCTCCATCACAGACAGCTCTATAAACATTTAGAGGTTCAACTGTTTTGGAAAATACTAAATATCAGCTAATTTAAAATATTTTTTTCTGAGAAGTTGAAAATAAGGTTTTGAATATTTTATGTTACTTTTTCTGTTATAAATGCAGTAATATGTATAAGTGCAGGTAAAGTGAGTAATTTATATCAAGAAAGTAGCATATTTACAAATGACAAAATGGTTGAAGAGCTTTTGAATAATTTCAGGAGCAGGAGTATTTCACATGCTTCTGAATTGATCTTTTTCCTTTTTTTTTTTTTAATCCCTGTAGGCTTTACAGCAGCAGCTGTGTTTAGCATTTCTGTTTTCTGTTTGTACGTTGCAAGTTTCAATAAAGTACAACCTGGCACAGTTTTGGGTTTTTACCTCTAGGCAGATTATAGATTCCCATGCTCATTAAATATTGAAGGGCTGTAATCAAATAAGGATTGTAGTCATCTGAAGCCTAAGGAAGTAACTTTACTGTGTCTACAGACAGATTCATTAAGACCAAAGAAAAGTACATATTCTTAGCAATTAATACTTTTAGAATCATTTTAATTTAGCTATCAATACTATCCTTGTACTTCTGTTTCCTGTAGACTAAATTTGTACAGTTGGGTGTCCCGAGCTAGGAGTATGCTAACAATTAATTCAACCAGTAAACAAGAACAGAAATTACAAGAGTGATAACAATTATTCTATGCTAAGTCTCAGCTGCGTTAGCATTTCAATTAAAACGTCAATTACTGGGGTAAGGAGATGAATGACATTCTTAGGGAAGGAGAGGATTAAGTAAATTTCTAACTCTTGGGTTTATAGGAAAAATTAAAACAATGGAGCAACTGTAAAAGCTCGGATACTGTCAAACTTTAAATATTTTAAATATTATCTCACTTCTAAGCCAGTTGTGAGGTTTTTTGAGCACTATAAGTTTATTTCTTGGGTTTTTTACTTTAAAAAATAAAGAACAACAACAGCAACAAAAAAAAAAANAGAAAACAAACAAAACCGACAACCCAACAACAAAACCCCCAAAAGGTAACAAGCCTCAGAACCTAAGCTATTACACACTGAGGCACAGATTTACCAAACAGACAAGAGAAGCTTTAACCCTCATTCCCTGTGTCTTTAGTAGAGTGTCTGCACAAGCAACACTCCCAGTTTCTCCTCCATTCTGGCAGATGGCAGGTATGGGGAGGTGGAATGGAGAGAAGCCATGGCACTGGGCAGTATCCAAGAAATAGACATTTGTCCTTCTTCCTGTCACTGAGTTCTGTCACTCCCAACAGGAAAAGGAGGGAGGGTGGCTTTAACTCTGTATGCACAAGCGTTGAGGTTCACCCTGCTATGTCCAGCGTCTGCCTAAGACTAATACTTAGAAAAGCTTATTTACTAAGTGTAGTTATTAAGAGTGAATGATTAATTAAAGTGGGACTTAATCTGTATGTTCTGTTACAGTGTTTACATACAAGGCAGCATACCCAATTTGTTTACATACAAGGAAGAAGCATATGAAGCCACTAGTAGACTTTATATTTTTTTCCATGTTTCTTTTCCTTAAAACTTTGATGTTGTGGTATTGGAAATATATTTGTTCAGTAGTAGAAATGAAATGCTGAAAATTTTTATAGAAAAGGCAGTAATAATGTATCACTTCATCTTATTCAGTGGTGCTTCTCCTAAGGGAATGAATGCTGTCAAATGCCCAAATCCTGTTGGCCACTAAACATCTGCATGAAAAAAAGCAAAACCTCTATTACCACAATCACTGAAGCTGTCTAATTAAGAAGCCTTGAACAGTTTAAGTAGTGTCATTATCTGGAATCAATGACACTTTGTCCAGCAACTTACTTATCAGTTTACTCTTACCTTGTAAGAGTGTTCTCTTTTGTATTAGTGTACTAAAACAATTTTTGTTTGGTTTTGTGTTAGAAATGTCAAGGCTATCTAAGTGGGTTAGTTGTGGATAACCAGTGTGATATTCTGTGGTCTAGCACTCTGCATCGACTGCTAGATCTATTTATCTTCTTTTGAGGATGTCCTTACACTGAAAGCTCCCAACAGCTTTGTTCAACCAAAATCAGCATGGCACGGCGGGCTTTTTCAGCAAGCATTTCTTCCTGTTTCTCACAGATGGTCTGCCTCCCAAAAAGACCAACTCCTCAGAAGATCTGCTCTGATGCAAGAAAAGTATTGACTAGTTTCCATCTTGCATTAAAAAAGGAGATGTTAGTATTATATTAAGAACTATATATTCATATGCTTCTGTATGTCTGTCGCTTTTTTGGAAGCCTGAGAGCGTGGCATAATCTTGTGATGCGACACCAAAAAAAATAATGTTTCTAAACTGAGAGGCCGGTAGTTTTTGCTGGGAGTGTAATTGGTAGTTGGCACTACTTGAGAAATCGCATGGCAGGCCATGGACAGCTCTGCTGCCTTGCAGGAGCCAGGTTGTGGTTCCCGGTGGAGGTAGGGTGTGTGTGCAGCCCGTGACGTGCTCAGTGTAGCTCTTTCAGAGGAAACTCTTTGGATTGTTGTTGCCTTAAAAGTTCAACGCAGTGTCTGAGAACATTCAGCATAGTCTCAGGATGACTCATGGGATTTTAGCTTGTTATTTCCAAACAGCTTGCTCTCTTTAAGCTCTTCTTATGTTGAGTGTTTGAAAGCGTACAAATACTTTGTTAAAAAGAGAGACAGATTGAGACACAATAATGGGGCAATGTGAGTACCTGAACTAGATACCTAAATAATACTGCTAATAATTCTGATGAATCATTTTTGAGCAACAGGAGGCACTCCCATCCCACAGGCTAAGCACATTGCCTGCACAGTTCTCTTAACCTTGAGAATGGAAAATGAGAATTAGGTGAAACCTGTAAGGCAGTGCTAGTTACCAGTAAACCATTGAACAAGCCACATGCTCTGAACTGCAGCTCCATCGGTCTTTGTTCAAAATTTGTTTATCAAATCAGGCAGTTACACAAGTATTATTTTCCCCCCTCTGTGTATGTACATAATTATTCAGAACTCTTTAGATGGTAGGCTTAGATTCTTTGATAGATGATGAGAGCTGAGTGCAAATGTTTGCTTTTACACCGTGTTCATCTGTATGTACTGCATGTGTCTAACTACTATGGCAATACCAAAACAATGTGGAGACTGGATGGAACCTTTCTGTTCAGGATCGTTAGTGATTTCTTTCCCATATGGGATAAGCCTAGCTAAGTTAGAAAAACAATGCTGAGGGCAAGAATCTCTGTTCTGGAGAGCACCGTTTATTCTGCTGAGGATTACAGTAATGATGTCCCTTGGGTCACCCTAATAACGTGTTTTTTTTTTTACACAAAAGAACAAAACCTGAACAGAAAATAAAAGGAGCAGTATATTTTAGATGTATGTTTTACAAAAGCAAGAGAAGAGAAAGAAGTTCATGCAAAAGACAGTTAAAGGAGAGGCTGCAAAATATGAAAAAGGTGAAGAATGTTTGATAGAAATTCTCAAATTTCAAAGTTTATAATATGGTACAATCTGTTATGACTGGACATGTTTACTTCACAAAGCTCACATTTGATTCTTCTAAAATACCTTAATTGCTGTGTAGTATTTCTGTTCTGTATTGTAGCTTGTATCCTTTGATGCACACAAAATCTAGGGGAAACTGGCTTCCCCTTGGTGAAAATAAGCCATGGAAAAAAATTAAGTAACACCAGTGAAGGACTTCCATCTCTTCTTTGGTTCTAATTTGTTATTTCTCTGCTAACTTTCGTAATTTTTCTGTTTTAAATCTTCCTTCAACTGAAGGATTCTGTTGTTTGACGGAAATCCAAGTTTTGTAGGTACAGACACATCCCAATTGTGGTATTATGTACCTGCTATTCCTTTGACTTTATTGGAAGTCTGAAGAGTAAATTGTAAAGATAGAACAATTAGAATTAAATGGAAGGTATTGGTTATTAAAACCAACCTGAAATTCTCTATTAAATCAAAGTGACGTCTTTTGCATACTGGTTCAGAGATAAAGTTCACTGCAACAACTTCTTAAAGATCTATGGTAGTGTTTGCAATTCAAATAAGCTGAGACTGCATAGTCTTCAGTTCTCTGTCTTCCCCCATGTTGTCTTTAGTGTGGTGTACATACATGAAAAAATTAATATCTTGTTCTAAATATCTACATGTCCAATATTACTTGGTGTTGCTTAACATAACTTCTGCTTTTTTTTTTTATAAAAAAAGTATTTTATTACAGATAGTTCTTACTCAAAATTAAAGTTTATCAAAATACTTCATATTAAAGTTTTAAAATAATTTCTGCTTCTAGAATGATGACCACCTGACTGCACTTGTGGAGAGAGGAGGAAGCAGTTGTCCACTCGGGCAAGAGACGGTAAGTATTACGTAATTTTTTTGCAGCATCTTGTATACCTTTTACACTGTATCTGTGCTTTTAAAAGTGCATTGTTCTTCTCAGCATGATCCCAAAGATTATTTTTGCTACCTTAGATTCTATAATTCTCACAAACATGTTCATAATCACCATAACCGCATTACTGCTGGCTTTATATCACTCTTGAAAAAGCGTTTTGTAAAATTTTTAGGAATATAGATTTTTTTATTTTTTTTTTGCTTGAACTTGGACCCAGACAGAAATTAATAAATATCTGAATGTCATACCAGAAGAAATCCCATTGCTTTGGGCATAATTGTGAGTGATTTACATTCTTCTTTGGTCCTGGGGTGCATTTCCTGTATCCCCTTGTGCTCTTTTTCCGATCATGTGTTTCCAGAGAATTTCCACAGTTATTTTAAGTTGTCAGGCTTGCTCAACCAATTGTATTACAGGACACATTGGTATTTTAATTTTTTTATTTCTGGGAGACAGACAGTGGGACTTGCTGGATTGGTTTGAATTGTTTGTTGGCAGTTTCCACGTTACTAGATTTTTGGTTGGGGTTTGTTATTTTTTTTCCAAAACCCAAAACTTTTACACTAGAACTATCTTACAAAAGTCACTGCAAAAAGAGATGTTTGTTGCTCTGCCTTTCATTGTTTTTCATGCTGCCAAGTAATTAGTATTGCATTCCTTTTTTTCTTTTTCACCTTAAGTAATCTCATGATTTGTCATAGTGCTATCACTAACGAAATTCCTGTCACTTAAGTGGGAACTGTTAGAGCACCCCTTATTTGACATGATCATGCAAGCTTCCTGTTCCTTACTATTTATCTACGGTGCTCCTGAGTGTGTTTTAGTTTGGTTCTATTCTTAAGTTCTTATTTCTATATTGTCAGCATCACCTGTAATTACTGTACTAGCTTTCCTAATGCAGGAAGGAGAGTTATGATAAAGGATGATATTTTATTGTTTAGCTTCTCTGGGCAAGTTCAGGATTACTGAATGCATATTTAGATAAATTTCCTGTCTCCTGAGGACTATGCTGATGCTAATGCTTTGCTGACCGGCTCACAAATCACCATGTAGAATTTACAATGGTAGAATAATTTCCATCTTTTCCCATTCATGACTGATTTAATCTGTTTAATTGGTGACATGGAAGTATGAAAATGCAAGCGACATTGGCTGTATTTTTACACACATAACTCATAGGTGATCTTACTCAAAATAGAAATATAAAAAGCACTGCACAGTTCAGCAGTCTTAGGATTTAAATGCATGCATGAGTAATAAAACAAGGAAGTTTTTTTCTCCAGATTTCTGTCTTCATAATAACTTTGCTGTCTCCTTCAATCCCCTATAACCTCCTATCACTCCTAATGATCCCTGTTTCTGGCCTCTTACAATTTTGTAGAGGAATCTGAGGTGAAGATTATATGTAGGGAAGCAGTGTTCTTTGTGTAAAATAGGTCATAATTTTGCTCTTCACTTATGATGAGGGAAGTGAGCAATTCCCTTATTCTTTCAGTTCACTTGTTTTCTTTTCAGTCTTTTCTGTTCTGAATTCATCAGGACAGATTTTAGTTCATAGGGCATAGGAAATAAGTAAGAAATTATACTTGGTATTTTCATATTCAGGGTAGAAAGCAGGCTTCTGGTAATGTGTTCTATGTAGTATGCATGGTGCTGAGCACTATTAGTACTTTTCTCCAGAAAAGTATAGATGCACTCTATTTCCCTGGCAAATGGATTTATTATGTGAAAGGGAATATAAACGTGGTTTTGGCAGATATTTGTAAAATGGTATATGCAAATCTTTATTTCTAAACAAAAAAAAAAAAGAAAAAGTGGAGTGATCAAAGCAAAACTTTGCAATGACATTTTTGTACTAAATTTTTCCTTCGGTAAAACTGTCGAACTGTTGAAGTATTTATTCGAACACATATGCTTCGTGAGCACACACAGAGTGGGATCTGAAGGTGGTGTAACAATTCTGAGAAAGTAAATGTATGAAGTGGGGTTTTTTTTTTTTTCCTTTTGCTTCACAAGTAAATTGCTTATAAAACTAACAGCTGCTGTTTTGAAGCTAATCTTAGTGAATTGAATGTTCTTAACCATTCTACAATCCCACAGTCCTTTATCTTGCCTCTCCTGCTGCTTTCCCACCACCCCTGATCCCATTAGCAAAACTTGAGACAGCCTCAGCTTTTACCAAAGTGCAGCTTTGGTTTCAGCTGCTTTTCTGCAAGAGGAAGTGAATGTTGCGCTTTTTTCTCTGTGGCATGGTTGTGATAAAGCTGTGGTGCTCTTATCTCTCTTTTAGGTAGTGGCTCTTTATGACTACACAGCGCATCGATCAGATGAGCTAACCATCCATCGCAGTGACATTATCCAAGTGTTATACAAAGATAATGATAACTGGTGGTTTGGCAGCCTAGCAAATGGACAGCAAGGCTATTTTCCAGCTAATTATGTGGCTGGTGAAAGTAAGTTTACTGCTGTCTTCCTGGTATACCGGTGTGGGTTTAACTGATGGTCCAAGATTTTACCATGCTGTACTGCTTACTCTTCTGAAGATGTGAGTTTATGCAGCATACAGATGGCATATAATGACTTATTGTGATGCAGAAATTGTATAAGTTAGCTAACCACTTAGCAAGTTGGCATACCTGACTTAGGAAAGGATTGGCGTGGAGTTAAACATTCCAGTTTATATAGTACTGGCTTAATTATCAGTCAACCTGATCAATTATTTGACTTTTCTTACATATATTCACCTGGTTCATACCTTACCTTGGCAACGTTTTAGGATACATCAAAGCATTTCACAGACATCTTAGGTTTTTCTTAGGTAATCTCTGTTACATCTAACCAGTTACTTTTGTAAAAACTCTTTATTTTCCCCCTACTCTAATGGAGAGTGCTTGGTTCCCAAATAAGTGGATTTCGGTATGAAGTTTTAAAAGAACAGTAATGGTTAACTCTCATATCGAAGTGTTGAACTTGCTACTGGATCCTTGTCATTAAACCAGTTTTGATTAAACTAATACAGTCAAACCTTAATGAATCTGAAAAAGCAATATAGGAAGCATCCTACTGAGTCAACTGATGCAAAGATGCTCGGTGTCCTGACAGTTTAGGGACCTAATGTGTGGTCGCATGCTACAAGAAATTCATTTGCTTGCCTAAACTATCAAACTATCGGTTATACTGGTATTTAGAAATCTTTCAACCCCACATTTCTCAAGATGTTTTCACCCATTTTCTAGTTCCTCCCTGTCAAGTGAAGTCTAGTATTTATGCCTCTTTCCTAAAAAAAGACTTGGACATAACACTGTGCAAAAGTGATGATGGTAATTAAAGTTAGAGAGCAGTCTGTAGGAAAAGACTTCAGTGATGGCCTGTTGTTCTTGGGGAAAAAAAACAAACGAAAACAAAACAAAAAACCCCACAAAAATACTCCCACACAACAAACCAAACCCCCCCAAAAAATCTCACACAAACAACAAAAAAAACCCAAATATATTGAGGGAGTTGTCCAACTGTATGAAAAAACACTGGTATATAATTTTCTACCTCAGTTGGTGATCATCTCTTACGGAATCACAAGACGCATTTGTTAAGTGTCAGCTGCATTGCTGTCACTGTGGATTTTGTTCTGTCATGTAAATATTTTTTTTTATTTGATATAATTGCCAATCTAAGCTTGCTAATATAAATAAAAGTTAATGGGCAAATTTTGATAAATTCTTGTGCAAAGTTTGGCTTCAAACCTTTTTCACCTATTTCAGTTCACATCCTGTTATTGGTTATATCATAATGTCATGATTGTTCCCATAAAATAGACGCTTTCGTAATTCTTTCATGGCTCTCACAATGGTGAATTATGGATCCTGTTTTCAGAAGAATATGAAGAACAACCTCCAGGATTAGTACCAGATTCTGCTCCTCTCCTACCTGAAGGACTAACAGAAGCAGAGCAAGGCTCACTGACACTACATAAGGTAATAGTTTGAGAAGAAAGGATTCTGTACGTAGCGGTGTACTATGTCTTTGAATACCAGGTGGACTGCATTAATTTTCCATCCTTTTTGGAAAAATGTCTTTTGTGTAGGCCTTGTTCCCTGCAAGCAAGTAGATTTTCAGCAGATGTCCAACGTTTGTCTCATGTGGAACCAGCTGTTCCATCATCTGGCAATTAAATACTCTGCCTGCTCTTCCACCATGGTAATGAGTAGCAGATCTCCCATTGACTCCAAGGTTGACAGAAGTACCTCACAGCTACCTGATATAAGTGTAAGGGTTGAAGAAGCAACACTAATTTGTCAAAACGTGACATACTTTCAGGCACTTGACTGTCCTTCTCGGAATATGTACTGCCCACAGATTCTTCAGATTTTCTGCCATGAAATTTCCATATCTATCAGGTTGCTTAGGAAAAAGCTATAACGTTTTTCTCTCAAGGGTTTTTCAATCCATGTAATAATATCCTAATTCAAGATATACAATGTGATCATAAAGCCTTGTCACCAGACCATGAGATACACTGCCTCTAAACGTGCTTACTTGACAATGGATGTTTCTGTTTAAAAGCTGCTGATGGTTCTCTGATGTGAATGGCTGCACCCATGCTGTAGGTTTCTCCAGGGGGTAGACTGTAAAGACTTTTATAGTTTGGAGGAGCAAAGGAAAGAGCTTTTGTCTTGACTATATCTTACACCTCTCCACTCCTATCATGTACTTATATTGTGTTGCAGTTGCATACGGCATTATGTTGTTTACATATCACAGACTATATTGTATGCAGAAGCGTTCCTGCTTCTGACTTAAGTTAGCAGTCAGAATACAGTATGTACAGAAGAACAAAGAAACAGCAGCCAGTTTTTTAGTTAAGGAAAAAAATAAGGGTTTGATTTTTATCAATTTTTTTTCAGATCTTTAGAGATACTGCTATGTGCAAAGCAGGCAGAATGACTCTCACTTCTCTAGACAAACAGAGATTAGAAACTTTGCATAGCTGATGTTCCCCTTCCATGAAGTAAGACTTACAATTGTCTTAAAGCATGGGATACTTTGTAAGAAGAAGAAGAAAAAAGTAATAGAAGTTAGTTCAGTAACTGTTAGAATTAAAGATATTTTTTATTCTAAAATGTTTGTATCCTGCAGTGTGCTTTTCACAGCTATTCGTTTAGTCAAAGGTACTAACATAACTACTTCAGAAGTTTTCTTATTTCAGATGATTTCTCTAATCTTTGCTGCATTAGTATGTATTGCAATGTTCAAGGTTAAAACTCTCAAAGCTACTTCTATTAACCTTTTTTTGTGTAGTGTTTGTTTTTAATAGGTGAATAGAGAGAGGTAGCATTTCATAAATTATTGAGTATGAATTACTCATTTGGCAGTCTTGTTGAAGCCAGCTGTCTTGTTGAAGCCAACTGCTATAAATCGAATTACTGTTTTGTTTCTGAACTGTACTTTAAAATTGGAATTAATCACTACACCAAGTAGTAATAATTCATCGGAAGTATCTTTTATGCTTTGTAGCTGAGAAATTCATAGCCAAACTATTGTCCAAGACAGATGTGGGTGCATTACTTCCAGATACTCCTGTAAAGGCAGAGTGTAACAAATACAGGAAAAATTACATTACTGGAAAGCATGAAGATTTCTTTTATCTATTGTCTGTATTTCTGGAGGCAAGGAAGGTATCCAGGAGCATGTTGCTATACTCACCCAGTTTCTCTCTTACCAGGATTAGAAAAGGGAGAGGTGCTGATACTTAGTGTCATTAGAGACTTGATCATTTTTATCCACATCTGTTTTTCTTTTTTTTCTTTTTTAATCTAGTAAAAATCTAGTTGGCTTACTGGATCAAAAAAAATTTATGTGCTCTAACGTTTGTAGTGTTTATAATCGATATTTATTATTCAACTCTGTGAGAAGTAATGTTTGAATAGTTTTGATAGCTTGTATTTTCTTAAGTGTCTATAGCTGACATTTTTCTAAGAATAGGGATGTTTTACTTTTTTGTAAGACTCAGTAATATTTCATCAAAATATTCTTTAGTTTGATTCTACTGGCACATTCAATTAAATTGACTGTATATTTAATAATGAGACTTTACTACAAAATTCCATCTAGTACATGAAGGTATTCAAAAGACATAATGAGTAAAGTGTTGTGGTAACAGTCCAAAACTAAGCAAATATGTTGCATTTTATCTTGCACAGCATCCGAAGGCACTGCAAAATCATTAAGGGGTCCAGAGAAAAGTAATGAAACATTTGCAAGTCTTGGAAAAAACTATGTAAGAGGATATACTTAGAAGATTAAACTAGCAGAGAATGAGCAGTGAAGAGAGTGTATAAAATAATATGTAGTGTTGAGAGGTGAATTGGATGCAGTCTTTTTTCTTTTCATTTTTTTAGGAACATTAAGCTGGAATGGAGCACATCTAATACTGGTAGAAGGAATTTTTTGCTTATGCCATGCCTAGTTAGCCTGGTGAGCCTAACTACTGCAAGACACTATTAAACTTATGTGATCAGGGATTATTTTTTTTAATAATCCATTTTAGGCTGAGGTAATGGCTGAGGTTCCAAAAGCATCTAAATGACTGAAAAACACGAATCTGGCTGATTTATTTTTTTATTTTTTTTTTATTTCAAGTTATATAAGCACCATATAAATCATCAAGAAGCTAGTGAATTGCATCAAATGATGTCTCTGTGTAAGACTTGTGATGCCTTGAAGTGTTAATGGTTTTATGAAAGCTGCAGAGTGCTGCATAGAAGAAACAAGTTGCCATTAAGCTGTTTGTCATAATGAAGGAAAGTTCTACTTTGGCTTTAGGCAATACCAGATACTTGTGAGACAAAACTGCTAAGACGACCACTAAGGGGGCTGATCAGTTATGGCAGTTCCTGTGTTGCAGCAGTGACAGAGCAACTTTTCTTCCTATTCCTTTCATTTTTTTCAGCATTAGAGCTGATGAAAGGAAATGCCAATTTCTTTTACATGGGATATGTGAAAAAACATTATTTTGTAATACCCTATGGTGGTTTTTTTTGCTTTGACAGAAAATTAAGTTGCTTTATTTTTATTTAATCCAAAAATATTTATCAAATAATTAACTTGTTGCCAGAAGCAGGAAAAATATAACAGAATTTTTTGGTTGTGTTTAGTTTTTGGTCACAAGCATGTTTTCCCGAATACTTAGTTATATCCAGGTCTGCTGTATCTATTATTCTTTCTGGTTTTTTGAGGAATATTTAAATATTTAGCTCTGTTAAAACTGCAACAACACAGTTACTGTGAAAAACCATCATAGCAGTTACTTGTGAGATTTTGCTATCATATGAGACTGAATAGGGTATTTAAAACATAGCATACTATGGTTTTAATTCCTGAGAATACCAGGTAGTCTAACTAAAAATAGTTTTCCAACTGCAGATATTATAAATGGATATCTAGCTAATCTTCAGAACTTTATGATGAGTGAATAAAAGGGAATCATTAACATTAGAAGAGGGTGTAATACTCAAGATCCAATATTAATCTTTGCAAATAATAAAAAAAGTTGTAGCTCAAAGAACCTGCTTTCAAAATGCTTTCTGCCGTCAGCTTTGCATTCATAACATAATAATTTTATGCAAACCTTGTTTTCCTGCCTTATGAGTTACTTAACCTCTGAGCCACAAAATTAGGTCATAATCATCTTTAATTACAACATACGTCTAAACTGCCAATAGAAGTTTCATGGAGTGAAGGTCTCGCTGCACTGATGAGGAATCCCAAGAAACAGAGACGGACTTGTCATCTTCCTTCTCCAGTAAATGTGTTGTTTTCAGGTTCCTTAAGATGAGGGCAGAAAAGACAGGAATTCAGATAGGATTCTAATATAAACCAGAATTTGTTTTGCAAAATTTTGGCAAATCGAAGACATTTCAAAGTCAATAGAGTGCCTGTTTTGGTTTGGCTTTTGGTTGGGTTTTTTTTCCAGAAATGTTCTGTTGTCTACAGAACGTTGTGAATATTTTTTTATAACTTAAGATGACCTACCACTCACTATATAAAATACATCTAACTGGATTCTGAATGTTAAGTACTCAATTCTAGGTTATGTGAGAACAGGGGGAAGTAGTAATGGACAAAAACAAAGCAGTAATTTAAAATTCCATTACAAATGTAAGAAAATATTCTGGTGTATTTATCTTTGAAAAATAATCTTAAGGTGTAAAATAATGGTCATAAGCATGAAAAGAAAAGGGTTACCTTCAAGAACTATATTATTATTATTGCACGATTTGGATAATTTACCCAGAGATCATCAAAACTTGATTCTGTGTGTATTTAAACAAAGTTTGGGATTATCACTGTTCACATAAATAATTCATATTCTCACTCTTCTTTCCCCAGAGTAGGTTGTTGTCAGACTTTCTGAATATTTAGCCTAGCGTGTCTGAAACTAACCTGCCAAGCAATTGACGCTTTTCCCCTGGGCTTGAGCTCTTTCGACGTGGGTGTTTTTGTGGGCTCAAAATTTATTTATTAGATCTAAAAATTTAAAAAGCATTGAAAACTTGCTCAAAAGTATTTCAAAAAATACTAGCTAGACATTTTTCCAGTAGTTTCGTCAAACACTTTTGGTTTAAAGTTTGTGGTGTTTCTGTTTTCTACATTAATAATGCTTTTCTTCAGGTTACTGGGGAACACTTCAGTGACTGATTATCTTTTATGAGGAGGAGGGACTAGGGAGATGTGATAATGGTCACGAGAAACATGGAAGAATGAATATGATGGAACCCTTTCAGTGAATAGAGTGGAAGACTTTCAACACGTCTTGAACTGTGTTCATATTCATGTTGAGAGTTTGGAGACCCACAAAAACGTGATATTCAATTGAATTAGAATGTGTTATAGTGAAGTTTATCATTCTGGGCTTCATTCATTCTTAGTGTGATTCCAGATCTCTCTTTGTAAAGGCATTGACCTCTAGGCTGAAAGAAACTCTGCTTTTCTAGAATCAGTCAGCAAAGCTGGTATGTGGTCTTCCACATGAACTGTTGAATAGGCATTTGTTGAATATCTGTTGAATAGATACATCTTTGCAAATCCTACTTCAGAAATAGTAATTACTTTGATTATTTGTGAAGAAATCCTTCTTCTGGAGGAAATATTACTGTGGTACTGCCTAGGAGGAATGGACCATTTTTTCTTAAACAGTGTGCCGAGTTTTAACGTATTCCAGCTTTTCAGTTCCGTAGTTTCGTATTTTTAGGTATTCTGTTTTCCCTTTAAAATGCAGTTTGTGCTGTTCAAGTTGAATTTCTCTTACGCATGTGTGGTGCCACTTTATTTGTAAGCTGGTAGCACTTCTTTTCAACTCCAAAACTGTCTCTGTGGTTCCTAATGCGTTCTGTCTCAAAAAATGTTTATACCTGTGTCTATAGTATTGAATCATTGAAAGAAAACGTATCCTGTTTATAAGCAAGTAATATTTATGGGGAAAAAGAAAAGATGAAATTTTATCCATAATCATTTGCTGTGACTGGATCTGTATAAAGTTAGGAAGAATCAGGCTTAGCCACTGAACTGGTCAAACAGAATCAAAAATAGAGGGACATGTGTATTATTATGATAGCTATTGGGAGCAAGCTAACTTCTCTCTTCCCCAGTGTTTTCTCCTTGGGTCCTCATAGCCTCTTCCTGAACAGGATTGAACTATTTTAATGCAAATTTTAATGCAAAACTGTAACCACAGAGAAATTCCCAGAGGCCAAGGCTTCAAGACTGAAAACAGCTGTTCTAAACCATAGTGCTTCAGTCTGAGATATCTTCTCTCCACTGTTCCTCCTCTTTCTTCTGTTGTCCCTCAAATAGTCATCTAGTTGATTTGATTTCTGAGATGAAGTATTTGTCTGCGTTGAGCCATGACTACAGTTTTCACCTACCGGGTTTCCTGTTGGTCTCTCCTAGCCCTGAACAAGGCCAGAATTTTGCAATTTCAAAGACTAGACAAGGCAAAGTTCTCGCTGCCTGTGGCTCTAGCATTCATGGGCGGAGAAGCTAGTCTTCATACTTCAGTGGTTTTTTTTCCTGGGGAAAGATAGAAAGTCATGCCAATGTCTCTGTTGAATACAGAGCCCTGGTTCTACTAGATACTTGCAACTAAATCGATACTGTTAGACATAAGGGTTACAATATGGTGAATCTGAATAAGCTTGTTCTTTAAAAACACTAGAGAGAGGGGAAAAAGCAATTATAAGGTAATTGCATTTTAAATAGGAAGGTCATGACAGAAGAAATCTATGTAATTCCACTAGCAAAGCTCTCTGCTAGTTGTTCATTTAATAGGGAAATGTGTGGAGTAGTACAGAATAGCAGAAAAGAAAATGGTTAAGTGTGGTGTCACAGCATTTCTCCCTAACTTGACTTGTTAGAACAGTTTTGACAGGAGGCATCAACATGGTTCTGGGGAGTTACGTACATTGCTATAAATTTTTTATCCATGGACTGTGTAATAGAAAACAAAATACAAACTTAATACCAAGTTTAACATCTTAAAAACTAGTTTGAAAAGACACAGAGGCATGTTTGTTCTTGCTGTCTGTGATCCAGTGAATCTTTAATTAGATCAAGTTCTGCAGAGACATCTTCTACGGGAGAGCTATGCAGAGTAGCTACAGCGCAAGTGCATTTACTTGATTCCTGCCCATGGTGGAGGGGTTGGAACTAGATGATCCTTGTGGTCCCTTCCAACCCAAACCATTCTGTGATTCACCTAAACAGACTGCCTGCACCACTCCATTCTGTCCATCTGCCTCTAAGTCTGTCAGAGGACCTCTGCAGACCATCACTCGTAGAGACAGCTCTGCACAGCCTAGAGAAAAGCACCACCAAAGATGTAAACTTGGGATGAGACTTTGTCCCTGGTATTTCCTTTAGATTGTCCTCTGCTTCAGGTTTTGCTATGAATTGTATTCTGATACGTGTGATTGTTTCCATGAGTTGCACCGGGATGGTTTAGTGCTTAACTTACTGCCGTGGATTCTACAACAGGGATCAGGTACTGAAATGCTTTTGTGCATTTAGCCTTTAATTGTTTTGCCTTGACTGCTTGTAATGTGGCAACACTGAGACAATATTAAGTATCAAAAAATTGAGGTCAAATGAGCTGTAAAGCAAGCAAGTCTTCTAGAAAAGGAAAGTTTATTTCATTACAATTGTTAGTTTTGATAGTAAACCAAGCAAAAGAAATTTCCCAAAATCTAAGCTTCTACAGTTGATAGCAACTTTGAAAGGGTGGTGGATTAGAATATGGAAACAAAATCAAACACCATTAGTGATATTATACAAAGTTTTTAAAACAGATCATTAGAACCTTCAGTTAAGCATCTTAATTTGGCGAATACTTTAATCTCCTACCTGTAAACCAAGGATAATTTTCTGTGTTTTGCTACCTGTATGAATTAAAAAACTTAGTCTGCTTTTTATAAGAGAAGTCAATGTTCTTAGTGGCACACAAAGGGATTCAACCAGACTATGCTTTGGAAAGGTTCATAATTGGTTATAGTATTAATACAATGTAGAGATGCGGTTATATTTACTGAAATAGGAGGGTAAAAAACCTAGTTCAACATCATTCGCATAGGATTTTCAGAAACAGATTTTGTTTTGACTGCAAGCAGAGTTCATGACTGTGTATTACAAGGAACCACGAGGTTATGAATGCTGAAGGAAGTATTAATTACTCAGAATCATTCCCCTTACAGCACTCCCTTGTATTTTCCTATCAGTGGCATTATATTTCCTTCTTTTGTGTTTACTTTTACCATTGACTTAGTCTCAAGTTTGTTACTTTATTAACAAGCACTTGGTGTGTGAAGCAGATTTTTCTTCTAGCCCTGCCAATGCTGCATCATTATAGTCTAATAGGTTGGCTTTTGTCTAAGCTAATCCAGCAATCTGTGTTATTTCAGAAGGCTAATGACTAACGTTTGAACGTGATTGTTACGGGCAGTGTTCTTGTATGAATTCAGTCAGTCAGTGGGAGCTTGATTCTGTTTCTTCTAAGTC
The DNA here is from genome assembly GCA_013399095.1 of Psophia crepitans. NCBI lineage: Eukaryota > Metazoa > Chordata > Aves > Gruiformes > Psophiidae > Psophia > Psophia crepitans. Next base: position 600,902 of record VWZZ01001954.1, read on the forward strand.
AGCATAAAAATAATATTAGACTAATAAAATACTAGGGAGGAAGTCTAAGATAAAAAGGTTCAAATTTTGTTCAGCTACTAACATTGAGTAGATGCTTTTTAATTCCATTTAGAGTTTAAGAAAGTCATGAAACCGTTCAAGGCCTAAACCTGAGGTTTGGGAGAGACGAGTTCTGGTTCCAATGCAGCCTCATTTGTGTGTGCCAAGACACTTTTCATCTGTGTCTCACTTGACTCCAAATTAAAATTGGAAATGTTAAGTTTTATTCATTAGGACTTTGAAACCTGTGATGGATGAGTTCGGTGTCTGAAAACAAAGTATTTTGTTTCCATTTTAAAATACCAAAACTAATGCTTAAGTGATAAAAAGAACTGCTCTGAAGCAACCCTGTATTTTCTTTCCATATAAGTTAAATATGGAGGGACCATGACGCACCTTGCCTGTGAGGTCACACAAAATGAAATGAATAGTTGGCAGACTTAAGGGTCAAGAACTGTAATGTTTTTCTTCTCTCTTGCTTCCAGAAAGCTCTTGTTGACTTTGTGGTTACCCTTTTTTAGATGCTGTGTTGTTGTTAGGCACTCCAGCGCTGCTGAATGATACTCCTTTCCTAATACTGCTCGGTTTTAAGGGAGGTTTTAGAGTCAGTAATGTCGGTAACTGGCTGTTTCCTGGAGCAATTCAGGCTGATAGCAGAACATTAAACATCTTATTTACAAGCAGATGAGTACCTCTATGCTTGGCAGAACTGGATGGACTGATCTTTTTAAAACTACGGCTATTTGAGAAATTCAGAAACAATGCAGTAGGTTTTGCTTTAGTCTGGCTATGAACCCAAAATTCAACTAACAATCTTAAAATCATAAATGGGGGCCAAGTTTTGAGGGTTCAGTTAGTTTCACGCCCAGTCTTCTCCTTTACTCCCTGAAAAAAATCTTTTTTTTTTTTTTTTTAAAGTAGCAAATCTAATCTCTCTTCCTGTCTCTGGCGTAGGGCTCCAGTTTCCCGAGAGAGACTTTTTCTCCCGCTGTGCAAGGTCTTCATAGGAACCGGTACCCTCTCACAATGCCTGCCTGGATGCAAGTTCCGTTTTTCTTTCATGCATCCCATACCAAACAGACATAGCTGTCCTGTCAACCTGAGGTGCACAACAGTTTTTCACTGACAGCGTTGTGGTACTAGGACTGAACCTACAGTGCACTGGTTGCCACAGCTTTTCTCCTCAGTTGTGGTGCTCTGAAGGCCTGAAGTTCCTGGCTGGAGGCGTGGTGTGGCTCCAGAACAGCAAATTTTGTGTGAGACATAAGGCCTATCAGTTGTGTTGGCTTCTGCCCTCCATGAAAATGAAACTACATGGGTAGTTGCCAGATGTTTGTGAACAGCCTGGAAGAAAGTGAAAAAAAAACCTATCTGTCCCTGAAGACAGTGAACTCAGGAAGGGCACTCACATTTCCTCAGGGGAATTCTTGCAGTAAGTATGAGACCTGTGAGAATTAGGAAAGGTTTGTTTATACAAGAAAACACACTAATTACATTGGAAATCTGAAATTTTACTTAAACTCTTCCAGATTTTCTTGGTTGGTTCATTGGTTTTAGCCCTGACTTACAAAATTAACCTGGAGTGATTTGAACTGCTTTTGACTGGAGCTTGCAGGGTTAAAAAATAGACAGGTTTTTCATGTTAAAACTGTGCAATAAGATGGCTTTTTAGCATTCTCTCTTTACTGATACAGTAGCAGAAATGTCGTAATGCTATACAGATCATGTGTGTTTTCAGCTTACTTCAAGCAGATTCATAACCTCTTGTTTCTACCCGTACCAAAAAAACCTGTCTTTTATTTGCAAGTAGTTTTTATTGGTTTTTTTTTTTTAAAAGGCAGGGTACTGTTTCCTTGTTTGTAACCGCATAGGAGTTAACATTTTATGGCTGATAGACATTCTTTTTCAAACGAGGTATATTCTCTCCTTATTCAGGAAGCTGGTGGGTTTTCTATGTACATGTGTTGGCCCTATTGTCTGTCTTCTTTTTCACCTTCCTGCGTTTTGCTTCTTTTTATTTTATTTTTTTTTCTTTTACAGATGTCACCAGTCACCAGTAAGCCAGGGGACCTAAAAGTTAGCTCAGAGCGTGACACAGATAAAGACTCACCTGCAACGCAGTAAGCAAGAAATACTTAAAACAATGCGCTGTGTTATTTCTACAACTGCTGTTAGAAAAGTGTGAGAAATGTTGAAAGGGTTGTTTCGTTTTAGCAAGGAAGACAAAAAGCTTTAGGATAGTCGTTCAAAAGTGCTTCACACATGAAGCGTGAAGGAAGTAACAGTTTGTGCATACATATACACACACTCAGATGCATACGTGCGCTCTCTCCCCTGAAAAGAGCAAGAACTATAATGTATATGAGAATCAAAACTCAGCAGAGATATGGGATGCCAAGTGGCATCCTGTAGTTATGTATTAGGCTCTATTACTCCATCACAGAGGTGCCAGTCTGAAGTCATGCTTCGTATCATCACTGTCCCATGTGGGCAAAGAGCAGTGTTTCAGAGCCTCATTTGCAAGCTTTCAGGGTACTGAGCCATTTATACCTGATCGTTAGTGAAAGATGCCATGAGGTAGTGTTCGATACTATACCTTGATGCCTTGTTGAGGCAGAATTAATTTGCAAGGGAGGAAGGTAGACCTGTCAGTACTACACAGTGCTCTATTTTCCTTCCACATACAGGTCATTGTAGGCTTTACTACGTTTTTGATGCATTTTTCACCAGTGCTTGCGTTCTGTCAGATGTGGAGAGGGCAGTTTTCACTGCATGCTTTAAGATGAGAACGCAAATCTGAGTAGTGTCTACTCCTGATCTGAAGTTTGAATCTAAAAGTATGTACTTTGCAAGCTCTTCCATGAAGTAGAACATAATGAAATCTGATTCACTTGTCTTTGTAATTATAGCAGTGACTGCATGTGCTAAGTTTTTCTGGGAAAAGACTACAAGTTTTTGCTTTATTTTGAGAGCTAAGACACAGAAGGATCTGGCTTTCCTGATGCCACTAGTTTGAAAGACTGTTCCATATTTCTGTTTATAGGCTATCTGTGCAGTACAGATTAGATAAAAAATAAATCTCAGAAACATGGCTGCATGTTTTTAACGAAAACTTTTGCTTCTTTGTACCTGAAACCATGACCTGCAGGGGTGGCCACAGGACCGTAGTTTTCTTGTTCACTGCAGTGTCTTGAAATGTCCTTAGTAATGACACTCATGCAAGACTTGTGATCTTCACTGGAAAATTTTTCTATTTTAGCATCTAAAAACAATGTCAACATGACTTGAGATCCAGTCCAATCTGTACTTAAATAGTTGCTCCACCTAAAACATTCAATTATCTTCCTGTTTTCTGTGAAAATACACTTAATATCCACGTCACATACTAGTACATAATAGCAGTTATGCAGTAAAGTTCATAAGAATCCAGTGAGATGTGATTACCAAGTACACACTTTCACTACAGAGAAGTGAAACTGTCAGCACCTGCACAGCTCACTATACCTTTCTTTGAGCCTCCAAATGCATGTTTGCCCTTTTGCCTATTAGAACAGTATTCATTATTGCCACAATACCTGCTGTAAAAGAAAGTGAATGGCAAGCCCTTGCGACATGTCTGTCTTTCAGAATTTCTTGATGGGAAATATGGTTTTGCAATAGGAAAGCAAATGTTATCCAAGATGGTCGTAGATTTTTATCTTAGCCAAGCAGTTAACCTGGCTTCTGCAGGCTCCAGAAGAAAAAGAGAAATGTCCACATTGTAGTTGCTAAGTGAACTAAGGTTTTTATCTAAGTATCTCGAAGATCCAATACATCATCACATCTGATGTTCAAATAATAAAAAGATGAAAACTGCTTCTCAAAAATTGAGTAGCTTTAGAGTGAAAATATATAGTGAGGCATAGTAGCCTCACCCTTCAAATATTAATGATTAGATACTAGTTGTCAGTACCAACATTATCTTCTTAGATATATTCCCATTGTACAGTTTTGTTGAGCTACACTAGGTAGTGCTCTCTGCATAAATTTACAAGTGATTACACATCAGACCCAGCTGAATACTCAGTTTGGTAGATTGGCACTTATGTTACTGATTAATTATGATTTATTTTTTTTACCCCGGTTTCCTCATGCAGCAGTACTTCTCAAATCGTTCCAGGAATCCTAACACAGAGGGTCTTAAAGCCTTTTCCTTCAGGATGTTCCAGTATGAGAGCTGCAGCAGTTTGTGTATTCATAAGTACACAACTTAGCTTAAAAAATATCAAACTATAAGCAGATAGCCTTCAGTCCATTAGAAAGGCTGATGTGTAAACATTTTTATGTACAAAATATAATTGCATTAGGACAAGTATCACCAACAGTAATGCTCTTGCAGCACCCTTTTTGAGGAGACTGCACACATCTCATGACATTCTTCAGTCTTGATTCATTCACTCGTGTTTCAGCAGCATTCAACATAACAGATCTGGTCACAAACCAAGACCTCTGTGTGCTATGCACAATACAGATTTTGAACGGAGACAGTTCCTGCCCTTGAAAGGTTACAGTCCAAGTAGTACTACATATCTATAGTTAAATAAAGCTACAACTTCTGTCAAGAGTGGGAATTCCTGGTAGAAGCAGTGTAACATCTGCATAATCCCTGGTATCATCTGCAAGACCAGTCTCATTCCCTTGTTAAAGGCGCTACCTGGGAAAGGTAGCGCAGCTTGACTGATGCTTTTGGCCTTGTCTGAAGTCTGATAAGCATAGACAGACATTAAAGTGATTTCTGATTCTGTAAATCTGTCATAGTTCAGGTAAATTAAAATGGAAAAACTAATCTTAGGCACTTTGCCTGCCTGTCTTATTCTTGTTGAATAAATAAACCAGGAATCTCTCTTTAATTGCAAGTATTTTGGTCTTTGAGCTTAGGAAAGAAAAAAAAGAAATGTGCAATGGCTTTTATGAGAGAAGGAGACTGGTAATTTGTATTTTTTAATTACATCTGTTGACTATTGATCAAGACTAGCTGATTTTTAAGATCATGAGCAGTTCTTTTCAAAGCAATGCTATGATATGTTAAAAAGTAGACCAGTGGAGTGGTCTCGTATTTTGTCTTCATGTTTTTTCTGTCTTTGTTCTGCTGCAGAACAGTAGGTTTTGTAGCTGTTTCAGCATTGTATTCAACGGGGATAGGCAGACAATTGCTGTAACGCATCAGCTGTGGGTGGAAAAGGCTCTAAATTTGGCTAACTTTGTGTTTCTTTTACTCTTTTTATATCCACCTTCCTCTAGAGGTGCAAAGAAAAAGAAGCAAAGGATACAGAGGAACGAGAGAGAAAATCAGCACAACTTAATGGGTCTTGATACTCCCGTATCATCAGTTACAACTAACAGTGTTGAAAATGAACCTGCAGCCTGTGGGGTGGAATTGAAGAAGAAGAAGAAAAAGGCAGTGAGAGGCTCAAACTTAAGCACAAATGGAAAGACAAATATTGCTTTTGAGCCTGAATGCTGTGATGTATAGTCATTATTTAATTCCAAATACAGATGCGATATTCAGTATGCGTATTGAAGGCTACAACTGCAGTCTCACTTCTAAGATTAGCAAGAAACAAAGAAATTAAAATACCCAAATACGCAAAATGGCACCAGTTGTGACTTACCAACAGTGTAAACCTGTTTTGGAAGGCTTTTGCCATGGGTTCCTTGAAATCAACAGAACTTGAATGGTCAGCTCCTCACTGGACTGGTAAAATCAAAACTGACTTTCATATTTCATGAGAACCCCACTGACAAATACAGCGTAAACCAATTTAATATTTGATTACACCTTAACTTAGGCATTTCTGCAGACTGTAGATCAATCCATTGGGAGCAGAGAATTAAGTGAAAAAGTGTGATCTAGAGCAAAACAAGCCCAACCGCGACATAAGTTACTAAACTATCATTTTAAAATGTGTTGTAAGTAAAATAGGGAAGTGTTCAGACTGATAAAATTCCAAAGGAACACTGACATTACAGTGTGCCTGAAGACATAAACATTTTAAAAACACTCTCCTGACATCGAATATGCATTTAGACTGCATTTTGCAGCTCTGAAGTGAGTTGTTGAGTAACTACCTATGCAACTGCACTGTCTTCAGTGGGACTACTCATGCTTACCAATGTAAATAAGTGTTGCGCATTCCAGGCAGTTACATTTTTCAGATGAGGTTTTCTGCACATAATAAAGATGCATTGCAGTTTTGTCAGAGTTCCTGGCTGCTTTGGCAGCAGTCTTGCCAAATATAGTTTTCTTTTGTCTGAATGAAATATTTCATATCCAACTGTGCTGTTTGTTTTACTTGTAGTCCTTATTCACTTGTAAGTGTCATTAATCCACTTTTTTTACTTGAGTATTATGTTGTGAACTTCTATTAATGACCACTAATTATCTACAGTGCTAAATAATTTATAGTTTATATTAAACGAAACAGTTTCTATCAGTTAGCGTTGGTATTTTTTTCTGGCTGATGATGTCCAGTTTATTTTTACTCTGCTAGGAAATTCTTCCTCCTCCCCCTCTGAAGCAATAAATAACATAAAATTAGAAAGCCCTTATTTAGTAGACAGGGCACTTGATTCCATTAAAAAAAGAAGTGAGAATAACAGTGCTGGGCACTGATGTGTGAAATGCACCCAGATGCGGAGGACTAGCTGCTATATATTGTAATATCTTCCCTGCACATGTTTTAAAGTCAGAAAAATCTGTAAACTTGTTTCTTTTGAGTAAAGCACGGCAGCAAATACTCTTTTTTGGCCCCAGTGGTAGTTGTTCTTTGCCAGCAATCCTAGCTTTGCTTTGCCTACAGCATATGTATAGAGTTCTCCCCTAAGTGGGACTTGTGTCTGTGTCCTGGAAACTTACTAATAATGTCTCTTTTCCCAGTCAGAGGTGGTGTAAAATTATCTTTGTCCTGGCACCGCCTAATTCTAGCGAGGCTCCTAGCCTTTTATCTCTCTGCTCTGCCATATATTCCAAGTCATCACTCTGTGCGACATGGGGGATTTAAAGATTTTATAAAAGGGAAATATCTCAACATCCTACTTTTTTTACAGTATCGTGGATAACATTTAAAATAAGGGCAGGGTGTGACATCAGGCTTCACGTCAGAGAGCTGAGCAGTAGCCAAGATCGGGGAGCTCATTGGAAAGCATTGTAAAACGTTAATTTGGCATTGTGGACGTGGAAGGCAGAAATAACACTTCAGATAAACACCACAGAGAGATGGTAGTTCTAATCAAAGGCACAGCACCTCCTTTCATGCTTGCGAACTAGGGCTCCAATTATGTTCACTGCTCTGAAGCTGAATAGAGCTGCTTTGCCACACTTTCCAAATTGAGAGGAGAGGCAGCAGTAGTGTCTTCCAAGGCACAGTTCCAAATCACAATTAAGCAGAAGGAATCAGATAAGAGCCAAACATGAAAATGCAGGGAGTTGAAAATAAACTTTTCATAATGTTTTCTTGTAATTGCAATAGCTTTTGGATTGGTTTTATAATTTTTTTCCCTTCCTACCACATGGTTGGTTAGAGACTTCTATTGCTTTATACCGTGCCACTTTGCTACTAGAGCTTTCTGCATTCATGCAACAGAAAATGAACAAAAAGACCTGAAATAAGATATTTTTTGTTTAAGTGACCCTTTGGTATTAAAATTAGAACCTTCAGACTAAAATGTCTTAACAAATTATTAACAGGGTGTAATGGCAAAGACTTTTTACCTTTAGTTCAGCATATGGCTGATACATTCATTTTCAGAAAAACTGCTTTCTCTTCAGTTTTTAGTAGATTCTTTAGTCTTCAGACATTGCTGTTTGGATTTTAAACTTGGAAGAAAGGATAAAACTTGTAAACAGTTTGGATTGGGGTAATGGTTTAAAAAAAATAAATTTTACATTAAATTGTGTATAATGCTGCTTGTTTCTGTGTTAATGCAACCAACATACTTTTTAAAATCACTTTAAAATTGCGTACATTCGCTGAAAATTGTCCGAGTATTTAAAGGACTTAAATTTCAGCGGAAGAACAGAAATCTAGAGGGATTCTGGTTGCCTACTGAAAATTTCCCTCTTTTTTTTTTTTTTTTTTAAGTTGAAGAACTACTTTAAGTATCCTCAAAGGTAAGCACCCTCCAAAATTGCTCCCTGAGGCATGAATTAAAATACGAGAGTTCTAAAAGTCTATTTGCGGAGTTTTCAGAGGATGATACAAATCCATTGCTGGAACAAAGCGGATAAAACCCTGTTTAAAAAAGGGTACATAATAGATATTTATAACTGCCTGGTGACAAAGGCATGGTAGGTCTTTCACTGCTCTGGTGTTTTTAGGTTTTGTGTGTGTGGTTACAATGTCCAGTTCCTATTACATGTGTATGTTATGGCAGAGACATCGAGAACGATGCGTAAATGAAGAAACCAGAAGGGATGGCACATTTTGCCCATGTTTCCCAGTAGCCATTAGATTGCATTCGGGGTGTTTTTTTTTCCTTAAAATAATTTGAGGAACAGACATCATAAAACACAATAAGTGTATTTGTAGCATCACTTAATTCAGAAGGCGGTAGGGGATGGATCACGCTCAAACAAGGGCTAATGAGAACACAGAGGAACATGACAACTGAAAGTCTCTGTTGACTAGTGAACTAAATCTGCCGGCTGGACCCGATTGTCTGACAGAGAATTGAATGTCAGGATCATTTAGGGTTAACAATGGCCCATTACAAGCAAAAGCAGACAGCTATGAAAAATAGCCGGCATGGTAGCCATTCTGCAGGGACCGTGGCTACAAACTTGATAATGAGGCACTTCATTCACTGCATCCTTCTGCTCTAATTACTGAGGTGAATAGGAAATACTTCATTTAAGGCGGGAACAGACTAAAGCAAAAACACTTGTTTGGTAAACACAAAGGGCGGTGGGGGTTTTTAATGATCCTTTTCTAGCACGTATGAAATTAGTATGTATGCAGTGCAACCTATTTTATGGAGATGGAAGTTGGGGTGGGATAGAAGTATTTTGTGAACAGCGGAGGGAGGCTAGCGAGGTTCATGTACAAGTTCGTACTGCAGGGTTTTTCCCTTCGCGTTCTGTCCAGTGACTGTCCAGAGTGGTTTGGACCAATTAATTTATGGATGTACACCTGCACTTGTAAAAACATACTGTGTCAGTTCAAGGAGGTTTATTGCTTGGAATATAAAATATGTGCATTAGGAACAAAACTGCTGCGCCTAAGGAATAGAAACGAGAGGAGGTCTGAGAGAGGGAAATAAGCAACTTGAGAAGAAAACTGCTTCTCTGGGGGCGACTTGCAAGAATGTGGCAATTAGAAATTGGAACTTAAGAAGAAGGAACAGAAGATAGTGAGAAGGCGTGTTATAGCAGAGCTTTTGTGGCTTTGCTCGTGTTTTTTAGACTTTAGAAATAAAGATACTTAACCCCTTCACTCTTTAATACATTTAAGTTTTGTGCCATTTACAGGAACTTTTTGGATGAACTCTTGGAACCCATGAGGAACATTCTCCTATGTCTCTCCATAACTTATAACTCAGTACTATCCTAATTCAGAGGTACAGCCCAGAAAGGTCCATATCTTCTATGGCTTGCACTGCTGTTGGGATAGCGGAAGCCTTGGATCCCTCATTTCTGGAACAGGTCCTCAGAGGGCACCTTTCTAGGTGTGGTCTGTTGCAATACGCACCTCTGCCTTGATTCCGTCTGTTCCAGCATCTTCACTCTGCTCAAAACAGCTGGAGCAGAGATGGGAATTTCACACCAAGCATTTAGCTGCTGTTTGGAACATTAAATATCGTATGATCCTGTTCTTAAACGTAGATGTGGTAGATGTGCTTGTAACAGGCTGGCCAGAGCTTTGTGCTTTGCTCAGTCTGTTGTGTGCCGGTTGCTGGCTGCCTTCCCCTTCGGACGGGTCACTTTTCCAGCAGTGACGTGTGTACGTGGAGTCCCGGTCCTGCAAAGCTGCTCAGAGTAAACAGACCCCTATACTCAAAGCTCCAGCAATGTCAGTGAGGATCAGGCTTTCAGCAGCAACACCATGGTTGTAGTTTATACATTAATGTACACTGTACTTTAAAGACCGGAAAAATATTTTCTAGTTTGCACTCGAAAATGACAGCTCTGTGTTTCATCTAAAACTCCAGCCACCTGATTTTTTGTGAGGACTGAGTGAGACCAAATGAATTTACACTACGTTTGGCTGTGGCAAGCAAGTTTACAAGTCCCCTCTAATGCTCAAATGCAAATACTGAGAAGAAACTGCAGATGCCACTTTTAGTGGAAAAATGTTTCCACACCGGTAAAGTAATATCAGTAAAATCTATGCTCTGAGCAGACATCAAATTGTTGTTGCACTTATGTCGCCTGCACAGGCAGGGAGTATAATAAACTAGTGTGTAGCAGCTGTAAATTTTCTGAGGATTTATCTAACCACAAATACATCGAAATGGGGAAATAGGGCTATATTAAACTGTGCAAGATGCTGCTGGAACTCAGCCATTTCTGCAACATCCTGTAATTAATTTATTATGACAGGTCTGGCAAACTGAAACACCCAATACACTTGCGACAGACTGTTATGATATAGCTGTTTGAAAACTCTGTAGTCACGTAAAATGCAGGTATAGCTGGAATGGAAAAGAATAAGAAAAAAAAAAAAAGGAAAAAAGACAGAGCGCCCTGTATTGCCATTATTTCTCTGAATCTAGAAATTTTTCCTGGACTCACATTCACCAACATCACGGAGTGTCCGTAGCAAAGTCAGTGCAGGCAGAGGTACTCGCCGGAAAGGAAACCGTTGCAGAACGTATTGGCTTAGATCCTACTCTTCTGGGAGTCAGGAGGCGAGATCATAAAGTTCTGTGGACATGTTCCACTGAGGAACCTCTTTTCGCACATTTTGTGAGTCGGTCCAGGCCCTAGCCATGTGTTTTGGCGATGAAATTAGTAAGTGGAGCTGAGACACTAAGTGCAGGTTTTAAATTTCTTCTTGATCAGTGCATTTTTTGTTTCTCTGCCCGTGTTAAAGACACTCAGTTTTGTTTAATAACAGTGGGAGGGTTGCAGTGAAATTGTAAGTTGAGTACAAATTTTTCACAAATTTTTTTGATGTCTTTTGCAGCTTAAGTTCTTACAAAGGTGACTAGAGTGGGTCCTCCCTGCTTATCCTAAATTCGTTGCCTCAGCTCTCCGTTAAAATGAAGAAATACTGAATTTTATCTTTTTCTGGGGATACCTTCAGTCTTGAATACCCTGCTATTAATCCACAGTTAAATATTACCAATTCAGCACCGCACAGCTGTATCATTTGAAGAAAATTCCTCTTTCTCCCCTCCCAAATTTTGACAAGCAGAAGGGGTTGTTTTGCTTCCTTGCTTGCACCGCTCGTTTTCATGTGCATCAGTTAAGCCTTTGTGTATCCATTGCTGCAGGTGAGCGGTGCAGAGTAAATGCCATTAGTTATCATCGCCGAGTGTTACTCACTTGGCAGTGGTTTTTTATTATGGACTGTAATTGTTCCCTTAGTTCCACTTCGACGTTTTTATTTTGCCATTGCATCATCAGCCATTTTTTTTCTCTGTGTGTCATCGGGATTTTGACACCTTTGTATAGACACTGTATAAAGCAACTTAATTTTATGGTCTGCATTTTAGCTCTTAATGGGGATATACACTCACGAGTGTAGTAGTGATATCAGCCTGGGGCTCATTAAAATAAATGCCATCTAAAGCCAAGCCCTAGCAGCCTGCATAAGCCTATAACAAGCTTATACGGGGGGGTGGTTAATCCCCATTGTGATTCAATATAATGTTGTAATGAGAAAGTGACATCAGGGAAGGGGCAGTAGGGGCAGTAAACGCACTCTGCAGCGTGGCCAAGGGCTCCTGCCATCCCTCCTACTTCACCAACAGCGTGGCTGGAGCCGGTCAGGTCTGAGTTACAACTGAGGGTGACTAAGAATGGTGCGGACGCGTGCGGGCAGACAGAAGGTGTGGAGCAACACGTGGCCCTCTGCTGCCTTGCTGCCCAACAAAGCAAGGTCCTATTCACTGAAGGAAGCGTCCCGGATTCCGGACGCCTGATTTAGACCCCAAAGCTCCTAATTTGTTGCCTGCATCCAAAGGTTTGGATGAGAACCTGCTGGGTTGCCCCAGGGGCAGGTCAGTAGGCAGCAGGGCCCACTCCCCAGAGAGGCGGGGGGGGGACCCANGCACCCAGGGCCCACTCCCCAGAGGGGGGACCTGCAGGTTGGCACTGAGCAGAGCCAGGGCTCGGGCTTCCTGTTTCCTGGGGACGGGCTCCAGGGAAGGGGGGTGGAAGCTCTAGACAGTGCTTTTTACCACATGCTTGGGTGAAGTGGTAGCTACAGCTGGGGTTTTTTGTTGCCGTTCTTTTAGTCAGGGTTAGGTTTTCTCTCTGAAAGCGGAAAAACCTCAATGGCAGCTCTCTGAGTTCAGCGTCTCTGGCATTTTGCCCTTTCTACTCTCTGGCAACAAAACAGCGTAGGTTTTCAGGTCACGTTTGGAAACTTGGGCACCTGACTCTTGCTGAGAATCACTTGAGGCAGTGGTTTTGACATCGGGTTCGTAGGCAAAGGGATGCAGACTCACCTGCCTCCAGTTAGGTCCCTGAGTAGCCTGAATTTGTGTGGAGAAAAGCTGCCAGCTAGTTCCCAGGTTCTGGGTGTTGGTCAGGTTCTGTGTTGAAGGACAGGGACCCATGTAGACATGGTCTAAGGTACAATTTCCCAATTGGTCTGTGCTATCATCTACAACAGCTTCATTCAGTTTGGTTCATTGGGACAGCTAATAATTTTTGACAATGCTTAGTGTTCACCGGTGGTTTTTCATGTCAGTGAAACAGGAGGCAATACCGGACTAGTAACGCTGATGGTCAGGTCACACCACTACTGGTGAAGATTTCTCCTGGGCCATGAAAAACTGGGAGGTTTGGGGGAGAAAGCTGCAAGGCTCAAATTCCTTTCAGCCTAAGTGCACTTAGACTGGGCCTGCCACCAAAGAAAATAAGCCTAATGTTTAGTTCAGGTTGCTTGATCTAGGAACACGTTTTATATGGAGGGGAAAGAGTGACTAGATCAGCACATTGGCACTGACACGCTGGCCAAACACCGTCAGGGTTTGGTCTTTTTGTAGACTGAGGTTGCTTCACTGAGTCATTTGAACTCTGCCAGTTTCCCACGGTAACAGCAGCACTGTAACATCTGTGAATGTTTGGGGGTATCTTTTTTTTTTTAACTCTGGTTTTGTTCCTTTTCTGAATGTGTGGTAATACATATTGGAAACTTATCTCTGTATCATTGAAGAAACCTGTTCCTAATTCGTTTGAACTGTTGGTATCTTTTTCTGGAATAGGGATGTCTTTTCCTAGAGCTAGAAGCAGCTAAGTTTAGATACCTGCTTTCTTAGGACCTGACAGTGGACCAGCATGGCTTCGAAATTTGAAGACACATGTATTTGTGCCTGAAACTGTAGCTGAGCAGTGGTTAACCTCACTTGCAGAGTTCCCTTGTGACTTGGAGTTTCTTGGCATGAGCTTGCAGGGTCAGGTTGAATCTTGAGAGTTGAGTAAGGGTTTAGTGAAAAAGAGACAAAGAGAATTTGCTTGTCATTAGAATCTGTGCAAAACCAGTGGAGAAGTGCTTGAGCAGTGCACTGGTAGTCTCTGCTGCCTGGTGCAGCAGTGTGGAAAACTGGCCCTGCCATACATGGATTTTTAAGCAGTGGCAAATGTCATATGAGATTAAGGGCTCCTGGAAGAACATGCAATTTGTGGTGCTGCTCCCATTCTGCCTCCCAGCCACCCTCAGTTCCCCGCTGGCCTCCCGCCTCCTCTGTAAAAGTCCAGCTGAAATGGAGAAATGGGATGGGTGGCAGCATGCCAGGTGCCCTGGCATCAAACGCAGCTTATCTCTCTGACGGACACCCTGCCATCCTTCCCCAGGGTGACTCACTTCTTCATGCACTCATGCCTCGTGTAACTCAAAGAACTTATTCACTCCTGGTCAAATTTGTGCAAATATTGATATAGCTGCCTTGTTTTGTACCGGCCTTTTTGAAGGTTGCCTTTTTTTTTTTTTCCCAGCTTGGCTGGTTATTTGCCGCTATCATTATAAGTTTCTTTGACTAGAAAGTTGTAAGTAGAGCTGGGTTTTGCTGCTTCTGTCCTAAGGTGCCAAACTATCTGCTCTAGGGTGAAAAGCATTTGGCCACGTTAAATTTAAAGCTGTGATATGTTATCTTATTACTGTCTGAAAACCAAGAAAACCATTTGTCGAAAGATGTTGAAGTGATTATTTGTTTCCATTTTGTTGAGTTTCATTTACATCTGGTTTTGTGACTTTTAACTGAAATCAGATTAATTAACTTTAATCTGAAACTCTTGTCTAAATGCTCAGTGACCTAATTATCCTAAGTTATGTTTATTTATCAGTATTTAATAAAAAAATACCAGCAGTGATTTTACAATAATTTTGGAAAAAAAACAGTAATTACGTTGTCACAGGAAATGTTGACGATGCTGGTAGTTTATCACAGAGAACTTCTGTGCTTATTTGAAGATCTTTTTTTAGGCAAAATCTTTGTCTGAAAAACACTGATGTTGAATCCTTGACTGAATTTGCTCTTTCGGCAGCATAACTGGTCTGAGTGAAGAAGACTGCATATTAAGCACGAGAAATTTTGGTTTTGGTAAGATTTTTGATACTGCTTCATATGATATTTTTTTATAAACAAAGGGGGAAAATATTGTCTAGATGAAACTATGATGAGGAGTTGATGCATAACTAATTAAAAAAGAAAAGCTGCATTCAGAAAAGAGTCACCCAAGTTTAGTTATCGTACCAGGGAGATATTGCAAGTGAGGTCCCTGAGGTCAGCTCTCTGTCACTTCTGTTCACTATTTCCATTAATGAGTTGGACGATGTAGTAGTATTTATAAAAGTAGTGTGTGACGCCAGGAGTTTGCGGGCTCGTTGCAGGACACGATCAGAATTTAAGATTATTTTGGAAAATGGAAGTAATGGTGCAAACCAGTAAAATAGCAGCCAGGAAGGTTTGTGCAAAGTACAGGAAGAAGGAACCAAAGGCAAAAGATATAAAATGCCTTTTCAGTTCTCTGGCAGAAAAATGTTAAAGGCAATAGGTCCAAACATAAACTAAATGGATCAACAACACACTGTGTCTGTTTGGAAAAATATGTCATCTGAGTGTGGATATTAGCAGGGATGAAATGCGGAAGATTGGAAGGTGATTACTCCTTTCCGAATCATGCTGGTGAAGCTTCAGCAGGAATACTTTGCTCTGGCTTTGGGCACCGCATACTGAAACCTATTGACAACTGAAGAGGGTCCAGGGAAGAGCAGTGGGGGTGACAAGAGATTTAGAAACCTATGAGGAATGTGCAGGGAATTGGATCTGTTAGTGCAGAAAGGGGGTAAAGAGGGGGAGACGGACCCTACCCATGTGTAGGGTTTTACAGGAGGCAAGAGGTTCGGCAGCCCTGTTTGGTGTGATCCATGTCCATGTGATTTTGTTACAAAGCATGTCTATTATTTTCTCTGTCTCGTTTGTGGACAAGTTTAGTTTTATCTTTTTTAGTGTGATAGAGCAAAAAGAAGTATTTCTGGGGCCATTTAAATTAGACAGTCATATATATATATTTTCTTTCCCTGTCTTATACGTACTATTGTTAGTTGCCTTTTCCTTCCTCTAAAATAGCGTCTGTAAGACCCACTAGATCAGTGTTAGTGCTTAACAGCCGTTCTTTAAGAAAAAATGACAGTGAAAGTGTTTTATTCATTATCTCCTCAGTCATAAATCTCTAACTGGAGCAAAAATCCTGACCCTGAACCTTTCTCCAGAACTCATGAGCCCACGGCTCTTCAGTTTTAATCGTGCTGTTCCGATGATTTATGGCATGGCCTTGGGTAAACTGAACCTCCACCTCAATTTCCCTGTCTTTAGCTGAAGATACTATTTCTCCTGCGGACAGCCTGAGAGCTAATCTGTGTGAGACTGCCTTGACAATGTACAGTCCTCGAGCCCTTGTCTAGCAGAATGTGAAAAGTTTAGCTGTCACGTACCTATACGACTCGGTAAGTAGTTGGCGAATAGCCCATATTTACGGTGGGACTAAGTTTTTGGTGGGGTTTTTTAAAGTACTTCTGTAAATTCAAGTTTTTCAGTCTTACTGCTTGGATAGGCCATTTTGGTTACCTTATTTTTGGGGGCCGGCAATATCAGACATGAGATGACATAGCTCTGAAAAAGGCCTTTGTTTGTAAGGGTGGATTATTGTGCTCTAGTTGGAGACTGTAACTTACTACAATGCACTCTGCCCTGGCAGGCTGTAGAGCAAGTCCCACTGGAGCTCCAGAAGTCTGGGATGGGAGTCTGGCCAGAAAAACTCAAAGCCTTGAAGTATGTTCCATGGCAGGGAAAGAGAGGTTACTTTTCCCCTCAGGTTTCTTGCATTCATAAGTGATAATTACCATCAAAACAGAGAGAGAAGATAAACGCTGGATAAGCTGGCAAGGAAAGGACCCAAGCTGCTGTCCCCCACAAACAGCAGTGCCTGCCTAGCATAGAGGCTGCTTCAATAACCAAACAGAAATGCGCTAAGAAGTAGTTGAGGAGACTGTGCTTACTTTACAGTACGTGAAACAGTAACATGGCCTCAAAATATCAGAGGGTCATGCTGCAACTCCAGTGTTCATCTCAATTGTAAGCAGACCCTCACACCCTCATTAAGGAGTGGAAGTATCTACAGGACTAATAAAGGCTGTAACCACTTAGGCTTTCGAAAAATATGCAGCCTAAGACTATGATAGAAGAGGAGGGTATTCCTGGTGAGTCCTGACCTATGCACCTTCCGTTCGTTTATTCACCGAGCAATAAGTTTAAACTAAAATAAATACCGTAGTCCAACAGGAAATGTCTCATTGTTGGAAAACTTGGCCTTTTTTCATGTCCATTTTTCTTCTTTTGTGATCTCAGTCAGTGAATGGTTTGTAATGATCTCAAATTTTTTTCTCAATGGGAGCATCTTTCTCTGCAATTCAGAATTAACACTATTTCTGTTCAGGAAATAATGTTGTCAGTGAATGCAACCATTTGGCAGAAAGGAGGGAAATAATAGTCGGGAAATTAGCTACACCATGTTTTGGTTGGGTTATTTCCCCCACCCTTTCCCATTCCCACATCCCGCTGGAAGCACCAGGTCTACTCCAAGTATCAGTCTGAGGAATCACTTTTTGCTTGCAACTAAAATCTGTTTGCTCCAGTTCTATTTTAGTTTTGTGCTACACAGAGTACATATGGATTTTACGGCATATATGTTGAATAATCCCACCAGCCATTAAAATAATTTGGGTTTTGGTGGCTAACAACGGAAGCTGGATGTTTCTTCGAAAGGGGCTGCTGATGTACAGTTGAGTGCACTCAATCAACATCTCTTATTGTCCATAGCGTGCTGCACATTTAGCCCTGAGAAAGCTCCTCTACTGTCTGCTCCAAAGTGCTGGAGCAGCTTTAGGGATGGCTTCTATCCCACACCCCTCACCCAGGACGAGCCCCTGTTAACTTTAAAATGTGGAAGTTCTGCAAGCGTAAATATTTACATGCATCATTGCTGGACAAGTCCCTCAGAAGTCAGTGGGAGCTGCCGGGCTTAACTGCTCTGGAATATCCTAACAAGGGCTCTGATTCACCTCTGGGAGGGTTTTAGCAGCGGCTTCGGTGGCAGCCAGGTGGTAGAGGGTCTAAATAAGAAAGAGGAGCACAAAGAGGCTGGGCCGGAGTGGCGCCGGCCCCTTGCCCAGCTTTCTGCATGCACGTGTGCTGCCGCGGTGGCAGAGGGAAACTTCAGACTCTGTTTTCGCAGTCGCTGGTACCTCGTGTAGGTCATGTTGACAGCACCTATTGTTCTGAAGCATTTGAAGGGCATCCAAGTTTTGGCATCATTAGATTATTGCCATGGTGCTCAGGCTGCAGATCCTGTACAATCAAGGAGTTTTACTTTATGGTCAATCACTGTGAGCTGTTATCTGCTGCTTTCATCTAGTCTCCATTAATGAAAGAACAAATCATTCCAGGGACTAAATAGATGTTTGACCATTCAAATATATGCAAAGTGATATGATTTATGAATGGGAGGAAGTTGTTTTGCAAGCCTAGAATTCCATTTGCTGTGGAATTTCAATTTAACAGTGTGAATTCAGTTAAATCCTGAAATATTAGACTTGAGAGCCCTTTACAGTCAGAGAGCAGGTTTTGTCATACTACATTACCAAGCTGTACTGGCTCTCAGCTGAAGGCTGCTCATGACTGATATTTCTAAATCTCATTCCATTTCGTTAGAGGATGATTATTTATTAATACTAACTATTAACATTGCTGCAAAGAGAAAAATAACAAACTGTTCTCCATGATTTCACTGATAGAAAAAGAAGGAGTGGACTTGAACTACAGCAAGGAACATTCAGGCAAGACTTTGAGAAAGCACTGTGTTAAGACCAGAGAGGCCTGAAGAGCCTGGGCATCTTCACCACCATAGACATTCAAGAAGAGGTTAAACAAATCTGTTCCAGGGATGCTGCTTAGGCTTGATGCTGCCTAAAAGCATGAGGATGAACATGATGACCTCCCGAGATGCCTCCCAACTGTATTTTCTGGTTTTATAGCCAACAAAGTGTCCAAGACTTGCTGTTGACGTGTCTTGGCAAGGGAAATGTTTTCCCTTTCACTGCATCTGCACATGGCATCCTTCAAAGTGAGGGATGTGGAAGGCACAACTGGCACAGCCGTGCAAGCTTAACTGCAGCAGAGCTGACAATTGCCAAAGCATTGCATCACAGCCCAGCTTTCCAGCAGTTCCAGCCCTGTGGCAGGCTTCCACCTCTCAGGTCTGCAGGCATCGCTTTCCTTGATGCTGCTCCTGAGAAACAGAGTGGGCGGTTTCGCTGAGGGCCAGAAATCTGACTGCAGCTCAAGAATCCCCAGCTCTGGGCTGGCAAGGTGTTTTGAACTGGTACATTTGAAGTGAATCAGGTAGAGCTCAGCAGCTCTGCCACCAGCGCTGGACTCCTGCCGTACCAGCACGACTGAGCATTTCCCCCTCTTGCAGCCTGCCTTGTCCTTCTCACCCCAGACCTGTGCATTACTCTCTGTTTACCAAAACTGCCTTATTTACAGCTACAGAGGCTTTGGCGAATCTGAGCTTGGGTTTTGTCACAGCTGGAGAGCAGCTGCAGAGCATCTTTCCAAACTCTCCATCCTGGAAACTGAGGCACAGAGATCATGAATGCGCAAAGCTTGGCAGAAATGCAGTGCAAGGCAGCGAGCATCTCCCTTACTTTTAATTCCTACTACTGTCTTTCCTCCTAACATGGTTATGGCAAAGAGTGAGGGTAAACACAAGCCCAGATGGTGCCTGCCTGTTTGACCATTCTGCCCTGCCATCACTCGGCTTTTGGTGGTGGGTAGGAAGCCGTCAGTGTTTGTGACAAAAGAGAGACGTGGTTAGGTCTAATTCAAGTCGCTACGGAAAAACTGATGTTAGGGGGAAAAAGTAACATGGACCAAATATACTTTATGCAAGGGGAGAAACTTCTCTGCTAGTGAAGTTAGACATGTGCTCGTCATGTGATTAGAGGAGAAAAAAAAAACAAAAAGCCAGTGCATTTTGAGAGGGCCACGTAGAGGTATGAGAGCAGCAAGAGGCAAGGACCTTTCCCCTGCTGTGGCCGCAGTGAGCCTGGCCCTGGAGGGCGGGAGGGACGCAGAACAGCTCTGCCGTCACCGGTGGGTGGCTTCCACGGAGGCTGCCAGAGAACTAAATATACCTTGGGTAATGACAGCTATTTAGCTAGAGAGGATGTGAAAATGAGGTAAATATTTGGAACACACAAATAATAATGATGTACATTTTCTTTTTAGGGGAGGACATATAAATAGCAGGAATGAGCTGAAAATGAGAAGCAAAACTGAGGCTACATGTAAATGGGAAAATGTTAGCATTGGGACTGTGGGGTCATCTCCCCAAGGTAGCAGTGGAAGCCCATAGTTTAGGGCTTCCACAACCAGACAGAGACGGAGCACGGGGCACGGCATCACAGGGAACAGTCCTGCCTTTTGCACGGATCATTTGGATTTCCCCCGGCTTCTTTGAGGCAGAAAGTTAAAAGTCGTAAGGCTCCTTGGCCACCACTTCTCCTTGAGGATCTGAAGGAATGTTTAATGTTGACGGCTCAGCCGAACTGCAGCTTTGGGAATTCTTATCTATCCTCAAATTCTTATCTTTAGTTTCAGTTGTTTATATTTCCTGACTTCCTGTCTGCAGTGCTTATCCAAGTTTATTGTTCAGTTTTACTATTCCTTGTTTAACAACTGCTCCTTTACACTCAGGAGTTGGCGGTGCTTCAGCAGTGGCTGATTTCTCTGTTTATCTTTACCACCTCATTCAGGTGTTAGAAGTAACATGCTAACCTTGGAACGGTCTCAACAATCCCAAGATGCAAAGTTTCCCCATGCTTTTGCTGTTTCTTTTCTACTTTTGTAGCAACGTTTTTATTTGTGGCACACTTCTGGACTAGGCTTGATTATTGCATTTCTCTGCTTTTGTAGTGTTATGCTTGGGTGGCAGCTTGGTGGCATTTTTGGTGGTTTTTTCTCTGATCCATCCTAGGCAAAAAAGGGTTAATTTGCCTCAGTAAAACATTGACAGTCACTAGGGACTGCTGGGACTGAGATGAAAAACAAGACTGCACCTGTATGCTGGCAATTTCAGATTCTGGTCAACTATTTTTCTCTAGTGCTTTGTTCTGCCAGCTGCCTCAGTGCTTTGGATGCAGGTGGAAGCATGGACTTTGCTATCTATAAAAAAATTTAATGGCGAAGACCAACTTCCGCCTCACCTCCCCGGGGATCAAAGTTATTGCATTGCCACATAATATGGCGGCGCACAAACCAGGCTGCAGATGCCTAGCCGCAGCGTGGAGGATTCGACTCAAAAGAAATAACTTGAGATTTTTCCCTCCCTCCCTTATTTCTTTCCCTTTTTTTTTTTCATTTTGAAAGAGACAATGAATTCATGGAAGGAATCCCAGACTGAGTGACCGTACGCAGAAGGGACAAGCCGATGCTGTGTAACACACACCATGCGATATCTGTAGTGTAGTTCCTCGACAGAGGAGCTGTTGTAGCTCTTCCGATGCAAATCCAATGCAAAGCAAAGGATCGCTCGGGAGCTCTAACTGTATGGCTTGATGTATGTTCACAAAAGAAGTTCTGACAGAGACCCTATAGATTTATGTCATAATGTGCTAGTGTACGATGAAAATAAATAGTCCCACCTGGCCGTGAAGGTACCTTCGTTGCCTGTTGCGGAGCAGCAGATAACGCACGGACTCTTTGAAGGGCTGAGATCTTTTCTCACGACAATACAATACTATTAAATAAATCTCGTAACAGCAAATTCTGCTTGACACATTGGGAACTTTCTGGGGTTGTGTCACACTGTGTCATCAAATAAGGCTCTCCTTGACTTTTTTGACAACTGTTGTAGTAGAAAGAAACAAATTTTTAATAGCAGTATTAAGAACTGAGATATTTAAATGCAAATGGAACATAAGACTTGTAGGATAAGTCTCCAGGAAAGGACTTTTAGCAGGGGGAAAACCCCAAAATATCCAACGGAAAAGTTAAAGAGCTAGACACTGTTTGTGTGGGCTTTGAAAATACTATCATCAGAAGCAAAAGACACCTGATTTTTTCCCTTTTTTTCCAATGATATGAGTAGATGCTTAATTTAGGTTGTTTTCTAGGGTGGTTGTTTTACAACACTGCTCTACAAACCCATGCCTTCAAAGTGCCATAAAAAGAGGAAAAAATACAGAAGTTGCTAAATGGAGACCAGCAAGTTACAGCAGCTGAAAATAACCCACATGCATATTGTGATGAAGTACGTGGGGGCTTTGGAGGACATAGCTGGGTTTTTTTAAAAAATATTATTTTGAGCTGCCTATGACCTTCTAACACTAATCCCTCTTTAAGCAGTGTATATTTATGTGCATAACATGGGTAGCTGGCTCCAAAAGAACATTTGTTATTAAGAAAGATTGACAAAATCTCACACGTTAAGACGTGCAGTACCCCAAAAAGAACGGCTTTCCCTCTTCACCACTGCAGAAAATACTTTGGTTTGCAGATAGATCTCACCTGGCTCTACAGCAAGAGGTGCCACCATCTGCTGTGTAAGGCAAACGAGGATAATAGCTGGACTGAAGATCTTACCTGGTTTAGTATATACACAGTGTGCTCCTACATGTGATGTTAATGCCACATTTACCTTTGTGTAGGAGGATCTTGCCAATACTCATTTAGCACCACTAGTTTCATATGTAGTCACGGGACATTGCTTTGTCCCGTGTGTGTCATGTAATTAATGAACTCTATCATAGCTGTGATTGCCTAAGGGTGCAAGTGAGATTCTGTTATCTGCTACGGAAAAATTCAAAGCCTGTAATATCTTTGCATTAGTTGAACCATTGGTCTAAGAAGCTGTATCAGGTAGTCTAATAAAAATATTGCTCTCCCTATAAACCTTGTCTAACTCTGTTGTAAATGAGTCACTTTTTGTGATAGCTGACGAGAACTTGCATGCTGCATGGTGCTTGAATGGGTTTCTTAACTTTCTATCCACACTCTGCAGTTTTATCTTATGTTTGGCAGAATATTGACATCACTAAGATAAATGACTCACTATTTCGCTTTGGTTTGGAGAGTTACACGAAGCAGTTACAATGCTATTCATACGGCTCATTTTACACGCAGATGTATTAGTAATAGCTATTGTCTTACAGAGAGGTTGAATTTAATGTAACTTTTGCAGTCTGTACTTTTTACCATAAGTGCTATTTGTAAATAGGCAATTTTATGTTGTTGTGAGTTCATATTTGACGTAATTTCAAATCGTTCTCCAATGCAGACATGCATTTAGTGTAACTGGTATAAGTCTGTTTAAAACAGAGAAGCTGAGAGCTGAAATACTCTAATCTGTCAGCTGAGGAAAATAAATGCTGATTGCTTTTGCAAATGAGCAAGTTTTTACCTCAAATGGACTAAGCCTGAAAGGCAAGTGTGATTTTCTGAAGAGAATTTCCTTTTCAGATGTACAAAGTCTGGATGGGCCAGGTTAGCGGAGAGGGCCCGAGGTAAATGCTGCGCTGGTTTGCTGTTAGCACTTCACTCGGTAAAGCTTTGGGTTTAGCCCATATTGAACGGGTTTGTATGCCAGGGTGTGCTGGGAATGGCATCTAATGACGTGTTTTCTGATGTGAATGCAGAAATATTCTTGGTGGACAGGTGGTACCAGGCATGTCTGATGATGAGGAAGAGTTTGGTACTTCACTTTCTGAGCATGTTAATGGGTTCCCTACTTCATCCCTTTGTGTTCTACACAGTTTGGTTTCTCCTGTGAAATATTAAGACGTTTTTCTAGACAGAAATCCCAGGGCTACTAATGTCATCCCTGCCATATTGAAAAATCAAAAATACCCATTCAGTTCTGGATCCCTGCACAAACCTGTGCAAGACTCTTGGTATAATGAAATATCTAGTTAACTCATTGCAGTAGAACTGTGGTCAGTAATAGCCAAATCCATGGGAGTGTATGAGTAGCACAATGCTGATTTCTAAAAGTAAAAATTACATAATGAATCCTGACTGACTTCAGATAAAGGCACTGCCATAGTTCTTAGAATACCTACAATGAGATCAAATGAAGGTGTTACCTCATTTTCCCTGCCAAAGGTTGATTTTGACTGTCAGAAAACAGTACTGCACACCCATTGCATCTTTTTCTTTCACCTCTGAGGCTTTCCTTGGTGTGGGAAATGTATGTGAGTCTAAGTAATATGAAGCTGTATTTGCTTTCAGTCCCGAAGTATAGGGGTTTCTGAAGTATTGAAACACTATAGAAGTGCTGAAACAGCATAGGTGTTTCTGAAGAAGTTTCACAGATCTCATCTTTATGTGCAGTTCTCTTGTAACGATATTGAACTATTCCAGTAGCCTTAATATGTTCAGATATGAGTATGAGGAGAGAATGCTGATCCTCCTGATGAACTAAGTGCCTAAAATACAAATAACAGTGTGGTTAGCGAAGCTTTGCCTATATTAATATGCTTGTTCGCTTTACCTGTGCCCAACTTAGAAGGGCATTCTGCATATCTGTTCAGTAAAGGCATTTGCATCTTTTCAATTACTTTGCTTGAATGTAAAATGTTGGTGTAAAATGTTGCCCATCTTTTGAATAATCAAAAGGTAATTTATCATTTAAAGTATAAATTAAAAGACCATTAAGGCTTGGGAGTACAGTACTTCAAAGTTAGGGGAGTCAGAATGGAGGTTCTCTCTGCAATTAATTCACCCTCCCCTCACTCCCCACTTTTCTGTGTATGCATTATAGTACTAATCCTAATTACACGTATTTACGTGTGCACACAGTCATACACCCATTTGCATCTGGATCCTAGCCAGTAGTTCACGTTGCTTCCAACTTGTCTTTGCACCCACCTTGCCCTGTACCCCTCCGCGTTCGTGCTGGGTAACCTCCTTCTTCCCATGACAGCTCAGCAAGGGGCAGCAGGACGTCCCAGTGGAGACCGAGGCCGCTGAGCCGAGCTGCTGCGCAACACTGTGCCGGCCCCTGGGGGCGAGGAGCAGGGTCACAAATGGCCAGCGGCCCCCGAGTCTCAAATGGGTGGCATGTGCTGCCCAGGGGGTCTGCAAGGAGGGGGGCTGCCAAACCGGGGTGAGCCTCTGGTGCTCCTGTGCCAAATGAAATGCTCAGAGGGCACGACTTGGACAAATGTATATGGATCTTCAAGGGGATAGGAGTCACAAACGGGACTCCCGTGCAAAATTTCAAGTCCCCGATCCACAGTGTGGAGGTAGGAGGGTTTCTTAATTGAGAGCAATGTAAAATCATTTTAACTGGGTATCATGGTTTAAGACCAAATAACAGTGGGGAGCTTAAATGGATTTTTAATGACAGGTATATGCAATGCAAAACAAAAAGTCAGTTAAAGTTCACGGACTCATGCTAGCAGCTATGCTAACTAGGTCTTCTAGGGCAAGGAGAAACTAGTTTTCCTCAACCTCATTCTCAGAAAGGGCTGAACCGTTTTTGCTACAACATTTCTTTTCTTCGATATTTCACTTTATTTGTTTTCCAGTCTAGATTGTGTGCTCTAGTCATTCTCCTACCTGTGGTTAGTGTTATTCAAAGAAGATACACTCTAACTGAAACTTTGTGTTCCCTGCAGTACCATCTTGCTTGTCTGAGAATCCTGAAAATACTTAAAATAAACATGCTTTTCAAGGTGGACACAGCTGCCTTTCTAAAACAAGTGAGAGCAAGAAAAAGAAATCTTAGCTAAGAAGAGCTTTGCATTGATTTGCATTTGCCTTGAAATGTTTTGATAATTTAAGGAAATATTTTCCTACTGAAGAACATTTACCAGGTACATTTCTGGCTGAATATCGGTAATTTTGCAGTGGGGGATGATTGTGCAAGGCTTTAAGAAGATGAGAATGGTCCGCTCCTTCCTGTGTGTAGAAGGAGCATGTGGCTGAAGTGTCATGTCCGGAGTACAAGTTCTGATTTTTTTTTTTCAGATCTTAGCACTAACTCGTGCAAGCCTAAAATAGACTGCTTGTGTTTTGTGTGTGCTTTTTCACACAACCTTGATGAACAATTCTGGAAAATGAAGCTGTGTAATATATTACATCCATCCCAATGCAAATGTTGTGCAGCTCCTAAAGCCGTGGATTCCCAGATACCCAAACCACGATGGGAGGCCAAACATTCATAGGATGTCCCGGAGCCCGTGATTTTTTCAGTCAAACTTTCTAAATCCTCCTGTAGAAGATGTCTGCGACACAAGTTGACCAAGCATGTTGTCCGATCAGCATGGACAGCTGTGGCTTTAAACAATGACAGCCATTGTTAGGTCAATTTTAAAGTAGGTCCTTAAAGTTAATGTGATTATGCAAATATTGCCCTAACTACCGTGGCTGTCTTATATCCTTCACAAATGACTGCATTGTCACTTTTCATTATGTGCATACAGTCCTGGTGGTTTGGTGGTATCATTATATCTCTCGGAAATGGACCATGTAAAGGCCATTCACTGTTGGCACTGCATTGTGCTTTTCTCCAAGCAGACCAACCTTGACCCACAAATGAGGGTGGTAGGGATTTTCAGGCTGAAACCTGCGTGTGTTATTCACATGATTACTTCCATTGACTTGGCTGGAAACTCTTGCATCAGGCGTGGAAGAATTAGGTTAAAACGCGGTTGTGAAATTAAATCCAGTCCACTTTAAACTGCAGTGTATCTGGACAAACCTCTGACAACTTAACTTCTAGCATAAATGGCTTTGTGTGAGAACACTTGCAAAATAAATTAAAAAATTAATCCATTATTCACTGAGGAAAAGAAAA
Organism: Psophia crepitans; assembly: GCA_013399095.1. Lineage (NCBI taxonomy): Eukaryota > Metazoa > Chordata > Aves > Gruiformes > Psophiidae > Psophia > Psophia crepitans. The sequence goes on from VWZZ01001954.1 coordinate 627,507, forward strand.
TGCCTTGGACATCTTCAGGGTATTTTTTTTCTCCATGTTGTTGTTATTATTATTAATTTCATTTTAATCATGAAATGCCATTTTACAGAAATCTGTGACTACAAATGAGGAAGCTGAGAGATCTCAGGATCCATGTGTTCTGGAAGGTGGCAGATTTCCGACGACTCATCAGTTGGGGGACATGACTGATTTCAGACTCTTGGTTGCATTGCTTTCAATGAAAACCAGTGACTTGCAGTTTCAGTTCTCATCGCAGAAGAAGTTCTCACAGCAACCTCTTGTTTGGAGCATTTTCTCTTATTCTAAGCACAGAGTCTGATGTTTGTCTGCATTCTGTCCTTTACGATTTTGGTTCTGGCCAAGAGTCTCCATGACCCAAGCTCATGATACACAGCCTGTGATAGATCCAGACTTCTGGCTGGGATTCGGGCTTCTGCAGTAAAACATCCTTACTTTATTTCTGATAGAGTCAGTAAGTGTATATAGAGATATACATGGTATATTTGCATGTACTTACTTAACATACGAAACATAAAGGAAAATCATCACCTCCCAGGGAAGTCAATGCTTCTCCTTTGCTGACTTGCAGCGGCTCTCTGACGAATGTAAACTTCCTCAAGAGATTCAAGCGCTTGGAAACTGCAAGGGCAACACATTGTGTTGCTTGGTTGTGTTATTCTAGGTGCAACTTCTCATAACATCCTCACCACTGCAACATCTGAACGTTGCTCCAGAACTCAGATGACCTTTGCCAGCCTGTGGGCAATAGAAATCTGGTAAGTTCAAACCTAGCCGCGTAGCAGTCAGGCTCTCCATCCTCCACCAAGCCTGGTTCTCCTGGGAAGTTTGGGTTAGGGTATGAAAACCCACTTTGGCATAGCAAGACTGAAGTTGTAGCGCCCTCAGCATCAGCTTCAGGAGAGTGCAGCAGCATGTTTGGGACTTCGAGCCTTCTGGACAACTTCCTGTGCACTAGACAAAAGCTGATTTCTGTTATTGGAAAACCTTTGAAAAAAGTCAGTTATGAGTGTTAAAGAGGAAGGAAGAAAAGCTTGTACCGCTCTGACAGTTAGGAAGGCAAACCAAGGTATCATTTAAAATTTCACGTTCAATCCATTCCAGCTGTCACATAAAAACCTAGTTGCTCCATTGATCACTTGCCAGAGAGGATGGTAACGGGTGTTTTTTGGACGTCAGACAGGCAGCACAGCGAACCTCAGAAGTGACAACTTAACAATGGGGGGGGAAAAAAATCCAGCGGCTTATTTTAATCATCATGTAAGCGAGTCTGCTGCTTTGCGATGCCTGTGGCAAAATCGCGGGGCAGGTGCGTGTCAGGTTGACTCCTCTCTTGTGGCAGTGGGGCTTTTTTTTTTTGAGATCCAAACAGTAGCTATGCCAACGGGATGCAATGAGGGTCTGTGCTAGGAAGCGATGGTTTTTAGAGAGGTGATGGAGGGGTGACTATCGCATCGGTTCGGTAGCTTATCACCGTACGAACTGCGCTTGTATTTGTTATGGGTTTTCTGTTAGAGGATGTGGCCACAAATCAGAGGTTGGCGAGGAAAGGATTACTCTGACATCTTTGATTAGAGAAAGTTAAGGGTGTGCCTGAGTCGGCACTAGCTCAAGAGATCTCCCTATGAGTCGCTGCTCCTGGGGTGCCACCGTGGGACCTTCATGGGGCAGCAGGAGAACTCGTTCCCGTCCTGGGCAGGTGGGCAGATGCTGAGAGGGTGCCGAAGCTGACTGTAACGTAGCAGGACAGTAAAGCAGCCCATCCTGCCCGTTCCTAGTGGGCACCCCAGCCTGCAGCAAATCACCCCCAGTGAAACGCTTTCGTGCACGGATGGGACTTGACCAAAGGGAGGTACTCAAGATATGACCAAAGAAAGACACTCAAGATATGAGCAAAGCTCGCTTTTGGGTGAAGGTGACCCTGAACCCGGGAGTAACAGGAGCACTGTCGTGAATGTGTGGGGGCCTCTCCTGAGTGGGGGTGGCAGGGGGCCATCAGCCACGGTCAGGGAAATGATCCATGGTCTCCACCCTCACAAAGCCTGGACTTGAGCCCACTGAGGTCATGGAGACCAGCAACTTTCTTCAGCCAATTTTCAGTGGGGTTTGGGCCAGACCCCATCAGGGGTGTGTGCCTTGTTGAAACAGAGCTGAGCCCACCATAAGCAGTTGCAGGGACAGAGGGGCTGGCCAGGAAGCTGAGCAGAGCTGAAAAGAAGAGCAAAGTATCATCTCTTCTTTATTATTTCACTGAAAGGTATTTTAGGCTTTTGACTGCAGCAAACCACGGCTGTTTCTTTATTTAATTCTTAGGTGGAGCGTGGCTTGGCCGGGCAGGTAGGAGCTATAACCTGGTGGAGATTTCCATTTCCTTGCCAGCAGCGCAGGCTAGCAGCACCTTTATCTGCACAGGAAGGCTGAGCCGGCGCCTCTGAGGTCTCCGCCTTGAGCTCGTAGGAACACAGATACCGAAAACCCATCGCTTAAATAGTCACGGCCTCCCTTCGCCTTCAGATAACTCCTGTGCTGATGTACGCTGATGAGAGAGTTAATGAAACATTAGCGGCAGCGGGCAGAGATAGGCGCGGGCAGGAAAGCACACCTGCAGGCACCCTTTCAAGGCTCTCTTGGGGCTGACTTTATCGGGAGGGCCACGGCAGGCTCGCAGCTGGGCCGGCAGGAACCGGGAGCTGCCGAGGTGGTCTCTATGGTTAGTGTAGAAACCTGTCTGGGGAGAGCTTCCTGAAACTTTCTTCTTCGCAGTTTGCGAGGGCTCCTCCGACAGATGTGCACGCAGGGCGCGTCTTGGAGCCGTAGCCATGAGTAGTAATCTAATCAAGTAGTAGAAGTTGTTTCCCTGTGAAATGAAATTTCCTCGGGCGTAAGTTGAGCTAGTCTGTGAATGTGGATCCATGCAGGCTGAGAGGAGGAGGCTCGTTTAAAAAAAAATAATTAAAAATTCAGCAATTGTTCTGATACTCCAGTGGATTGGAAAAATGCCTCGTAGAAATGTCATTTATCAAGAGGGATTGTAAAAAAACAACCAACTAATCACAAATAATTTACAAAAAAATAATTGCAGAGTGAATACTTTTTGCAGCCCTATAACCACCGCCAGCTTAAAAACAAGGCTGAAGGCAGAATTTGGACCTCTATGGTCTGTCTACATTATCCCACCTGCACCAGTCACTGAGAGCAAAAAAGTCACAGACAAGCTTTTGCTGGTACCAGGGTCTTCAGAGAAAACTGCTGAGAGATTGAAGTCAAATTCAAAGAAAAGAGTCAAACAAAGGGAACTAGTGCGTTTAGTCAGGAAATACAACTTCTTTTTGAATTAAGACATTAATCTGGTGATTGAAAGATGTGGCCAGTGTCTTTCCTTGGCCACCCAGGTAAAATGGTACCATTGCTCCCAAGCAATGCCTGGGCTATCGACTTACTCCACTTGTGCTCGGGAACAAGGAGACAAGCAAGATGCAGAGCAGCACCTCAAAATCTTTCTTTCCGGAACTGAAATGTTTTTAGCATGTTCTTTAAAAATAAAATAAAATAATTTAAAAAAAAAATAGATTTCTAGGAACAGGAGTTTTGGGGGTTTTTTTACAGTTAAATGTGGCAGAAGTAAGAGGAGGTAATGATTATGATGCTCCAGTCACAACCCTACGGAAACACCCTTTGCTGATGTGTGTGACTATGGGCTTGAGGGAGGGTTGGTAGCCATTGACTTAGCTGGCCTGGATAAGGATCAAAATCGCAAATACTGAGAAAAAAACACTTTTCTTCTGGCTCTTTTGAAGGATCACTCTGTGCTACAGAATATTCAATGCTGGGCTCTGTGCTTTACCCTCAGCAGACTTGTTATTTTGGCTCCTAACTATGGAGTCTGGCTCTTTCATTCAAGCTGTAATTTTTTTTTTTCCCAAACCAGTCCAGACTCTGGCACTGTCCCAGTTTAGGCTGATAGTTGTCACACAGGTCAGGCCTGTGGGATTTGAACCCCCTGGGACTCTGCATAGAGTATGCCTTACTGGGGAGAGCTGGAGAATTACAGGGTCTAGCTGGGAAACACCTCACGCTCTGGTATTTTCCTTTATTTTTGCTCTGGCTCCTCTGCCTCTTCATTTTTAATTAGTGGCACATGCTGAAATGATAATTTAAATTCTTTTCAGAAATCAAAAGAATTCCCACTGACAACATTATTAAGTTATAATTACCGTGAAGAAAAAGGTTAATAGGAATTTGAGCCAAATATCTACTCTCCATTAAACAAGAACTTGACTGAACCTGTTTTCCCTTCATTTTAGTAGGTTACTCTAGGTTTAAATGGGTCCAGGATGGCTATACACCTGTGCAAAGAGCCACTGCAAGGCCAAATAGCTGTCGCACAGGTCACCTACATGGACATGTCTCAGGATAGGTCTTGCCTAACCGATGTTCAAGGTGGAGTTTAACAGACAGGTAGGACTTCTCTTGGACCTCTGAGAAAGAGACATGTATTTCTGATGGTAAGCAGAACATAGTCATGTGGAGATAAGACACGTAGGAAACGGCACTTTGTTGCAAAGGAACTTAGCAAGTATTGGTGGGGGAAAAATAATCAGGTTCCTGGGCTACAACATTCACACAAAGCCTCTTCCTTCGCTCATGCTGAGCGCCACATGCATGCAGAAACATATGCAAATCAGCCTTAATCTACTGAGTGTTTTGCATTTTCAATGAAATGAGAGAGGGGGAAAAAGAAACATTTTCCTCTGTATTAGCTCTAAGTGCGCCCATCAATACGGCAATTATTGCTATGGTTTTGCATGTTAAAAATGGGTTTTAAAGAAACTGAAGGTGTAGGGGAAAAAGACCCAATCCTTTCGGTAGGCACCTGCGGGGTGAGCCTCCATGTCTCCCGGTACTGCTCCGCACCAGGCACTAGATAATGATCTGTTTAGACTTAGCCACGCTTGGTGCAGTTGCAGCTGGAGCCCCACAAGGCAGGACTTCTTTTCCCCCCCCCCCCCTTTTTTTTTTTCCTTTTAAGTTGTAACATGTTGCTTAAGCTGTGGCATGCCTCAGAGGCAGACCTTTCCCTCTTCCCAAGTTGCACACCATCGAGTCCCGCAGCCCTCCCTCGTGTCTTGCACAAGCGTCTTTTATGGCGTGAGCCCACAGTCTTTGCACAGGCAAGTGCTCCCACAGACTTCCCCTTCTCTGTAATCCATACCCAGCGCCTGGGTTCTGCAACAACACCAGGGGGCTGGCTCTCCCCTGGCCCATCTGGGGGCAGGTTAGAAACAGGCAAAACTTCGAGGATGCAGGTGGAAAACATAGGCAAAACTTGGAGGGGGCTGCTGCAGGCACCAGTATCTTAGAATCAGACTCATAGAATATCCCGAGTTGGAAGGGACACATAAGGATCAACGAGTCCAACTCCTGGCTCCACACAGGACCAGCCCAATCAGAGCAGATGACCGAGAGCATCGTCCAGATGCCTCTTGAACTCAGCCAAGCTCGGTGCTGTGACCACTGCCCTGGGGAGCCTGTTCCAGTGCCCGACCACCCTCTCGGTGAAGAACCTTTTCCTGATCTCCAACCTAACCCTCCCCTGCTGCAGCTTCAGGGCACTTATGCTGAAAGCCAAAAGCACACAAGAAGGGACCTTGCAAACGCTGGAAAAGGCCTATTTGCTTCTCCTTTTCTGCGCGCAGCATGGTGTGAGGGCCAGTGCGGGGCTTGGGCTGGGAGGACCAGGCAGGCTGGTGGGAAAGGAGTAAAATGGACTGGAACGCACTTCTGGGGGCTCTCAGCCCATATGAGGTGGCTACACAAGCTTGGAAATCAGAACTACTTCCTTCACAGAGCTGGAGTCTGCTTTCAAGAATATCAGTCTTTGAAGCCCTTGCATCAACTTAAATTTCAGCAAACATTTTATTTTCAAGCTACTAAATAAAATGCGTTTTTTTTTCCTGGTGGGTCACATCTTCTGTTTTTTTTCTGGCAATTGCTTTTGCTTTGTAGCGTTCCTGGGGCTGAATGTCCTCAGCACTTACACTGCATGAGGCTCTGCAGGTCTGCCCAATTATTTGCTGTGCAGCGTAACGCACCAGGTTTCAAAGTGTATTCTCACCTCTGGTTTCTTAAGACAAGTGTAAAAAAAAATCCGTTCTACAGTATAGGAACTCCAGAATATTTTGCTCTTTTTCAGTTGGCTTCTGATCTGATGGTCTTAGATGAAGAAATAAATGATCCAGTGTTTTAGAAGAAGAGCAGTTTTGCCCAAAAGGTGCAGCAAGCCTCCCACCAGCACTGTGGTGTCACTAGAGATGTACCTTGAGTCTACAACACGCTCAATATGTCTGTTTTGTGCTGTGCTCCTTCCACTTCCTTAAGAATCAATAAGAACCGAGGATGATGAGGTTACCTATGGTGTGCAAAACTCTATTCCTTACTTATCTAAGTATGCTGGAAAAAAACCTTCTTGGCTTGATTGTTGCCTATAACAACATGCCAAAACACTAAAGACAAACAAGATTAGGAGACCATGCTGGTTTAATAAAAAAGAACACACTTTATTTATCTACAAGGCAGTACATTGTCGTATAAAAAATTAAGTGCAGATGAAGCTGCACCAAATGCTATTAAGGCAGCAAAGTCAGAGGCTGTTATAAAAACCCAAACAATAAAAAAAATAAAATAAAATCAGTGTTTTGCCATATCGATAAAGATTTGGTATGGCAGTACAAAGAACCATGTATTTCTAAGAACCTGATTCCGTACACAAGACCCAAGTTAGGGAACAATTAGCTATACATGGAACAAAACAGACAACATGAACAAGACAGTGTTCTCCCAAACGTATGAAGGTGCAATGCATGCTGTTACAAACCAATGAGAAACAAAACAACACATCCAGACAAAAAAATCTCCCAGAAACAGTGTTCAAAAATATTGCGTATAAAAAAAAAGGGAAAAATATAAATGATGTAAAAAAAAATTAAAATAAAAAGGTCTGAAATGCTAGTGCATAGTCAATTAGCTAACATCAACATTTGTTTTCTTTCCATATAAAGCTCTACTGCTCCTTTTACACTAGCAGCATGTCTACACGCTAAAGTCTGTAGCAGCAAAACACAGTATTCATTTGGCATTTACAAAATTAAATTACTGAATAAAAATATAATTTTTCTCATAAATCTATGTTTCATACAGTAATATTTTTTAAAGCAAGCTAATTACCCCCCCAAAAAAAGAAACACACAATGTATAATGGTCTAGAACCATAACAGAATGAAAAGAGTATTTCAAGAGGCATGGATGTTTGAGCGTTCACAATCTTGATCAGTTTCCCCCCTTTGCACAGACTAGCGTTTGTAGTAATGCTTTTCACTTCAGTATTTTACACCAATGCATTTTGTTCAGTGATTTAAAATATATCTGTTTGAGTACCTGCTCTTTTATTTAAACAAAAGAAAAAGAAAAAAAAAAAGAAATAAACAAAACCCCACCCCTGGCTAGCACATCACTGAAATAACAATACTGGTGTATTAGGTCTGCTTGATCCCAAAGAGTACAAAAAAATTATCTTTGTTACATGTCTGCACTTAAGATCATTAATTACTGATTCAAACTCGATACCTAATAATTTAGGCAAGTATCATTTATTAAAAAAAAAAAATCCTCTTAAGTTGGGTGAAATCCAACAAGAATATATATGCTGAGTGACTAAATGCACTTTGTGCTGCTCCCAACTGTTGTACCACAACAAAGATAGGCTCTTCTCCCATTCATGAAAAGTCTTCATACAGAGGAACAGGAATTTCCCAGCGGAGGTGAAGTGTTCTCAAAACCATAATGCTTCTCTGTCCGTCGACCCTTTCACATTACCAGAGTCCGGGTGGGGAAGGCGGCCATGTACTTCCGCGCCTGATCCGTCAGGGCCATCTGATCCTCGATCTTCCCGCAGGACGCTGACTCCCAGGCGTTGTTCAGATGCTAAATTAGAAGCAGGCAGAGAGATCTGGGGTGAACATGGCGTGTTTTATTTGCAGCCCCAGCCAAAGCCAGGCCTGCCTGCGACTGAGTGTTGCATGAACGTGCACGCAGTAGGATGTTGTCCCATCTCTGGAGAAACTGAAATCTCAACACAAAAGGCCAAAAAAAAACCCCCAAAACCAAAATTGCCTGCACTTTTCAGTCAGCGGCCGGAGGGTTGGGCAGGCCAGACGACCTGCAGCGGGGCACACCACACGAGCCAGGATCCAAAACTCCCCACTTCTCTCTCAGACTTCTCTACGAGGCCACAGCTACAGCCTCGCCTTTAATCCTTCCTTTCCGTAAAAAGTCTAAAAAGGGAGTTTACTTGTAGGTGGACTTTACAGTCCAGAGGGCACAGACAGGCTAAAGCCCACCCTCACGATGGTGGGTGCTATAACCAGGCACAAATTCCCGCCGAGCCTCCCTTCTGGGAACATGGCTGCCCTGCGCCTGCGCTGCGCACAGGAACCGCAGGGCCTTGGCAGCCTGACCACAGCTCACGGAGCGTCCCCAGCTCCAGGCTGCTTTCACCTGTGCGCGGCAGGGAGCCCGTGCCCGCTGGCTGAGCTCCTCTGGCACAGGAGAAAGGGGGACGGATGACTCTCAGCAGAAACAGCTTTTTAATTATCGCGCAAGCCATTTCACTTCTTGTGGTATTTATGGAGGTTACAGACACCATTCAGTGTAATGTTGAAGCGAGATAAACATATCTGCGGAGGGCTGTGCGCACTGTTATTTATTTACTCACTACACATGCGAGATGTTGCTCATTGCCTTGAGCTATAAACAGTAATGAAATTTCAAAGCTCCTGGAATTTACCAGTACACACGCACACGCATTTACACACTTTTTTTTTTTTCTGTTGAACTCTTTCACTTACTTGGTTTATCTGTTTTTCCAAATACTTGAGATATTCAGTAAGGACTGAATAAAGCCTCTATTATTATATAAAGCTAGTTGCATGAATCCCCTGTGTTCCAAAATCGCACACGACAGTGCTTAACAGAAAGCTGCCTGCCAGCGAGGAGATCCCAGTACTGTTGAAGATTGAGAAGGTCTATCCTCAAGATGCGCCAATGAAGAGAAGCCAAGAGAAACCCTTTTCTATTTTCCTCTGCTTTCAACAAGGATCATCTTTGCAGTTCAAGATCTACACTGCTCAACGAGAGAGCCAAAGCCTTCCCAATGTCTAGGACACGGAGTGGACTGCAAACCTGCTAAGGGCAGAACTGTTCCGGCATGCCCATGGCTCTTCATGCTGCTCCTCCTAGTTGCTACCTGTGCAAGAGGATCCTTAAATTATTCTCTGGTCTAAATGTTTAGAGAATGCTTTTCTGACTGTAAACAGTGTTATCTGAGACATACGGATAGTACAAGGCCGGACAACATATGAAATACAAGTAATTTCTCCTAACATGCCCTAATCAGGGCACTGGTACAAACACAGTGACTGAGGTTCCCTGCCTCAGAGAGCTTATGGTCTAAAATGGACAGAACCAGTAAGTAAGCAGCATGATGAAGATGAGGGCAAGTACATTAGTCCTCTGCAAACTTCTGCTGGGCTTCCCTAGGCACAGCTTTCTCTTCTCTGTAGGCAAGTTCCAAATGTTGTCTCTGCTCCTGATGCCTTTTTGCAGGCAAAACTCCTGCTGGGCTTCAGTGGGACTTGCCCGTGTGAAGGAGAACCAGGTCAGGCCTCAAATCATTAACTTTCTGCAGCTTTTTGTGGGAAAGCCACATCTGTGAAGGGAACAAACGTGCCCTACACCTCTTTTCTAGAGTGATTCAACCTGGGCTAGCTGCGTACCTTGTGCTGTGGCTCAGCCGAGGGCACACCAGAGCCAAAAAGCAGGTGTGACATACTTTCTGCGTGCTGTAGACACGCATGCAACGCGCCACAGCGTCTTTTATCTTTTGGTTCAACAGCTTCCAGGGTAGCTTTTTCAAGTGTACCTACATCAGCTGGGAACCTACAGCCTCCTGTTGATCCTCAGTGGGACTTGGGCACCTGTGAATATTTTACCCTATTACTTAAGACGTATTTGCAACAGGAGCAAATTAAGGCCTGGTACCATGCCATTGGATTTACTTAGAAGTCAGATTTGGTCTGTACACTTCCAAAGCAGTTGGTAGTTCCAGAATATCCATTATTTCAAAGGACAAAAAAATGTGTCCAAACAACATTTCCCCGTGATCTCCCAAAGCTCAAATGCACTGCTCTAGAAAAGTGAGATCAGCAGTCCCCTAAATAACTGAAAACACGTAAGGAAAAGTCCATCTGTCACAGTATGTCAATTTTTGAAAAAACAGTGTAACTTCAGGCAAGGAGTGTCCCAATTTCATAAATTAGGCTTAATTGTTGGTATCTACACTGAGCTCTTTGTATTAACAGCCATGTGCTTAGAAAAGAAAAAAAAAAATAATAAATCTGTATCCTGATATCTCCAGCATCTCAGCAGGCTGCTACATGTCACTCATTCCACCGAAAGCCTGGTCTTCGTTTAACCTGATGTCAGCGCAGCAGAAGCTGCGCAGGCAGGCAGTAACCCTCTGCCCTCCCTCCTGCCTCGGCTGCCCCAGGGGAGCCCTGGGCAGCAGCCACCGCCAGCGGCAGGAGGATCAGCTTAGACCCCTGACACAAGCCCTCTTGGAACAGCTTTAACTTGAGTTTTGCCGTAGAGATAGAGTTGGAAAATCTCCCCACAGAGTTTTGACCCCTGTATTATTTTCCCAGAAACGCATTGCACTATATTTTCTCCTCTTGTGACAAATTTATAAAAAGAGACTGACTTTGCAGTCTCACCAGCAGTGGGTGAGAGAGAGCTTTGCTCTAGTAAAGAAAGCAGAATTTGACCCAAAGCTGTATATTTTCTGAAGTAGTCTATTTATTTACGAAGCCAATTCTATCCCGGGAAACCCAAGTGGGTATTTTTAATAAACATTTTCTGTCTGAAGCCTCAGCTCTCGGCAGCCAACACAAAATAAAGCACAACGCCTCCGCCTTGCCCGCCCTGCAGCGCGGGGCCGGGGGCACGTGTGAAAGTCATCCCGACGTGAGAAGTTTTACTTCCCTCCTTGGCAGGGAGCGCTGGGTCCCAGGACCCAGGCAGAGTGCCTTGCTGGCTCTGGGCACGCACAGCCACGGGAGCGCTTGGTGAAAAGGGGCAAGCACACTGCCTCCTTCCACCCCTGCACCGCAGCGAGTATCCACAGGGCTCTGTCACGGGGAAAGCGGCAGCGCCCCGCAGAAAGCAGTGCTTAGCACACATTTCAAAAAGAGAAGAGACCCGGGCAGAGAGCTAGAGGCGTGCAGGAAAACAGCACAGAAACCCAAAGCAGACCCTTCCTGTTGCAGAACGCTCACTGCGTCTCCCCTGTCACATTTAAAGGTCCAACTCCGCAAATCAACAATGCAAACACAAAAGCTTTGTAGCTAGGAGCCAAAAGGCCTGACCCAAAACCCACCGAAACTGATGGGCATGTTTTCATGGATTCAGCGGATTCATCCTACTTAAATTCAGCCATGTAGAAGTGAGGTGTTTGTTTTGGCACCCAAATCCCTAGCCAGTGGGGAAAGAAAGGGATTTCCGCAGTACTATTCATGCCATATTTTATTTTTTTTATTGCCTCAAAGAGCAGGAGACTACTCTTAATTTTGCTGTCAATTAAAAGAATTTAAGCCTTTTCAGCCAGTACTTCCAGCTGTATTTTTCTCTTCCACACACAGCAGTGTTCTCTCATTAAGTTAAAACAAGGAGTGGGGGGGAGAAGAAGGTATACTACTCTTGAGTTCCCACAGGATAAAATTACAGACCTGTGGTACAATTCCAGCTATGTCATTCTCCCTTGTTCATTTTTTTCCTTAACCTCAGTAATCCTACCAGTGCATCCTTCTGGCAGCAAAACTACTTCACTTCTCCTGTGCCTTCAACTGCCCTCCGGCAGATGCGAACTATAAACAAACTGTCAAAGCTGTAACTGGGATATCCAGTTAAAGCACTTTAAATAAAAACTTGGACCATCTAGAGAAAACAGACCACAGTAAGGAAAGACAAGGCTGTGGAAAGGTGCTTTTCTGACAGAACTAGTCCTTCTGCACTCAGAGCCCGGACCGCCTTTACATGTGCTGCCTGTGTGGCTTAAGAAAGCTCCTGTTACGGCACCTTGCATGTTAGGGGTGGATGCCAAAACCAAAGGCTGCTGCAGTCCTGCAGTACCAAGCTCTGATAGTAAAAATCTTTGGGCAAAGAACCGTGATAGAAAACAGATTTTAAATCTTCACTATGCTGGCAGGTATCTTCAGCAAAGTTACTGGTGTTAACGTACGTTCCCATTAATTCAGCCAAGCTGTGCTGGCGTTTAAAACAAACAAACAAAAAGCCAAAAAGTTTAAAATATTCAAAAGGCTCAGACTATTAGAAAGTATGTTATCGTGTTCCACTACTGCCAAAAGCCGGACTTCTTGCCAGTTTTCCCTTAGATTACACAGGATGGGTAATGTGCAGAACATGCTGCTGAAAAGAAGGCTTGCAACAGAAACGCAGTACTTCTTCCGACACAGTAAAACAATCAACGCCCTAAAGAAAGCAATTTCCTAGCAGAACGTGATGCATACCATGTAGAATCGTACAGCTTTCTCTTCTGTAAGGATGCAGAACCAAGAGAAACCCTTTTACTCATCAAGATCAGACAGTAAAGACTAATTAAAAATTCAAGTGACCATAAATTAATTCTACTCCATTTGCTAAGGCAGAGCACTACTCCTGCTCATGTTCCTAGCTCTCCTCTGGGGCACGGGACAGCCTTCTCCTAAACTCTGGGGCTTCCCCAGTTGCTCAGAAATACAGCTTGCTAAATGTGAGAAAGTAAGATGGCCCAACTTTTCAGCTTTTATTATAAGCCCGATACCAGAGCTTTCTAGCTCTCTTTCGAGCTATTTGGTGGTGCTTTTAAGAGCTTAACTCTGAAGCCCTTACTCAGACAAAACTCCTGTTTGAGACATATGAGCTTTCCAAGTAAGATTAATGGGCGAGACAGGGAAATGGGCTAAGCACCTGCAACACATTAGGATATTCAGTCCCTTTCTAGTTTTGTCCTTAAGTAATTTTTTTTTTATTCGTGGATCAGAATACATTGCAGCAAATGGCTGATAGTTAAGCTGTCACTTTTCTTCTTTCTGAGAGACCATCGCCTGTTTGGGGCAGCTCTAACTCCTGCTCTGTTTGCAACCCAAATTCTGCTGCCCTGGGCAGAAAACATGCGAGGAGTGACCTGTAACTTCCAACCTCCTTTTGCTTCCCTCACCCGTGCCAAGCACGGCTCCTGTACACATCAGCCGCTGGGGGGAGAAGGGACAACGCAAGGGAGGCAAACCCGCAGGGCTACCTTTCCTTGCTGTGCAAACCTTAAACCTCCCGGGACTTGAGCAGAGCCTGCTTCCTCCCTCTCCCTTGACTAAACAAAGAAGAGATGAGACTTTGGGATCTTCTTGCCTCAAAAAAGCCGTGGAGGGAAACCGGAGAAAGTCTGCCGCTGCAGGAGAGCATGCTGCCTCGCCTATACACTTTGTCTGACAACCGGCTGCAAATGAAATTCCACATTTCACTTTTTAAATGGAGAAAATTAAGCTTAAGGACAGCTCACACTCTTCAAAAGGTTAACAAAGTAACTGTTTTAAAAATCCTTTAAACTTACTCTTTAAAGAAAAAGGTTACACAAACCACTGAAAGTCAGGAAATTTGAGCTGAAACGTGTCAGTCTGTGGTTAAAAAATGGAAAGTGACAGGAGCTAGGGGTTGAAGAACATCCTCTTCAGCTTGCAGGGCTTCTACCTTGTGTTGTTTCCTTTGTTACTGGGGGAAGAAGATATCAAAGCAGCGCTATTTTCTTAAAAGGTTCCATTTCATGGTGTCTTTTGATAGCCTGCAGGGTTAGATGGATGGTCTATGATTTAGCCTACTTTTCTATCTGTTAAAACGTCTATGTTAGAATAGTTTGTACTATGTACTGCTACTTGTTTGATTGGCAGAACATAATGTGAAATAAAGCATAACTTTTACGCAGGAATGGCCAGAAACAAGAGTTTTTACGTAAGCTCTTATGAGGCGCTATTCAAACAAACGCTCAGTACAGATCATCAGCCTGTCTCAGTAAGAGCTTCATATGTTATTCCAGAATCTGAACTCTTGGAAAAGTTCCTAGTGAGGCCAAAGTCTCCCTACAGTGAAAAGTATTGTCTGAGTGACAAAAATACAGGATGTAAAAATATAGGTTGTAACTAACTCCACCAATATAAAGCAGAAGTATTTGGGATCCATGCAAACGGAGTGTAAGAGTAATTCCACCCAGTGGGCTTGGTGAGATTTGCCATGCAGGATAAAAAAGCCGGCTGAACCTTCATACCTTACCAGAAAGATCCTGCAAACCTTTACATCCAATGTTTTACAGAGACTTAACCACAGGATCAAATGAGGATGAAGCCCAAACTCTTCTCGGGTCTAAGGGGACTCTATTTCCCATTGCTCTAGTGCAACACCAGTAACTCCACGTTCCCAGTGAAGTTATACGGAGCTACCTGACCTCACATGCCAAATGATGCAACATGCTGTTCCTCCTGACTGATGGTGAATCACATCATGCTATCTGAGATGGTCATCAACTATTATTTACTAAATTGTGTATGATCAGTCGTGTGTCCAGAATTCAGTAAAAAAAAATATCTTTAGATATTGCTTTGAACGTTTGTCACTCTTGCCTTCTTTGGAACCTAGCAGCAAAACAGTAACTGGTCAGGCACTTTGGTGAGCCTATTGCTTAGCCAAATAATCTTTTTCTTTATGTAAATACAGTGCAAATTAATAAAGCAATGAAAAATACTGCGGGCTGGTAACCATGCTACCTCCCGCTTACGTAAGTTCATATTTAAAAGAAAATGGAATTTTAAGAAGCAAGCATATTAAAAGCATATTGGGGGAAAAAAAGTTTAGTGCTCTCTTTCTTTGTCTCTTCCCTCTCCATGCACACATCCCAAGGTGCAGAGGGTGCTGTAATTCTTACTTGGACTGAAGTCAAAGAGAATTTGCCTAAGAACAGTTGGATCAGGCCCAAAATATTAACAGAAGCAACGTAAACATATGCAGACACAATTAAATTTCACCCAGATGCATTCCCTGATGTTTCATGTCTACATGCATGCAATCAGTGGACTCAGTCCAGTGTTGGCATGTGCATCCTTGTGTCTGTACAGGTCTGTGGGCAATATACCGAATTATAAACTACAAAGCATAAGAACAAAATGGTCATGTACAAAATGGTACCGGTCAAAATCAAGCACAAACGCTAACATTTTCAATTGCTTTGCACCCTTCAGACACGCTGTGTTCTCATCACAGACATCTGGCTTCGCTGGGACAGAGGGGAAGAAGCACTAGGGCAGAGCAGCAGCAGTTTCTGGTGTGAAGCAGAGCCAGACCACGTGTCCTTCCTGAGCTGTACGGGGCCACATTCCCCCCGACATGAAGCCAAGCAGCCTTACCAGGGATGAAGCAGATTCTCCCTTTCAACCATGACACAGAGAGAGCGCAGCAATCGCAGACAGGACCGCATTGTTACAAGAAGTCTGTGTTTCATTCTGAAGAAGCTGATGGTGCCGCCAGCACAGAAACCCCTAGGCTCATTCTTCATTTAGGATTACATTTCGGCTGAAACACTCAATGTTTCTTCACTGGCAGAGAGAATAATTTTACCTTCATACTCATTCACCGAGAAGCTGCACACTAAATATTAATTTGTGGGCTTTTTACAACTGCTTTTTCTTTCACTTCAGCATGCTTTGACTGCTGAGAAGAATTGGGAAGTAATTTTTAACTCAGTACCTACTTAAGGAAAAGTCCTCTTTATCCAAACAATGAGAATACCTGACTTTTAACGTGCAAAATGAAAGGCTTCTCCTGACCAAGGACTGAAGAATGGGATCCAGAATGGGCCACAAACTGACTCATGTAAACTTCCTGAACAAAATCAGCGTGAGTGAGGAGAGAAGATTAAACAAGCCCTTTCATTTACAGCAGCTTGTAAAGAAATTATTTTTAGATAGCAGGAAACATAACACTATTATGCCAAAGATCAAAAGATTTTATTTTACGGGCACCTCAGATGCTTCATTTTTATTACAGGCAGAGTACAGGCAACTACCACTAACAGGACAACCCACAACATACTCTGTTTAGCTACCTGGAAAATTTGCCCTAAACCTACAGAGGAGCCTCGAGTTTGGCTGGGGGATGTGGCCTGGCAAGGCAGCGGAGCTGAGCACGTGGGCACCCAACAGCCTCCTCCCATGCACCAGCCAGGGAGCTCCAGCGAGCCCCTGCAATGCTGGAGCCCTGGGCTCCTTTGCCATGAGATGGTCTGAATTTGTTCCCTAAATAACTGCCCTAACCCAGGGGCAGTGGATCTTCAAACCCTCCTCTTAGCTGTCTACCACGGTGCAGCTACGACAGACAAAAAGACACGAGAAAAAAGCAAACAAGCGATCGGGAGAGTGAGTCTTCCGTCCCTACGGACATCCCCGTGCAGAGAGGAGACACAGTACCTGCTCTCCAAAGCTGCTTTTCACCGGATGATTCTGCAATGTGCGAAATACAAACATGCAGAAATACAATGTGCAAACTGTGCCAAACAGGGACAGGTGGGTAATTTTAATATCTCGCTTTATAATGCCAGGCTAGAGATGCTTAATAAAAACCAGGTCTTGTTCATTCCTTCCTACTGTAAATAACCCCTAATGTAAATTCGGGAAAGAGGGAGGAAAGAAAGGATTAGCCATGCCAACTACCTGCCTGAAAGTGAGAAACTATAGCGTTTTATTTCCTTTCTGACAGTGACTCACCCTGGGGAATAATGCACTCTCCCTCATTTCACCTGTGTGGAGAAGGGGTATAAAATCACTTATTCATCTATCACGAAAATACAGATTATGGTGGAAGGATAATTGATCATTATCTACGCTGTGTATCGTTCTCTGAATGACACCTGTCCATAAGAGTTGACAAAGACTTTGATGTGCTTTAGATCAGGCCCTATGCAACAGGTATCCAAGTATTTTAAAGTACAGCAAATGAGTATGTACAAAGCATAAATACCCAGCCTCGCATCTGGCTTACATTAAAAAAGTCGCATGTTTAATTCAGTTCAGAGATCCCAAGATATACAACTGGCCCTTAGCGTTATGAGGCCCCTTCAGACCACAATTTACAACCACATTTCTGGTGTGACCTCAGCCTCTGCTCAGGGAAAGGCCGTCCTGCTGCTTGGCTGGATGAGCAATACTGGCCACAACTGTGCCGGCCGGCTGGGCAGTGCCAGAGTCTCTCCTCTTGCCCCAAGGCCAGTGACAAGTTCTGGCCACCACCACGCCATTCAGCTCTCCTGCTCTCCAAAACAGCAAGAGATGCCTCCAAGAAGTCTATAGGAAAAAGCCTGTGGCCCACGTTAATGCTCAAGCCTACCAACTTAACACTGGATTCCAGTGCCCCACGCTGAATTACAATGCTTCAAGCACAGGGCTTTAGAATCATGGAATGGCTTGGGTTGGAAAGGACCTTAAAGCCCATCCAGTTCCAACCCTGCCATGGACAGGGACACCCTCCACTAGAGCAGGTGGCCCAAAGCCCCATCCAACCTGGCCTTGAACACTGCCAGGGAGGGGGAATCCCTGTTTAGCTTCCTGGCACAGCTGTAGCCACCGTGCCTTCATGCTCCACAGGTAAAGTGAGATCCTCAACCATGTTCATCTGAACATTTCATTCTTCTATGCCCAAAACTTAAAATCAGTCCATGAGAAAGCAAGATGTATATCTATTTTTATATAAGAAGGGTATTTTTATCAAAGAATAGTTACCTGCAGCGGACTAGCTAGTGGTCTGTTCCTAGGTACTGCAAATGTTTTGTGAAAACTACCATCCTCTTCTGACACAGGCATCTTTAAAATAGAGCTGGTAAGAAGATTCTGAACAGGAAAAGAAAAAAAAAAATATTTTCAGTAACTCAAGAGAACAACCTGAATTCAAATGCATTAAAAGCAAACCCAGTCTGACTGCAGAGGGTGCAACGCTGGGCACAGCCCCAGATGGAGTGCTCAGCCTGGGAGCAGACCTCAGCCTGGGGTCCCTGCGTCTTGGCTTTGGAGGAGCACTCTCACACACAAAGGTTTTTCATCCAGTGAAACTCCCAAGTACAAGAATATCAGTAACGCTGAACAGTCCTGGTGAAGCAAAGGGAACCATGCTCATGCAAGGTCTCCTTTGCACAAAACAAAACAGGCTTGCTGTCTTTCTTTTACCAGTTTTAACTCTGTGACCTAGTCATTTCCATACCCAGGTGCAAGCGTCCTCCAAGTGCAGGCGCATTACAAAGACTGTGGGCTGCACGACGACTGCAGCTTCTGCTACCTTCTGTAGGCATTGCAGTGAGCTAATTAAGAGTGGGATTTTGCTTCTTATGCTTAATACAGGAAAATGGTACAGAAATAATGAATAATGCCTACTCATGAAGAAGGTCAGATGAGATGTTTTCTCTCTTGCATTTGAGAACTAAAAAAGGATGTACAACAGAAAAATAATTTGGTGGTGTGAAAACTTGCACTTACTGGCACATCTTCCATAGTAGATGCATGTGTAAAGAGCTGAGTGTTAAGGTTTTCTCCTTCCCAGTGATTTGAGCAAAAAAAATTTCCGGCTTTATCTGTTGGAGACTCCACCTGAAAGCAGGAAAAGCACCGTGATAAAACCGAGTACCTATCTTACCAGAAGGAGATTTTTCTGCCAATTGCTTAATAAATTGAATAAATATTCTTCACTGCCATGCATAATGCACATTTACAGCATTTTCTTTTACAGAACCCTTGCTCTTTGAAGAAAAAAAAAAATCAAAGTTCTCAAAAAAATCCCCACCCAACAAAACTTTGAATACTTGCACTCAGCGCTCTGTCAGTATTCAGGAGTTTAATCCCCTAGAAAGGATTGAGCATATATGTATTTTTAGAACTTTAGTGACAAAGTAATATAATGCAATGTTCTCAAATGTTCAGGTTTCTAAGTCACTCCATGGAGCTTGGTCCCTGTGGGGTTCTTCTATAGTTTTCACCAATATTAGAAAGATTCAATCCAAATTCCTGTCTAATTTTTTTCTTTTTAAGTTTCAAACGAAAACTGCATTAGAACGGCCCAAGCAAACCCCTGCTGAAAACAGCAGAAAGACTTCTATGGAAATCAATGGGAGATGAATTAGGCACGCCTAGTATACTATATAGAACCGACACTACGATCTTGGGGCTCACATGAAAGCAAAACAGACACAGCTATTTAACAGAAAAGGTATTGGTATAAGTTTCTCACCAAAGAGTGCTGAATTAAATTGCCTCAGGTAAGTTCAAGATTTACCTCTTGTTTGATTTTCTTCAGCAAAGGGGGTCCACTTTCATGTAGCCCAGCCACTATTGCAGATTCCTCCGACTCCTGCTTGATAACGTCCTGCAGATCTTCTACAAGATGAGTCGGAGTTTGAGGCTGAAAGGAAGAAACGTTATATCCAAGTCCCAGAACATCCCTCTGCACTAATATCAAAGCAACTTTTATCATTGTTTCCTTCTTACCAGCATCTTCAAAGGACCATATTTGATTTCCTGAGCTGCAAGTGCGTTTTTGAATGGAGTGGGTGTTCTTGGAGAGCTCTCTAATATCGACCTCTTGATTGCTGGAGTTCTGAAACTTTAAAAAAAGGGAGAAAAACTTTAAAGGAACATGCCTGGAAATATTACCTCTTTACAGAAATACGTGCGTATAGGCAGTGGCTGCTCTAAGACTCAGACAAATATTTTCCTGCAATCCTGTAATCCATTTTGCTTTTCCGCCAGAATATCTATTTAACTGTGATACAGTGGAATGGCTTCATTTACAAAAACTGTGGAGTCTATATGCACGATTGCTCTGCAATAATAACCTACCTCTGCAGTTATACAGTGGAAATTTTACTGCAAACTAAGAAAAATCTGAATGTATTAGCATATAACTGCAGGAAGCACTCTGTGACCCAGCAGTTCGGTTGTGTGCAAACCTGAAGAAACACCGAGACAACGTGATACTTGTGACTTACACATGATTTTCCTTCTGAGCTTTGAAAGTCTGGTCCCTGTGGAATGGCGCGGCGACAGCCATCTTATGGCCACACACCGGCGTGGAAGTTAGTGAAGGGTTGTCCAGGTTCAGGTTTTCGTGACTGGATGAGGTGTTTAAGAACTGCAGGTAGCGAAAGGAAAAATCAAGAGGCACATCCAGATTAGAAGGTTGGCTTCTGAAGCTGACATTATTAAACAAACAAGCAAACAGAAAAAGAAATTATTTCCTTCTCACTGGCATAAGTGATGCTCCTCACCCCAGGATGCGGGCAGGTGTGTGTGGGGTACCTGACTACATGGCAAAACAATATTCAACAGTGTGGCTGGAGCACTCAGGAAGCAAAAACGAGCTTTTTGAGAGAGGGAAGTTATAAAGAAAATGACACTCCTTTATTAACACTCTCCACCACTTCAAGAGTCGAATCTTAAAAGCTCAATTTGGATTTTCTGCAAATAAATTTTACTTAAGAGCAGTCTGCCCAAGTAAGAACTGGGTGAAAATGAGTAAGGATGTTTCAGGAATAAACTCAAAGGAAATGGGGCTAAATTCCACAAAGATTTATATGAGGAATGTAGGCACTTTTACGGCAGTAAATAAAGTGTTTATGAGAGGAAAATAAATTTCCTATCATCTCTCTCAAAACAAAGTGCTCCATTTTCACAGCATAAAATGAAAACTGCCACCTGTGATGGGTGCATGAAGTGTTTTGGAATAGAAACAGCTGACCGAAAAGCAGGCAGCAGTATTAGTTTGGAGAAAATTGCTTTTGCATGAGTTCTACTTAGTAGCCTAAAATATTGTTTCCATTTCTAGTGTCTACAAATCTGTGAGCGTAGTGGTATCCTTTATTCTGACAACGATTCACCTTATTACCTTCTAGGCTCAACTTACATCAGATTAAAATACGCTTTAGAAAAATATGGCGTGTAAGAAAATATGGATTTCACTGGATAAATGATATATGGTAACTGGAGATAGAGTGGGAGATCATTACATGCAATCTTTGACTATCCTTCATGGAACAGTGTTTCTCTGACTTCAAGGACTAAAGCCAAACCAAGGCAAAACCAACACAAACAGACAAACAAACAAACAGAAAAAAACATACCAAAACACTTTTAAATAGTGCTGCAGCTGTGAAACAAAGCAACCACCAACACGAATTTGGAAGCGCACGCCAGGCCGTTTTAGCAGGCCGTTTTCCTCCTCGCTCCTACTGCGCTCCACCCCACACGGCCCGGTTTGAGGATGGCGAGCCGATTTGAATTTTCTGGTTGTTGTCAGTTTGTCTCACAACCTGAATGCTATTTAAATGCAGTTTGGGGTTTTCTAGGTCAGTGAATCATACTGTAAGTGGACAGATATGGAAAGTATTACAAATGATCAGAAGTGTTAAACTCTAGTAGCTGAAGGAGTTAACAGCAAAGGCAAAGCAAGCAATTGTATTCCCCTGCAGAAAGGATCTAAATAGAAAAAACCAAACACCCAAGTCCCACAGATGAATTTGAAAGAAGAGAATCAACAGTTAGCTTGCTGATGATCTAAACTCAGTGGTGAAGACTAAGAGCAGTGAGAAGATTCAAACACGGAATGAAATCAACAAGCGCAACGGTAATTAGTCATTTGTTCCAAAGGATTAGTTTCTAAATTGTTAAGGCTGGGGTGACTTTTGAGAATTAGTAACATCTGTGCAGAAGTCTTGATCTACCTGCGAGGGAGAGAAGGGCAGGCTTTTGACAGGGGAGCGCTTAGGAGAAGTTGAGCTGCTGACGTCAGCTAGGACCAAGGTGCTACCGTGGCCACTGGCTAGGGGGCTGGAGTGCCCTCTCCTTTTGCGAAGAAGGACCCGCAGAGCTGCGCTGCCCTGTGAGGCAGATAAGGACTTTGGTGAGCCAGGAGAGCCCTGACTCGACATGATTTTGCTCAGGTTTGTGATGGGGTGTCCTTGAGGTCTACAAGCACTGGGCCCTCTTTGCTGAAGCTGTGCGACTTTGCCTGAGGGAGCTTTGCTAGCCGAAGTGTCTGTGTCTTCAAAGAATTCAAAACTGCTGAGATCACCCCATGATGAAGGATCCTGAAACAACGTGGGAGGCACGGAGCTATAAGACAGTGTATAGTGCCACCTCATGAAAATACAGCGCTAGGATATGCCCATAACCACCACTAACAACAAAGTCTTTCCCAGTTCAATCCAGCTTGACCCTCTTTATTTGAGTAGCAACACTGTGAATGCTTAGTTGTGTTTACAATATATACCTTGATCACACCAAACTGTCTAACATCCTCACAGTGTTGCTGGCAACTGAGGCCCTAAAGAAACAGTGAGCGAGATGATGTTATTACTATCTACTTGCACAGGATTTATCCTCCTAACCTGCAGGCCTGCTCTGGACATGCTGAATGGGACGCGATGCCCCGTGAAGGAGACACTTCTGCTGCTGAAGGAGGGTGTCACCAACAACCGTTAACTTCTGTTACATGTAGTATCCCAGAGACCACAATGAGAAAAGGCCCATGTCAATGTCAGTCAGCTACATGGCATTTAAAATGCGTGTTTCCAGTTCTTCACATATGCCAGTGCAAGCTCCTAAAACTTTTGAGAAGCAGCTACTGAAGTTACAACAAAAACTTTTAGAAAATGATGCAGATACATGAGCAGCCACACATAAAACCTACGGCATGTGTCACTTGAAATATAAGTATCATTTCATTGCATAAAATCTTTCAATGTCTCTGATTTTATTTTAAGGAGTCTTAATATTGAGAGATCGTTTCAAGCTCCTATTGTGCAGTTTGCTAAAAATCACACTCCCGTACCAAGATGTGGCAGGAAAGGGAGACACCCACAAAAGACATACCCATCCGTACTCGAGGGCTTCATTTATGAGCAGCCACATCTTGTTATGTCAGAAGCTAAGCTTCAGATCTTTTAGAAATTAGAAATTACTCGGAAAAGAAAAAAAAGAAACACATTTAGGACTGTCCCGGTTCCTCTCCCCTTACTCCTTGACCACGCACAAATCCACCTAAAGCGGCAAGTCTACTTACGGAGTCTATTAACTGGAGTGTTTCTGCCAATTCTAAGATATTCTTAACATTATCCAGGATGTTGCTCTGGTGAACAATCATGCACCGTGCAGGGGATGCACTTTCCTCAGGTAAGCAACCGTGATCCACCGGTGGAGATGGAGTACAGTGGTGATGTTCCCCCAAACAGGAAACAGGTGCATTGTCACCACTGGTCCTGGTACTGTCAGCAATCGTGGTGCTGTGCCAGCCGGGGTAGTTTGATGTGTGGTTCTGTGTCTAAAGGAGGAAGAAAAGAAAAAAAAAAAAAAAAGAAAAAAAAAAAAAAAAGGGGGGGAAAAAAGGCAGAAGGAACTTAGCAATGAAATTGCACAAGGTGTCAGATGCCACTGGAGGAAAGATAAAAGTAGTTGCATCATCTTCTAAAAGCTTATGCCTATGAAACAATTGTCAAGATGTTTCCTTTCATCACTGCAAGATCTCATTTTAAGTAATATCGGCATTGTATTTGTTATCCCAAAGTTACCTCATAATTTACTTCCAGGATTATGAGCATATATCATTACTAACACATAATAAATTCATACTGTGCTACTCCAAAAGCTCAAAAAGTGTCTGCAAGTCATTTTCTGTGAGAAGCAAGAAATGGCAGGATTTCCCTACTGAGCGCTCAGCACTGTAGAAGGCTAAAGGGTTTAAGAGTTAGAGTTGCTTTTGTTTGCTTATCTCCTTTTCTTCTTCTATCCCTGTCTAATGCTACAGCTTACACCAATGCAATGAAGAGGCTGTCAAATCAACGTGGTTAGGAAAGCAGAAGAACAAATTAACAGAAGTTTCTTTCCAGTGTGATCATGCAACAGAAGAAATTGCAAAACATTAACTAAAGTTAAAAAGTGGCCAAACTAACGTATCATGCATGCAGTTGTTTTACTAGTAATTTAAATATTACCCAAAAAAAAGAATCTGCTGGCTATCACCTATCTTCGAAAACGATTTGGGGGTTCTTGGTTTTGGTGATGGTGTTAAGTAATTACGTAAGGGTTTTCACACATTAACATCCAATGGCACATACAACGAGGTGTGAGAATTCAGTAATAGCCAGCATTTGCTCCACACATGCAGTTATGAAGAATCTAACATATCCAGAGAAGTAAAACAAACTGTCAAACATGCACCAAGCCTGAAGCTTACAAAGTGTATAAAACACAGCTGAAGAAAAGAATACAACAGAGAAGAAAAAAATCTAATGTACAGGCACTACATTTTCATCACATGAACCATTGCACACTTTCAGAAATGCAGATCCCATTGGTTTAAGGTCTGTAGGATTTTTCATTTTCGTACAATCATGGGTGTTTCCAATATTACATCACGTTACAGAGCCCAGCCCTGCTCCCACTTTGCAAAGTAAATACCTGCAAAACGTTTGCTGCTTTTTTTGTTTTGTTTTGTTTTTTCAATAAAAGAATTTATGAAGCAAATACAGATTACATATGTGCTATGTTTCATCCTTTTAAAACGGAAATATAGAGCCTTGATTAGTATTGAAGGCAGAGGGGGAGTAAAAAGTTAAAAAGACAAGCACTGGGGTAATGCTGCTATCCCTCCATCCAAGCACACAGTGACAATCTTACTGGTAATGCCTGCTGCCCTTTCAGTTCATTCTCAGTCGACATTAGTAGCAACTCTAATTCCTTTATTCGTTTTTCTTTCTCAGGGTCTTCATCATTATAGTGTCTCTGAAATTAAGAGTTAAGGGAAAAGAAAAGATAAAGGTCTGATAGGATGTAGCAACTAAAATGCTTTTGGCTTGCCGTCCTTTGGTTATAATAGCCAAATTAGACTCAAAGGTGAAACAAACGTCAATTGTGTTTTCCACTACCAAGGTCCCTGCTGAATTTCAGTATAGACATTTGAAATGGAGAAAGTGAAAGCTATCACACCAGATGTCAACTACTGTGTTTTAAATCCACTTCAGAAGAAGCAATTATTAGCCACGTCAGAACTCCCCCACCTTCCCCATTTTCTCTCTTCACCACACTTAGTACATTAAAATGCTTCCTTAATGTCTGCATTTTGACTTATCAAATATTTAACAAATTGACTCTTGAAATGATGTTCAAGTTATCTACCTGAATAGCTGCAGCAGCTGGCTGAGGAACATTGACAATATTTACATGCAGTGCTACTGGATATGGGATCTGACCAGGGACCTAGGCCAAAAAGCAAAAGACACTACAAGTTATTATTTCTATCACATTATCTGCCTGCGTTGTGAAGTTGTGTTAAACATACTATGGTTTTAAGTACTGAATATTTACAGTCTGTGGAGATGAAATGGCAAAACCCCAATGTTTACAAGAAAAGTAAATAGTTCTTTTAGGAATAGGTGAGCATTACAGAGGAAGAAAGAAAATTCATATGTGAAATCTCTACCCTTCGTGAATGAGAGAAGATGAATAATTTACAGATGCTTTTCTAAGTTTTTTCTAAATTGAAGTGAAAATGCAAAAGATGCAATTTATTATCATCTAAACTCTACAATGTAACTGTCTGAAGCAGCACCCTGTTTCATTATTAATCATTAATAGAAAAAGATTCAGATTAAAACCAATACTTGTTTACTTGGTTCCGACAGGCAACCCAGCAACAGAATATTACTGAAGGGAACATGGGAGACTTTGACATAGAACACAGAATTAACCAGACTCAACTGATTCTCAACAAGTGTCATCTTCACCACTATAAGAAACAGTACTGGAAACATGTTCACTGCTTATAAAACATTAAAAATGCTGAACCCGATTCCACCACCTGAACGCCGGCAATCAATTTGAAAGGTACGTATTTTCTGCACTGAATTAAGTTGAAGTCAAAGTCACGGTCAAAGCAGTCCTTGCCTGACATCAAACACATACAAGTCCACCAAGACTGGGAGAAAACCCTTCAATCTTCCTGAAACCAGACACAGCAAACCAAACACCCCCCACCCCCCCTTTTCAGGAGCTTACGTTTTGTGGCTCAGAGATGTGGTAGTAGGGGTAGTCACTGCTCAGCGGGGGCTGGCCGGCTACCGGCAGCTGTGCAGAAGGCGGGTTGTGAGCAAAGGCCATCAAGTGGTTGCTCTTCTGAAAGCCGGCGGTTGCTGAGGAGTGACAAGCTTTGGAGGAATCCTGCAGGTAGCCCTCCTGCTCAACCTTTCGGCGCATGGTGGAATTCCAGTGGTTCTTAATAGCATTATCAGTTCTGCAACAGAAATACGTACGTTTGAGGGGTTTTAAAAAGGTGTGTTTCCAATTCAGACTGAGATTAATGGGCAGGAAACTGCTGTTGGCATTTCTGTTTAAACCTCGAGCTGTTCTGTGACCTTCCTCCTGCCCCCACCTTTACAAATGCTACTCTTTTCTTCTCAGGGAAGATGCTCAGTAAAAAAGGTAGGGGAAAAAAATAAATGGACTACAGTTGTTTGTGTACTTTTTGAAGCAATCTCTAAGCCTTGGGTCCTTGAACTGTACGAAATGAGTAACTTCAGCTTCACCTCATTCTCATGAGGTGAGGTGACAGCAAAGGCTAACACCCCTTTGAGGCTACCCTAAAGGACTGCCAACACAATGTTCCTACGGCTGGAGTTCTATTGTATCTCATCGCTGGAAAGAGAGACTGCGGAGAACAGCTGTGAAAAGACTAACTTCCAAGAGACTTTCCAACTGGCCACCTAGACAATGACAACATCATGCTACACACACAAATTCAGCAAACAAAGCTGTTGGCATTTTTTCTTAGCTGCAGAAATCTGAGATACAACTTCTCACATACGTAAGTCAGAAAAAGCAAACTTATCAAGTCTGTGAGATTTTAGGAGTGTGCTTAGGAACAGCTCCGCGATTTGAAAAACATCACCACCCACGGTACCGTTGAAAGCATTATCTGTGATGTGTGGGAGCTACAAAAAAAGCTTTCCAATTCTTTTCTCGTTTTCTTCTAGAAGGTGAAGGCAGCCCAGAGAATGCCCCCCTAAAAGGTTATTATGGTCGTAGGCATTATATTTAGATCTTGAAGATGTTTCACCAAATAGCAGGAATAAAAATGGGAAGAGAAACCTCTCCCCTGCTTACATTATCTGCTTGACTACTCTTTATGTTGAGTCAGTTTTACTACAGAGTGAATAAGACAGCAAATCTCTGAAATTAGATGCAAGCTGTGCATAAGCTTTCAATGAGACAAGTATTTCCAGGACCAGAGTTTGAGGAAGTCAGTTTCTCCTGTTTTATAGGTGGATTTTTAACAGGTTAAAAACATCTGGATGATTGAGGAGCAATTACAAATGTTTAAGCAGCCTTCTCTTAAATAATTTTGAATAAACAGACTGGGTTTGATGTTGAAAGTATACCCTTAGCTAAATGTAAATTACGTTTCACTTGCAGAGCCTGATCCTTCACTGTTAAATCAGCTCGAATCTTGACAGTTAGTGCAAGCACAAATAAAATTGCACAGACATTTAGGGAACGGTTATGGTCTTGTTCTAGTTACCGTTTTGGGGTTTTTTTACCTATGGCAAACATTAAAAGCATTTAAAAATAGCATAATGTTCCATGTACTGACCAAACAGCACAGTTCCCCACTGAGAAAAACGCACATCGATGTCACTGGCTTTCCAGTGATTTTGATTTCTGATTCCAAAATTTTTTTGATTTATAATGTGCAGCCCGAGGCAACTGAAACAGGCTGCTCAGACCCGCAGCTTCGTCCTTGTTTCCTATTTAAGAGCTAAAGGTATATGTCATTACCGTCCAGGCAGCAACTTTGCAATTTCTGCCCATCTGTTTCCCAGCCTCTTGTGTGCCTGGTAAATAATTCTATCTTCCTCTTCTGTCCAGGAGGTTTTCTTCACTTCTGGATTCAAATGGTTGTGCCACCTCTCCCTGCACTGTTTTCCAATCCTTCCCTTCAAATGCTTAGCAATGACAGACCAGCGCTTTGGACCGTATTTCTGCACGAGTTCTATTACCTTCAAAGAAGGACATAAAAACTGCCTGTATTTAACGATGCATAATGAATCAATGAAATTTTTCTGTGGTGGAGCAATATTTTCAATGACATTTCTCAAAATTGCCACGGTAAAACTAAGACACAATTAAGGTTCCCCACTTCCCACTTATACTTTCACCCCAAAGGAAGAATCTGGTAATAGTTAAGACATTTCTAGACTGCATCTCCACATTACAGTGCTGTAAAGGAACATTAATTAATTTCTTTAGAAAACGACATGAACACTAATTAGCATTGAAACTATAGGATCAGCGTGCTTCTGGCCATATTAGTACTGAGACCACCTAAGTCTGTAAGAGTTTTGCTGCAACACATGGAATCCGCTAGTAAGGCATTAATCAGACGGAAAGGAAAACTGATTACCCTTTGATCCTCCTCTTTAGTCCACGGACCTTTGATAAGTTCTGGGTTTAGTACCTTCTGCCATCGGTGCTGGCACTGAACATCTGTTCGATTCTAGTGAAACGTAAAATATGCAAAGTAGATCATTCTTTAGACAAAATGAATGTAGGATGATAAAGCTCTTATCTAGGTATGCTTGTTCCCAATATATTTCAGCTATAACTACTAAACAATATGGAGTGATATAGTAGGTCTGAGAAGAAGGTGCTCAACTATCACTTGGCTCAGTGAACTAGACAGTATTTCCTTCGTTCCCGTAGTGATGACTGTATCACCAAAACTACGCAAACTGAATCTTCACCGCCTGGCACAATAGCTGTCATGTTTTCACATGCAGTATTTCTACAACAGCTTAAGTGTTCACAAAACAATTATCTTCTAAACCACACTTACAATGCATCAGAGCTATTTCTTCTCGATGCTGAGACGATTTGTTTCAGTGTCACATTGACCACTGGCTGTGCAACGCCCCTCCAACCCCCGTTTTTGCTTGTTTGATTTGTTCCAACCCTGTCTCAGTAATGAAATGAAGGCAAGGGTTTCCACAATATTCTAACTATATTTCTGAGGTCCCCATCTGTGGAGGTTTTATATCTCTCGCAAAAGCGTAACTATAAAGCAACCACTCCCCCTTCCCTTACTTGGAAACCTCTGATAAAGAGTTGTCACTAGAACTAGAAACAGAAACCAATATCCACCTACAGGAAGGAAATTGGCAATGACTTTCCAGTCTTCTGTGCCATTCTGCTCCACAAGCTTCTTCAGTTTCTCGTCCTGAATCGTTAAAAAAACCAGACACAATTAATATCGCAATCTCTTATAATGCCAATTAAACACATTCCATTCTAGCTTTTTATGCACCTATTTCTGCATCCTGAGTGTAAGGGGAGGTGGTCTGTAGTCTTCTCACATTTTTAACTGCCTAAATCAGGAGATTTTTCTGCTCCTGCGGATTTTGGTAGGTTCTTCACTGTGCTGCAGGAGAAAGACTGACTTCTTCTGTGCCGCTGTCTGACTCGCATTATACATTCCCATTTTATGCTCAAAGCAATGTAACTGTTATTCTTGTGCTGGATTTACAGGAGGGCATGGATGTTTAGATGCCAGGCATCAGAACAACAATGAAATTCAGTAACACTCAGGCACCCGGCTGTTTGGGGATCTCCAAAAATCACAGCCTTAAGCTTTGTATGTCTTGCAAGTAATAGGAGTTCCAGTAATTTGCTCATTGCCTATCTGTGTACAATGAAAGCACAATAAAACTAATGGCTCCTTTTTGCTCCTCATCACTGTGAGGGAGTTTCGCATACTCACAGCAGCAAGAAATTTGGCCCAGTATTTTTAATGATAAGGCCAGAAATATAGACCCTAAAGACAAAAGAAACCAATCTCATGCACTGGGAAACATTGTGAGATAGTGTAAGACAAGCAAGAACGGCCCCAAGAGATAAGAGGAGGGGAGCAACCCTCCCATTTTCTGATTAGCGCCTCCCAGTATGCTCCCAGTTCACGTGACAGGAAAGTGGCCATTGGGCTCCACAGCCATCCCTTCCATCCCTTCCTCCCAGGCCACATCGCTACCACATCCACCTCTGTAAGAGCAGACTATGATTTTAAAAAAATAAAAAAGTGCTTGCAAGAGGTGACCTGCCATGTTTACACATCAATATACATTGTTAGAGAGAAGAAAGTCCAAACATAACTTAAGAATTGCATTAATGTATTTCACAATAAACTCAAGCCAGTTAAATGGCCACAGGATATCCACCTGGCAAAGGAGCCTGATACCACAAGTTATCCGGAAAGTCAGCACAAGGATACCGTGACTGAACGCATTCTGACCTTCAAAAACAAAATCCATCTTGAACGCTCAGTTTTGGTACTGCTGGATTTCTTTCTTCCAGCTTTTAATTTATCTCCACTCAGAATCATAACGCTGCAATTAGCGTGTAAATTTCAAATGGCACAAAAGGACTGCAGCAGTTTCCGCCACAGTTGTTTGCTGCTGTGGGACACTAAACACACGTCAGTTCTCGCATAGCAACCATTTTCAAACAAAAAGAGGCAGCAGTAACAATCAAGCACTGCTGCAGGTGACTTTTAATCTGCTTCTCCAACAGGGATTAGACGGAGACTCGCATACCTGTAATGTAGACCTTGGTGGACATGAAAAAGTGGTGTTTATACATTTTATTTAAAAGAGAAGAATGACCCTAAAAGTTGAATGAAACCCTCAACGTAACTAAAAGGTTTTCGTCATCATTCATATACATGGGACTGTCACTGAAGTTAGTTTGCAGATAAGCAACTCTGAGAAGAACGTGATCCATGCTCTCTCCATCTTCTTACATGCAGGGGATGAATGAACTCGGATTTACCTCTTCACGGGTCCACCTGGTTTTTCCTAAGTGACGTTTTCCAGTCTTAGGAAGCAGACCATCGTAATCGTGATCATACATCTCAACATCTTCTTCGTCATCATCACTACTATATATACTGCAGAAGGAAACACAATGAGACAGAGTGCAACATGAGGACTTGAGCTACTTAATTACAAAGCACAGAAACCCCACTACAATCCTCACAAAGGTTACACAGATAAAAGTTTTAAAACTTGCACAACAAGATTTTGTTCTGCATTCTGTTGTTCTAGTATTCTGAACTGGTTCTGCTGTTTTTGGTATCCACAGATACAAGCAAAGGGCTGGCAACCTTCGTATTACTGTGCATGTTTAGACCTGCTCTCACTGTTAGATCAGTGGTGAATTACACATTTGGCAAACTTTCAACCAATGAATGTTTCAAATTAAAATACAATGTTTGGGACAATAAAGAGAACTAGAGGCTGTGTCTATTACACAAGCGCATGTTCAAAATCTTTAACTCGTGCCACACATTCTGAAAAATATTAGCATTTTCGTATGTTTAACAGAGCAGGTAGCAGATATTGTTCCCAAATAAAACAGACTGTATATAAATACAAAAAGTTAACCCATAATAACCTTGTTTGGGAATATGGTTACGGACCCTCTATGTGAAGGCAAAAGTTTCTGTAATTAAATAAAGTCAGTAAGTGGTAGCATTAACATGCAGTAAGCTCTAATATAAAATGTGCCTGCCATTTACGGGTCTGGACAGACAAGGGCTGAGGACAAGTATGTTTAATATCCTGTAACCAACAAATGAATGGCTGAACCCTTTTATACTCTCCATTACTCTAACTTAAGACTTTATTACCTCTACTCCATTTCTAAATACCTCATACTGTTTTTGAAATACTCTGCTACTCACCTAATTCATGACTAAGGGATTTCCCCAGAGGCTATCGATGGGTAAAAAGGACTCTCTTACTCTTTTCACAAACAGCACTTGCTCTACCCAGTTAACTGAGACGAGAGGAGAGTGTTTTGCAACAAGAGCTGTCTTTCTGGTGGGCAGTGTTTTACTTCCAACTTTTAAGATATGAGCAGCAGTCCTGACACTTCAGCTAAGACACGATAACCACAAGTGCTAGAAAGGAGACAGTATCATGCCACGAGACCAAAAACTGTGATATATCTGATGGTATGGTATGGTACGCTGTGGTATGTTAAGGTATGACTAAGACATTAAAATAAAGTTATTTTGTAACAGCATTATCCGGCCTTGTTTATCCCGTTAACCTGTTTCAGAAGATCGCTTTTTAAATGAAGCTGCAGTGAAGCACGGATGCAAACACCTCCAAAATGCAAGCTGTTAAACAGATATTCTTTTAAAGTACACTGGCCTAATCACACCTTACATCTTCAACCCTGTTTTCTGGCCCGTGGCATGTGCCGTGGAAACTATGCTACACGTAGGAAGTTTTCCACAGCCTGCCGTGATGTGTGTGGCCCTCCCCGAGCCTCTGCCGGGTGGCCCCTGACTCACCCACCCAGCCCATCGCTGCCACCCTCAACTCGCCCCCACGGTGCCGCAGTCCTCCAGCCAGCCTGGCCCCGCCATTCGCCCCCTACTCCCCAGCCCATGCAGCCATGCGGGGCGAGCACTGGCTGGAGCTCCAACCCTGCCTGCCAAGGCGAACGCGCACCCCCCGTTCCCGGCTGGAGCCTCCCGGGCGTCAGCGGGGCCGTGGCTTGAGCAAAGCTCACACGCTCCAGCCGCCGCGAACGCGGCTCCTGCCCCAGCCGCCGCTCAAAGTAGATTCACTTTCCTACGCGAACGCACAGAGACAGCTGCGCGACTGCCCATATGCCAAAGGAAGTTTTGTGGCTCAATTTCCAAGTATCACTTTGAAAACGAGTTTCGCAGATAGTAAAAGCACAAGGTACGCATCCATCAGCGACGCTTCCTGCGCGGTGACGTGTTGCGGGCACAGCAGAGAAACGCCGCTCGGCAAGGGTAGCAGAACATCAGCTGCGAACAGGTTAAAACGATCTAAGTGCGGTGCCAGCAATGTAACCGGTTTATTTAAATAACCGGGGCCTTGCTGGCACCGCAGAGCCGAGCCAGCCCCGCTGTATTACCTGCGTTCTCCAGCAGGAGAAAAGGGCCCCGGGATTTCGGGACACTCGGCGGCTGCTCCAGCCAACCGGGCTCTCAGCGCTGCTCTAAAACCTTTTACTATGCGGCACCTCCGGCCGCAGCCCC
>VWZZ01001955.1:8382-26840 GCA_013399095.1 Psophia crepitans
TGAGGGTGACAGAGCACTGGAACAGGCTGCCCAAAGAGGCTGTGAAGTCTCCTTCTATGGAGACATTCAAAACCCGACTGGACACATTCCTGTGTGATGTGCTCTAGGTGCTCCTGCCTTGGCACCGGGATTGGACTAGATGATCTTTCGAGGTCCCTTCCAACCTCTACGATTCTGTGTCTCTGTGAACAGCTGAACTGAACTGCCCAAAGGAATACTCCATACCATGTAACACCATGCTCAGCAATAAAAAACAAGGGACAGTCTTTCCAAAGTAGCCATTGCTTGGAGACTGGCTGGGCATCACTCTGCTTCTGTGAGGTGGTGTGATTGCTTTTGCACCGTTTGGGGCATGTGGGCTGTACATGTCCTGCCGCTTTAGTTTACTTTAATAAACTGCCTTTAATTTTGACTGACAAGCTTTTCTTGGTTTTGCTTTTCCAATTCTCTCCCCCATCCCATGCAGGGTGGGGAGCAAGCAAGCAACTGGACTGTTGCTGGCCAGCAACTAAGCCACCACAGTGAGATCTGGGGTTCATGAAACTGTCTATTTTTTCTTTACATTTCAGACACCTCCAGTTCTATTGCATCTGCAGCAAGGATTGCAATTTTTACAATTACAGTGCAGTAACATTCCACGCATCTTGGCCTTACATTAAGTAACATATCAAGGGTAGTATCTGACCAGGTGTCACCATATGTTTCATTACTTTGCATAATTCATCCGAGCCCCTTTTCTAGAATGTATTTGTGCTGAGGGATGTTCACGCAAAGCATTTGAGCTTCAGTATTGTAGTTATGAAGAGAGAAACACCCTTAAAACCTCGCCAAATTGCCTTTTATATATCAGACACTTTGTCTGCATTTGAAGTTCCATTGTTACAACAGTTGTTTTGTATCCTTACATGAACTTCTTTCACTAGCACCGCACTGAAGTGGTAATAACAACAAATCAGTCTTACTAAAATAACTGGCTTTCTGTATGTTTTTTCCACTCCTTTCCTAATATCTCTTATTTGTTCTTTTATTGGTTTCTGTGTGCTAGATAATTGTCTTTACTAAACAAACTAGGAAAATTTAAAGAATGTTTCCTGACAAAACCTCCTCAATTAGGAGTTCTTACAGATAAGAGTACATGCTCTGAATCATAAATAGTCTCTCACTTGTATCTATGTTAATTTTCCTCTGCCGTCACACTACTAAGTCCCCTCAGGCTGGTTTAACAAGGTCTGGTTTGATCCATCTAAATTAAACCAAAATCTGGAATATGTGGCCATTCGTAAATGATACACAGAATCTTATTCAGTTTGTCTTCCCATAGAGTTTATGCATTTACTTCATTCCAAGGGTAAGAAAAAAAAAAGAGAACAAAAAAAGGAAAATCAAGATGGCCATAAGACAACTTCATAGCAACTGAAATGCTGTATCCAGTTTGCATTTATCCTGTATTTCAAAATGTTAGTCATATGACAACAGATTTCTTTTTAATAAAGATTAGATTTCATTGCAGAAGATAGAACCTTCTTGTGGAGTAGCCTTCATCAAATCATGAGTAAATCTGCTGCAAACAATTTTAAACAACTCTTGCTCATATGAATTGGCAGAGAATCAATTATTAGTGTGCCTTTAAAGCTTATTAAATGTTTCTAAATATATGGATTCTACCACTTCTAATTTCAAAGGCACCATACTGAGTACTTGAACAATTCTTTCTTCTTCACTTGATATATAGGATACATTTAGATATAAAATATAAATTAAATTAAAAACATAAATTAAAAATTTAGGTAAGTGATGTGCATAATACATAACATCGATAAAAAGCCTGACCTTTCCTTCAGAGAATGCTGGATTAGAAAAAGGCAAAAAGCATTTGGCAGTATGAAGAAGCAGGAAAAACATGCTATAAAACAGACAGGGCCCAACAATCCACTAGGAATTCACATCTCAGCTCTCCACTCTCTGCACTGACCCTAAGCGTTTCCCACGAAGCTTGATTCACTCAAATCCATACTGCCACCACTTCTCCTACTCTGAATGTCACTTTCTCCACAACAGAGATGCTGCTTACAAGGAAAGGTGAGAAAAGATTACAGCTTCCTTCAAGAATCAAAACAATTCCATCCTTCCATTTTCCTTATCATTAGAAAAATAATGTATCACAACAGCCCAAAATCCCTGCTGAGAGTTTCTAATCTTCTGTCCTATGCAATAAGATGGCTCTCAAAATAGCATACGGCGCCTTAAAAAAACCAAAACTAAAAACCCCAAAAAACACTAAGACACTAGAAGCAGTAAGCAATCACAAAAGGTGTTCAGATTAAATACAAAGAAAGGAAAAATAGAGTTCATTAGTGTGCCTATGTCTTCCATAGGGCTTCAATGTTGAGAGCTTCTGAAGATAACGAACACATACATTAAATACTAGTAAGAACAATTTCACTCTGTTTATTCATATTTGATATGTATATATAACCTTATATAGGATCAATTATCAGAATTAGAACAAAAATACACAGATCGGAGATTTTGTTTCTGTTCACTTCAGAGATTAAAGGCAATTTCGGATGGAGTTTAGTCAGTGATGTTTGATATTCTGTGCTAACCTAAAGGTTAGACAACAAAATTACAATAGTTCCTCTTGGCCATATAGTCTGTGACACCCTAAAATCCGTTATACTACCTTCCACTCTGTTATTGTTCATCATGATGCTGTCATGCCCTCTGGATATCGCCTGTGAAAGCAACAAATATCAGAAGCTGCAGAGCAGAGAAAGAACAATTGAACAGAGAATCTCAGCTAGTAACTAAAAAATATATCCCCTGAAGTGGCAACCAAATATCTGTTACACTGCTAACTTCCTTTAAAACCTATGACAAAAAACCTGACTTTTATTTACTGCGTAATTTGTCATGATTACTGATCTCTGCTTTTTTTTCCCCCCCATATATTACACTTTTGATTAAATATCCCAATAAGAATTTGTGTTATTTTTTCTTCAGAAAAGAATCATATTCTTTTTGAAGGTAAGTATTGCAAAAAGAGATATACCCAGGGCATCTGCATCTTACTGATTTTTTGGAGGTTTTTTGTTTTGGTTTGGGTTTTTTTTGAAAGCTATCCAGTTCTGGTTATCAATTTTCTAAAGTTTCACCTAGACGAATGCAACCCTACAGACTTTCCATACTCCATCCACTGGCACGCTGAACAAAACAAGTAGAACACCATGTAGAAAACCACAGTCCAAATTAGAGGTAACTTGCACAATCTTCTCTTCACTGGCTACATACTTTATTTCTTCAAGAAACATAGACCTAGATGCAACAGATTTGGTCTGTTCGCAAAGAGAACGACCATCCCGGACCTCACTGTTACTGTGCTGCATTGATTACTGTGAACGTGTACTCAGAGACTCCAGATGACTAACAGCCCACATACTCTTTTTTACCAATACATAAGTATATAAATGTACTCGGATTCCACCGCTCTTTTCCATCTCCATTGTATTATCTTGGCAATTTCACAAAAACAGTACAAGAACAGAACTCACTTGCTTCTTATGCAAGGAACCTGCTGTAAGCATATAGTTGGCCGTGTTGACACTTGGAATTGTCATTAGATGACAGAGTGAAGTCTGAAACAGGACTTCATCTCACAGATAATGTTATTTACAGATTTCTAAAGAGTATAAAGCCTATCAAAATAGTCACCTCTGTTCATTATCTGTGATACATTTTTGATCATACAGCAGAATTTTATCAAATATTTAATGAAACTCTGCATCTGTATCAGTTTTACAGCATCAAGTGTTTGTGTAAGATTTTTGCTAAGTATAGCCATGGGATAAATTTCAGTTAGTTGTACATAAACCAACCCAAAGGCAGACTTTGCTAAGTTTGCTAGTTTGCTAAGTTGATATACCATTCTGTGCAAAAATCAAGGTAAAAGGCTGGTGGACATAATTACGTCAAAATCAATTTCTGAATATTGTATACATTTAAAAAGTAATTCTTTCATGTGTATAAATTCTATTCTTACTTTTCATAGTCTCCATATAAAGAACGTCACAAGCAAAAAAAAAAATCAGACTTATAACAAAACAGCAATTGGACAATGTTGAAGGGCAACCGTGAAAAACCCAAATATTCAGCAAGGAGTTCTATAGCTACGGTTTCAAGATTTTTTTCTTGAAACTGAAACACAGATCTGAAAGTCTATGGTTGCTACAGCTTTTACCACAGGTACAGTTTGTTGCATTAGTTGATCTATTTGACAGTACAAATGTTTACAACACAGTGAGATGAAGAAGGGGGAAGGGAGGAAATCTTTAGTGCTAAGTTTCACTTCTCTCCTTACTCCAACAAAAGCACTAGGAGCAAGGTTTTGAAAATTTGTATTTTCTTAATACATCTTTAGAAATCATGTCTTTCAAATTCATATTTTCTGCTGAAGCAACAAAACACCCTGCCAAAAAAGGGCTAAATCTACAGAGGTTCTTATGCAGCTCCAAGCTTCTTCACGCTGCCAAGAAGTACAGAAAAAGAACACTGATGTCTCCATACTCTGAGGCAAACCACGCAGTTAAGGAGTTCAAGCTGAAACAAGACTATTTATCAAAGGCACACTAAGCTACCCACACCCAGCTCCTGCTGACAAGCTGTGTACTACACTAAGTTGTGAGCATGCAGTTTGGGGCTCTAAACCTGCCTGCATCTTTTGGGAGAGCTAGAAGAGGAAGAAGAGATACTTCCGTGGAGGATAGAAGTGCTGAGGCAAAGTTTGTAGCACTGCCAATTAGTGTTTTGTGTTACCAATCCTCATTCAGAAGCTGAGCCTCAGTTTTTATAAACAAGACTTCAAAAATAAAATACCTCTGTGTCTGCACACCATCAAACTTTTATTCAAAAAGGAAACATCCAGAAAAGGTCAAAATCATTTAACGTTTAACATAGCAACTGTACCCATAGCCTAACAAACCACATATCCTACACAGCCAGGGCCAGAAGCTAAGCCAAAGCCGTGCTGGGGGAAATTCTAGACAATTACTCAGCAGATAAACAAAGGAACAGACAAACCCATTAACTTCAGATTCAATGCTATCCATTTTCTAGTAGCTATTTATTTAAAGTCAGAGAGATTTGAATTGTGTTTTTTCATTATACAAGTTATATCAGCTTTTTGGTAGAAAATTACAAAAATCAATGGGAATTCATAGTACATTCAAAACACAAGAAGAAAAGGAGAGCAGGATAAAGGCTTCACTTATTTCATGTTCATAAACAAACAACATAATTCTGCAGCAACACTACATCTTTAACGCCCTCAGCCCTGACACTCACGCCAGTAACATTGTGGGTTCCAGACCAGTAAAGAAAGAGTTAAGTATCATACTGTACAAGTTGAAATTGTATGACATCACTTAAATATTTCAAAGATTGCAAGCTATCTTTTAAGGTTTTGTAAATAATTACTGTTAAAACTATTTGTCAAGCCTTGTAATAATAATTGGACTATTGAAACATTGCTGAAAACCATCACATAAGAATCTATTTAATTGGATTTCTTCCTGGTGCATCTTTTCAGACCAGTGTAAGAGTATAAAAATGTTAATTATTTTATGGCAACAAATATTTAATAAAGGTGGGAAGCACCGTGAAAATCCACGAAGTTTGGTTGGCAGCCTTGGTACTGAACCCAGATTAAAGTTGCAAGGAGTTGGGGAGGTAAGAGACTTTCCAAAATATTAACATTTATTTTCTTACACAGACAAGGCGCAAGAAAAAATGTGTATTTAGTCATGGACCATAAAGCTCTTTCATGCATTGTGCATCTTTCTAACTTAATCTGGGATTTATAACATTGCCCATTTCTGCGGTCTTTATTCTGTGAAATGCGGCAGTGGAATGAAGCTTGGTTTATCAGAGCAAGGCTCCCTGAAGACTTAACAATGCAGACTGCATCATCCGCAGCCTATTATCACTGCAGCCGTTTGACACAAATATATTCAGATGCTGAACACTCACTGCAGGCTTTGGATACTGTCACACGCCCTCTACAAGGCAAAATGGGACAAAAACAAGACAAAACACAGTCTTTCCTTAGATGTTCATTTTAAGAATTAAGGAAAAGTAGACAGCTTCCAGTGATAAACACATTCATGTACTCACTGCAAAATGTTACAGTGAATATTGACGAACAGAAGAAATATATAGGTGCAGCCTCATTGCAATTAGATACAGTTAAGAAGAACATTTAAGCATTATCCTCACTAGTTCTGCTGCTCATCTGCAGATTTGGACAAGAAAAGTAATTTCTTGTCAGCTGAAAGACTTCCCATGAGCAGCAACAAATTTTAGGACAGGAATTTGAAGTCAGCAGTCTATTTAAAGGAAAAAGAAAAGGAAAGAAAGGGGAGTAAGAGAATTATGTAATACAAATATTATTTTATGCCACAGAATCAGATTCACATACTTGAAGAAGTTACTAGCAGATAATAACATCCCAATAATGAGAACAGGTACATCTTCTGCACACTTTTCTAAAGCATCATTTACTTTGTCAACAACTTTGGAAAAAATTCCATTTCCAATTATGCTTTCAAAGAAAATAAAATTTAACTCAGGAAGTTGTAACAGAAAAAAATCTTTTTCTACTGGCTAAATTAAGCTGCATAACTCTAAGAAAAACTATGTTAAAAAATAATCTAGCAACTGAGCTCTTTCCAGGTATCCATAAATCCTTATTTCAAAAATTTTAGAGGTTAATTTGACCATTTGGAAATGTCTCATGCACTATTGAAACTCATTAGGCAGAGTCTTGCCAATTAGGCCAGACGCATTCTTATTTATACATGCCCTACTTCTCACACACATGCATTCATTGTGTTGTACATCCAACTTTAAAAAGTATAAAGAAAATCATTAATGAACATTGTGCTGCACATAAAGTATCTAAAGGATACAGAGTTCTCATCCAAATGAGCTAAGGTACTAAAAATCTCCAGGCTCAAGATTTGGTAGCTCTTTGTTGGAGAATCATGACACTCCTAAGGTATTTTCTTTTTTAATTGTGAATTAAGAAGGCACAAAACTGACACAAGTCAAATGTATACCTGAGCATATAAATTAGATTTTCTATGTTTTAGTAAGAATCTGTTTACACATGCAGATTTTACTTAACTAACTTCCAAATTATTTTGCTGCAGAATTCATATCTAGTTCTAATAATATTCTGAAAAAGTCCTGTCCCATCCTTACTCTTCTGCCTCCCCCATGTTCTCATCAATACATCACTGGAACTATTGGAACTACTTCTGATAAAGCAGCAAAGGTCAGCCCAGAAAATTCCTTTTTGAGGGGTTTTTCTTAGTGACCACTGAAATCTCCCAAAATCATTGACAAGATTTTCCTATGATAAAAAAAAAGAAAAGCCTCGATATGTTGCATACTGTGATCAAGTTCTCAGACGTTTCCTAAAAAAAAAATAAAAAGCCTCTCACATATTTACTTTTCAGAGGTTATCTGAAATACTGTCAAAGATGAAATTGTTCAATAATTAGGGATTCTGGCTCAGAAATCGCACTGTGCTAGGCACAGCAGAGAAGCAACTCAATCCCAGAAGGCTTAAATCTGCATATCAGATGGAACAAACATACAGATGGAGGTGAGGTGGGCCGGAAAGATGAACAGATCAAAGGGATGCATAAAAGAAAAACAGTTTCATTGCACATCCACCCCCTCCCAAATCTTAAGGATAAACACACACAACTGTTTTTCAAACTATCAAAATATACAACTACCGGGTCAGGATTTTTCCACTAAAATCCAATTTTAGTTTTGTTTTGGGGAAAACAGGGTTCTAAAGTAATAATAATAGAAGAAGAATAAAATAATCACAGCACAAAAACTTTGATTTTAATTGAAAAACTTTCAATTTCCTTTGGGAAAGGTGAAGATGCTTCCCACCCTTTCCACCTAGAGACATCCAGGGGACTTGGTCACCAGCTGCAAGCCAGGCGAACTGCCCCACTCCTTCACCAGACCTAATGGACTCCCAAACATTTCAAGTCCTCTGCTCCCACTTTGCAGGTTAAGCTGCCGGCCTGGCAGCCTTTCTGTTTCCTGGCATTCTCTGCCTTTTTCTGTCTACTGGGCTGCCAGATTTGCCAGACCACCAACGAAGTGTGGTGCTATGTGGGCTTGTTCTACTGTGTTCTGGCTTTACAGCAAGGCTTGCAGACACTCTGGGGTTCTGTCTTCCACTCCTCTGAATCCAACTGGAACTCAACTTTCAAATCCTAGTGAAAGCCACAAAATTTCAGCAACATGTCTTTTCCTTATGAAGGAAAAACCCATTTCCTACATGGCTCTGTCCCCCTTGTTGAGATGTGAAGACAATGTTCAGACACTTTTCCTTTCTTACACACTTCAGAAACACTGGAGAAGTGTTCTGTGTATAAATACAGAACTAGTGCTCTAATCCCCAGGTTCCAGGCATTTGCCACTGATAGTCACTGCTATCTGCCAGTCTGCAACATTCCTGTGAGCATCATGTGAGCACTGGCAAGATGCACAGGGTCTCTGCATCTTGCCAGCATGACCTTATGCTAGGTGAAGAGTTATCTTGTGCTACGTCACTGGCCAATGTGGTCAGAAATAGTCTTGTTTCCTGGCATCCCTGATCCTTCTCCTTCACTGTATCTTGATTCTGACTGTTTTTCTAGTGAAAAAACAGTTTTTCTGTTTTGCTTTACTAGTTCAAAGTCTACTTCTATTTCATTTAACGTCTCATTCAGTCATTTGACTTTTTTAATTGCATTCTGGAAACACAGTTCATCAGTTGAAGCTTAGACATCAAATACAAGCCTACAGAAATTTGTTAGAACCTGCCCACACATCTAGATAATTGTCCCACATGGAGGAAAGAATGCTAAACGAAGCATCTTCAAAAGGAGATTTTCCGTATTCATTATGCATGGAAGCAAAAAGAACGTCTTCCTCCCTGCCTAAGAAACAGTGATGAGAGCCACAGTCAGCATACAGAGTATAGAGTAACTAGTTCAATCTCGGGGGTGGAGGGGAACCAAAAAAAAAACCCAAAAAAACAATCCATAAAGACATAAAAGCTTCAAGCCTTTTTTTTCAGTGGGTCTTTTTTGGTTGGTTGGTTGATGGTTGTTTTGGGTAAGAGCATGTGTTTATTTTGGTTTTCAGCAGCTGCTCTTTTGATTCCCTCTGCAACACTTTGACCTAAAACTGATCTCCATGCTACATCCTTTTTATTCTCTTTTCCCCCACTCTCTTATAGTTAATGTAGAGAAGATAATAAAAGCAACATAAAGACAAGGTTGTGCATCTTGATTCTATGATTATACGATCTTAATTTTTCTGGAAAATAATGGGGAAAGTAGCTTATAGATGAAGTTTTTTTAGCACCACAATGGAAAAACAGTCTGCTCTGAAGCAGGTTTTCGGCAATTTCCTTAGAAAAGCCCAAGCACAAAATCTCACAAGCTAAGAGCAAAGCGTGTCCACCAACATCTCAGCACTGCTGGCATGACAGAAATCGGGGATCTGTTGTAATAGGCAAGATTAAGGATTCTGCAAATGGCAGTTTTCCCCCTGAATCAACACTGACATAATGCCCCAGAATAAACTTTCTGACCTCTTTCTTATTAGTAGTGTCATTTTTTTTAATGAAACATAAAAGAAAAAAGAGAAGAGTTCCATCTGCTCTTGATAGACATCACGTTACCCTTCAAAGAAGTATTAGTCTTCAATAACATTTGGCTAATGCTGAACTCCCCCTTCACAAATTCCTTAGGTTATCACCACTCTCCTCCACCACAGCCCTTCAGTGCCAAGTTACATAACTGTGCACTGCCCAACACACAGCTATACAGCGATTTTTTTGCACTCCCAAAGTGCAGTATGGCAGAAGAATAGTACTGGTAGGAAGAATAATAACCTCTGCATTGTAAAGCTGGAAAATCATCATATTATATAATTCATTCACATTCTTATATAAGCTTAAGTAACCAGTTGTTAATTTAAAGCAATTTGAAAAAGTGTCATAAAACTTTAAAAAAGAATTAAAAAAAACACTCCTATCTTCAAACTTGACAATTTAATTGTTTAAATAATAACCTTGGATAACTTCATCCTTATAACAAAATCTCACATCACACACATAATGCAAGGTAATAACCTTATCCTTATAAAAAGCTCACACACATAATGCTGACAATACAATCTGTGTAGATCCACAGATAAAGCATCACGTTTTTCAGCTGATCTGTAAAGTAACACAGAACATAATATTTACTCTCAATTTAACCTCAGATATTCAAAAGAAATTTTACAGACTATCACTTTGCTTCTCTTTCTCCTTTCCTCTTCACTTCTGTACATTGAAAAGCAGCTGCATCTTTCCAGCATTTTGTCAATGAATTATCAGGACACATCCTAATTTATGTATCGGTGTCTGAAAGACTAGCATAGTACTTTCATAAATGTAGCAAATCCTTTGCCAATTATTGTCAATTTTTAATATTATTAAAAAGAAGCAAATTCTATTCAAGGTGCACAGGATCTTACACCTAAAAGGGAAGGGTGGATAAAAAAAAATTAAAAAAATCAACATTCTTTTTCAGTAGGTACCCTTCATAAGTTTTCTGTATACATAGATATCTGTACATACACGTCCTTGTAATCTATAGGAGAAATTCAAGGACTTTGCAGCATCTACAAGGAGCCATGACACAATGTGTTGTTTTTATGGCACAATTCCCTGACAAGAAATAGAGTTGCTATGAATTCTGCATTATTCTTTTGGTTTCTCAAACTCTCCACATTGGGGTGAGAGAGAAAGAACACAGCTGGGGAACCCAAAGAAAAGGAAAGGCTTAAATGGTTCTTGTCTGTTCAGTGGCCACCGCTATCTTACACAAAAGTGTTTTGCCTAGAGATACTAGGAAAAATTGGGCAGGGCATTCAAGAACATAAAAAGGGGAAAAATGTGCCTATACTACTTAAAACTGTGGATTTGTTTTGAACTGCATATAACAGTCAGCCTGGTTTGTTTTATTCCTTGTGAAAGCCAGCATATCTGGTAGCTTTTATAGAGGTTTGAGAGCCCATGGCAGCTGGGGATGAGCTTCCCAAACTGCCCAGAGGCAACTTGTGTGATTCTGGGCCTGCACGTATCCATGCGAAGCTTGTATTGCTCACAGCACAGCCATTGCAAATACCTATGAATGCATGACCACTGTGTCCATGGCACAGAGATACAACTTAAGAACAAAATACAGATTAAATAGAGATTTCCTAAAGAACACCAAGATCAGAGAGGGAACTTCTTGCCTCCATTTAGAGGGCTTGCAGCAGAGTTTCTCGTTATAAGGTTTACGTGATAAGCAAGTCAATTATTCCCCTACTAAACGAGAGAGCCTAACCAAGGCATGAGGTAGAACCCAATACTAAAGAGTTTAGAAAAATTTGTCTAGAGAAGTGTTGCAGAACGATACTTTAAGAGA
This sequence comes from Psophia crepitans, assembly GCA_013399095.1. NCBI lineage: Eukaryota > Metazoa > Chordata > Aves > Gruiformes > Psophiidae > Psophia > Psophia crepitans. Next base: position 19,917 of record VWZZ01001955.1, read on the forward strand.
GTCAGAAATACATACGCACTTCTCACCTTCTCAGCAAAGATGGAACAAATTCCTACATCAGCATACAGCAACTTTTCTATTATCTGCAATATCATCCTCTTAAAAATCCTTCTCTAGAGAGTCAACATCAAGTACACTAGGAAGCAAATGCACCTTACCATTCACCTTGCTCTTTAGAGCATGACTCACTCTACTACTTTCTCCTCTTCCTGTGTATTTCTTTATACCTCTCACAGGACTGTCCTACCAGCCCTGGGTTCTCAGCTTTTCTCTTCCCTTTGTTCTCGTCTCCCACCCTTGAGCTTCCCTGTTGCCCCTCCTGGCCACATAAAGTTGTATTTCTGCCTGCTGGTGCTGCCCATCTCACCTGTCCATGACCAGAATAGTTAGGGATGCCTCCTCACCTCTCTATCATCAATTTCTTAGGACTGCATCCTTGCCTCTCCTCCTAGGCTGCTACTGCTTCTTACATCTTCCATTACCTCTTTATTGTCACCACTGCTGGTGGCAATGTCAGAGCAGAGTCACAAGTTACATGTCTGGAAGAGCCTGCACTAGCTTGCATATTTCAGCTTGCTAAAATTCACTTTAAATGTTGGCACACCAGGGTGGCATATCTCACCAACTGAAAAAATACTGATCACAGTAGTTTCAGAAAGGGAATTATCAACTCTATTTACTTAATGGCTTGGAATAGAAATAGAACAAAGAGATCTTACATGAAAACTGCCTCCAGGATGATAAGCAAAGTACTCCAGATAACCCTTTTGGTTCTCTCCATTGAAATAACAATTTGAATATGTGCACAGGAACAAAACCAAAACTGCAGGAAAGCTCACAGGCCTTTGCTTCTATCATAATAGACATCATCTGAGAGTATCCACCAACCTACTAAGGTCCACTTTTACCATAGTTGTTTTCTGTTCCTCATCTTTGTACACAGTAGCAGCCTGACATCCTACTCCTCTAAGAACAAAAAAAACCTCTCCTCATTTCAAAGCTAAGCTTACTCAGGGTCCGTTTTTCACACTTTTGCTTTAGTATCAGCATCATCCTTAAGCTTCATGAATTCTTATCCTTCCCTAATGTTTACCCCCTCGACATCTTCAAAGGCCACAATCTAAGTTTTCATTGTCCTAGGCTACACAAGCCAAGCTCTTCCAAATATCTCATAAAACAGTCTCTCCTTTGCTATAATCTTCCCACAGCCTTTACTTTTACTTGGGTCAGTTTAAATTCACACTTTTTGAACAACAGGTGGAAGAACTACAGGCAAAATTACAGAAGAATTTTCATGAGTGACTTAATACAATGGTATGCATAATTTTATGTCTACTGGAAATACCGTGCCTGACATATCGTACACTTTCATTTCCCTTCATCATAGCTACATCCCATTGCTGGTTCACACTGATCCCCGCTAAACAGATGAGTTAGATGCCTTGTGTTCATTTTGCAAAAACTACATCATCCAATTTGAAATATTTCTTCTACATCTACACTGCACGTGCAAACGTGTGAATGTAGTTCAAGACTTGTTATTTTTACCATTACTAAAAAAAGAGATGCAATTTTCTCTGTATATGCAGCACTGTATTTTTCCCCACTTATAAGAACTTCTGTTCTCTCTAACTATGAAACTTTTAGTTGTGCAACACCATTTACACTCGGATCTGGATCAAAAGGAAAATAATTGAAGTTATCTTGAACACACCGATAAATTGAATATTACTGGAAGTGCAGTTAAGAAATTGCCAGATCAACTAGCAAATAACAAGTTCAAGACTAAAAGTTTCAAACAAATGAACTATTTGGAGGAGGGGAAAAAAAGAAAAAAATTTTAAAAAGGCAACTAAATGAAAGCTAACATCTATCATGTAAGACTTTTATTGCCTTAGAGCAACCACTCTGATTAACAGCTTTAGAATGATATGTAACCAAAAAGTAATAACAACTATGGGCTTAAATCAATTGTGCAACATTACACATTGAGGAAAAACAATCCTCCTGACCCCGCAAGGGATACGCTCAATCCTCCCAATCCTACTGAACAAATGACTTTTTAATTATGGTTTTTATCATTACCTCAACTAGAATGCTCAGTGAGGCAAATGGGAGCCTGGGGAACAGGCCACTCTTGAGAATTCCCTTGGATGATCTATGCAATGATTTCAAACCCCATTCCTTGAAATCAGTATTGATGAGGCTGGGAATTTCACTGAAGCATTACTGCCTCTTTGGTGCACTCCAGTTCTAAGAGCATTCCTTTTTTCCCACATTATCGTACAAACTATAAGATAACAATGAGTTTTCACTGTTATCTTTAGATTTCTGACTCCTTCAAGTTTATAAAAAGAAAATCTGTATCTGTTAGTGTTGTATTGCCATTCCTACCTTTCATTATTTTTACTGTTCTTCTCTAGCCAGTTTCAAGTTTTGCTTTATGCTTCTGAAGGCAAAGCAACAAAGAGTACGCAGTCACAATGAGACTACTGTTAAACATATACACTTCACATTCTTTTTATTCCACTATGCCCTAGTCAAGCATCTTCTCCAGCCTACCAGCTTTTGTCTAATTCAACAAACATTCCTCTCTCATTATTTCAAAGCCTGCAATCTGAGAAAAGAATATTAAGCTGCTTTGGATAATATCACATTCATCCAAAACATATTTCATATGGAATTTCTCACTGATTTCAATCACGCATTTAAATTTTACACTTCTAATCTACAAACTAAAGCAACTCAACATGAACAGCAAACCTACTTTCTCCCTCCAACTCACCAGTACAGGCATATGCAAAATGCTTCCAGTAAACTCCCTCCAGAAAAGAAAAAACACTTCAGCTCTTTAGTAGATTGTATTCTCCTTCAGGATATACAGCAGTTTTGGGACCACAAGAAAAGTCTTAAGAACATTGAGAGACAAGGTCAGACCCAGGAAAGTTACCATATATCCAAACATTTATGATTTTCAGTTAGTCTAATAAAAGCACAGTACCAATGCTCTACAACCTTTGCCTAACTTGCATGCTTAATGCAACTCCATCAGCATTTTCCCAATAACCAATGAAAGCTGACATCAGCATTGCTTGACCTTCCAGAGTTTTAAAGTAGGACAAAAAACTAAGCAATCAAGGGCCAGCCACGTGCCTGTCAAGGCACAGCTCCACAGGGGCCAGGCATGAGGAGCAGCGAGAGCTACGCTGCTCCTTGGGGCTGTTGGGGCAGGTCTTGACAGCCAGGGCCCATCCCACCCCCAAGCACTGGACACCTCCCTGGTGACAGGTCAAAGCTGGGATGTGGGCCCATGGGCGGTCCTGGCTCAGCATGGTCCGTGGCCGAGCACCGCTGTGAGGACCTGGGGACCAGCCCTGCTCCTGTGTTTCTGGGGCAGGGGCTGATGGCTCCAGTGCGCTGAAATGGGTCCTAGGCTGTGGGCAGGTTGTGGGGAGCCCTGAGAGGGACTGTGCAGGGACAGTAACATCTACGAGTGCCTTCAGGGTCCTTATAATGTGGACAGGGATGAAAGAACAGATTGGTGGTGGGTTTGGTTTTTGGTTTTGATTTTTTTTTTTCCATGAACCTAAACTCTTCCCAATCTTCTCCATAAGACTCTCTTTTTGCTTTTGCAGTGTTAATTTCCCTCTAATTTAGTGATATCTCTTTCCCATTCACATGGCTCCCACACAACACTGGCTGTGGGATCATTGAACGATCATTCACTCTATCTTAGGGTGGGGTTTCTTTATCCTTTTCATCCATTTCTTCACAGGAGAGAAAGTCTTTCCACCTTATCTTCTTTATTCTATGCTCTGCTCTTCATCATCAAAAGCTTTCCTCACTTCTTGTCCTGGAATGGCTTCCTCCAACTTTTATTTTCCAGTTCCTGTTCCCTTTCTTTATCTTGCTATTGCTTCCTTATTTCACCTGCACCTCATCCAAAGAATTTTCCTTTTCTCCAATCTCCTCAACATTTTCCTGCTCTTCTCAGCCTTAAGCCTGCTCCTCATCTCTGTCTCACCAATGAGTGGCTCTCGTCGCTCAGGAGAACAGTGCCTGTGGTACAATAGCACCAAGAAGTAAAACTCTTGCCAAAAGGCAACTTTTAACCACAGGCAGTAGAGAAAAGGAGGGAGACAAGACAATGATTCCTCCACCACATTAAGACACTTAAAACAACTAAGCCTAAGAAATTTAATGTGTAAATATATGTCGTATTTATGTGGCAGATAAACATGAACCTACCATACACTGTGCAGAATATGAAATTGTTTAACTGAACAAACACTTTGACTACTACGTATAAACATCTCTGTCAAGATTTCTCATCCCAGAAATACCATATACCTAAATCCAAGATGATTTTGCCATTTTCAAAAGCAGCACTTCGGTTCTTGGACATTCTTATGCTTCAGAGACCCAGTGCATACTGAATGTCACAGTGAAAATGTTCCTTCTGAGGCCTTCAAGTGACAGTTTCTTGCCTATATACCTGAAGTCAACATGGAAAAGACAAAAACAGCTAGTTTCATGTTTAAGTAACAAGACAGAGTAGATTCTGCTGTGAGACACTCATTTTCATTACAAATTTTTGACTGTTGTCAGCTGAATACAAATTCAATCTGTCTGAGAATAATGAAGACGATGACCACCCTCTGGAAGATGAAATTAAGACTATATACAACCTAGCTAACGGATGCAATTATTAATATATGCACTTGTGCACTTCCACCAGCAAGGTTTTAATGCAATACAAAGTTTTGACACAGAAGTGACAGGGAAAAAAACCTTCAGAAAATTTTGAATAATAGTAGAATAATCCATACGAACAGAAATCGCCCAGAATAAACATCTCGTACAATTGCCGAATTCACAGAAATACATAAAAGAAGAAATAATTTAAGCCTCCACATACCCAGAAAAGGAAAAGCGAGTGTGGTTACTTCACAGCAGCTTCTCCCTTTTGAGATACCTACTAGGGCTGAGCAGCTTTATGACAAAAAGCTTCACAAAATATTCTGACAGCTGAGCACATGCCAGAGCTGCACCAAGGTCACACGCCTCCCCCTCTGTCACCACTAGCCATTGTTACTCTTCCCCTGGTTTCACACAGGCCCTGCTTTCCATTCCTGCTGTCTGTTTGGCCAGAAAACATGACACTGCCACAGGAGCACGCTGACACAAACGCCAGACAAGCTGCACCTTTAAGTTCAATTTGTATTTATCTAAAGTGGAATACACATCAATCAAGAAGATTATAAAGTAATGGAATGGTTGCTGCACTGCAGCTAAGAGTATGCTACCTGCTAGGGGACTTGAATTTACAGAAGCCAAGGTATATAACATATATCTCCTAACCTAATTATGTAGCCCAGTGCTTCAAACCACGTGACCTCCTGATCACACATACTTGTTCTCATATGTGGTAGATACATCAGATGTTAGCTGCTGCCAGAGGAAAAAAAAAACCACAACTGTTATACCAGACTGGAAAAGACAGTGGAAGTACGATGCACAAGAGTCTGAACTCTTCAGCTGATACCTTTCTAAGACAGACTTTTCTTCCACTCTTCTATTATCTTGTGCTTCCCATCACCAAACAGCTAACAATACATCGATCTGTCATCACCATGATTGCAATGGATGCAATTCAAAAGAAAATATGCAGTGCCTTTATATCACTAAAGTAATGAAGTTCTGACATACCACATATACTAAATACATGTATTGACTCAGAACATTTATTGTGAGGACCTAACATTTTCAGTCCACATAATCCATAAAAATGAAAGAAATAAGTGAAACTTTGAAGTCAAAATATTACCTAAGACTTTAAAATTGATGGATACAAATGAAAGATCTATTTTTAATCTCTATACCTCTTCCTAATTTTTTGCCCAAAGTCTGTAACTACAAACAAGGTCTGAATTACTGACTATGCCTGGAAAACAAACCACTCCCATTTTACAATGCTTGCATGACCAAGAGAGATTTTATGGCTTAGAGTAAATTCAGAAATACTTGAATACTGCTTTTGAACTTCCTGTAATGACCATGATGGTCTTTAAAAATAAACAAAACACGTCCTACCAACACATTCGGGAGGACCCCTAAGACAAAACAATCATAACCTTTCCCGGTGTTTCTCACAGCTCGTGATTAGTTATTCTGAATCCTAGCACCCTACTATCTTGACCAAGTTCGAGTTGCCACTCAGATAGTATCCCTTTAGGAAATGGAGATAAACTGTAGTATGTCTGCTATTTGCAAGCCTGGAAATTATCTGGAACCACTTTCTATTTTTAAACCCATAGTTTAGATGGAAAGTACTGGCATGCTGTAATTTTTTTCCCTAATGAAAGGCAGTATCTAACACATTCTGACTGTCATGAACACATGTGAATTGTCCCTTTATGACAATGTGGTTATGGAATATAGTGCATATATTGCTACGTCATATACAGCTCTTGGTTAGAGGCTAGGGAGAATGAACAAATCCAATGCAGGGTATACTTAGGAGAAAAAAAACACTAATGAAATGTTGGACTTAACTCCTGAAGAGACTCAAAACAATCAGCATTTGTTCTTGCCTATAGCTACTTCCTAGGTATTTAGATAACAATGAGTAATCCATATTCTTTTAGCTCCCATAGCATCAGTACTCAGGTTGTAGATCCTGCTCATTTGCAGAGGAGTAATTACTTTGTAGATTAAATACAGGCTGGGGGCGGGGTGGCTGGAAAGTTCTACAGAGGAAAAGGACCTGGGGGTGTTGATTGATGCTTGCCTGGACATGAGCCAGCAGTGTGCCCAGGTGGCCAAGAAGGCCAGCAGCATCCTGGCCTGTATCAGGAATAGTGTGGCCAGCAGGAGCAGGGAGGTGATTGTCCCCCTGTACTCAGCCCTAGTGAGGCTGCACCT
>VWZZ01001955.1:27042-55945 GCA_013399095.1 Psophia crepitans
GGAAAGGGTGGTCGGGCATTGGAACAGGTTGCCCAGGGAGGTGGTGGAGTCACTGTCCCTGGGGGTGTTTAAGGAAAGGTTAGACGTGGTACTGAAGGACATGGTTTAGTGGGTAATAGGTGGTGGGGGGACGGTTGGACTGGATGATCCTTGAGGTCTCTTCCAACCTTAATGATTCTATTCTATTCTAAATCTAACTCACGGAAAAGCAAACCATATAAAAAAAAAAACAAAACCAAAACAAACCACAAACCTGCAAGACTTTGTACCCTGTTGGAAAGATGCAGCTCTGACAAAGTACAGTAACACAGGCCAGTCAGCCACACAGAAATAAAAACAGTGGTGGCTCCTGCTGCTGCAGTCCAGTAGCAGGTAGGAGTTAGCACAAGCCACAATTCAGAACACAGTTGACAGAGGACACTCAGTACTTGGCCACAGCATCTGATATGATGCCTAACAGATCTTGGTCAGTTCCCTCTGCCAACTAATATCTTCTCCAAGTTCCTCAGCTTCGATCCAACACATTCTCAACTGCATGCCAGTCTCATCCAACATGGAGCGATTTTACTGACTGATCTGGCTACACCACAAGCATCACAACCACTGCATTGCATTAGCTTCCGAAATCTCTCATCAGCACAGGACATGGACACACTAAAAGTGGACAGTACAAGTACGTAAAGATTGAGAGATTTCCATTACTCTCCCCCATACTTGTAATAACCAGAGCAGGATGGTAGCAATAAGGTACTGAACTGGGTTTCACTGGGATTTGCAAGACAGCACTACATACAGTCAGAGTTGAATGTAAAGGAAAACTCCTGAACATGCAGACTTTGCCTCTATCAAAAGCTATCTTCTAATTTTGAAGGCCCATGAAATAGTTTATCATAACCAAAGAAGAAACACAAGAATTAAACATTTCAAAATGAGATGCTGACATTTTCCACCTTGGGGAAAAGGGACCTCCTGGTCCCTGTCCCTACTCCCCACTGCCAACCCCAGCAAATATTAATCAGAAAACACCAGTCTCAGATTACAGCCCTGGTGACTGAAATACTTTAATCACCGCTAAGTTTACACACGTAAAAAGCTTCAAGCTTGCTTGCCTGCCCATAATTTAACCTGCTCAGTGTCATTCCCAGAAGTGATAAGATTATTTTACTGCAGAAACGCAGTGTTGCATGAAGACATTTAGTGTTGTCTTGTCCCTGACTGCTATTATCTTTATTGAAACCTGATATAAAGACGGGAATGAATTCTGCAAATAATCCATAAATAATTTTATGATGGGATTTGAAAAAGCAGCACATTACTGAAAGGAGATAATGGCCAGATAGTGACTTTATACTATTATTTTAGACTTAAGGCTGGATGAGGTAATGCATCACTGAAAATATAACTGCATCCACAGTAGTTTTCTAGGCTTTTATGTGACTTCAGGAGCTAATAGAAATTAACTGTTTTATCTCTATAATGCCATATGAACAGATGGAAACTGCAGAAACAAAAGTTTGCAGATCCAGTTGGTTAATAGCTTTATTGTATTAAGAAAAAAAATCGAGCTCTCATTACCCTGCCATTGTTTTCTGTTCTGAAAGAAATGAGCAGTATAATTTGGATGTAATCACACTGGAATCACTTCAGCATTTCTCTTCTCATTTTTTATCTCTATTGTACTTCAGTCATTAAGGGTGTAAATCCATTAACATTTGCCTTTTGCAAATCAGTAAGCAGCTTTCTTCCAGAATAGAGCTGTCTTTTAGTCTCTGCAAAGATGTTCTTTTGCTATTACAATGAGATTTTTAAGAGGAAACCACCACTTTCATGATACCTCAACTCAAGAAAATACTGAAGCACATCCTGGCTTCAAGCGTGTACTTTAAACCTACTGGGCCTTCAGTAAGATTCTAAGTGTTTTTCTGATTCAAGAACCAAAGTTCATTAAAAAAGCATCAGTTTAAAAAAAAAAAAAAAAAGAAAAAAAAACAACCCGAGAGAATGTTGAATGACAGAAAAAGCACAGTAGCTTCTGTAGATCCTTCAGTGAGCCACTGGCCTACTCAAGTTCCTTTGAAAGTCAGACATCACAGTACAAAGCAGGGAACTTTATCTAAATATCCCATTTTGGAAAGTTTTGGTTGACAGTTTTAAGTTATAAGGTGCATCAATACCAACAGCGAACAGACCAGAGTGCTTTGGATTCCAAAAATACTCTTGCACAATAAATAAATTCAGATTATTATTTTTTTTTTAGATATCATAATTACATATTATTTTGAAGACCATTTCAATAATTGTTCTATATTTTTTTCTTTCATTTTGACCAGCTGCAAGGACAATTTTTTTAAATGACAAAAAAAAAATTACAAAAGAAAAAAAATGGAACCCATAACTAACCTTTATATCTGAAGCACCACCTAAATTCTATTGTATCAATAGAAAGCTACCTCATTTTTTTAATTTTTCAGAACTGCAGAGAAAGAGGAGATAAATCTGTTACCATAATAAAATCACAGGTATTTTTCATGTCGCAGAAACATATATGATCTGAAGTATTTTATATAAGTGCTAGAACGCCCAGAGGTAACACCTATTTGCTATGGTCTCATTCTTGCTCAAGGTATTTGTATTAGATGACCCCTGAGTTCTCCTCCAGCCCATACTGCCATATTTGTAAAGGATGAAGGAAATCTTCATACTTAAGCTTAACTTTTGGTTTAGCACACAGGGTATTCACGAGAAAAGAAAAAAAAAAAGGGTTTTTTCAGTTCAAATGTATCTTCTTGCCATAGTACTTTGAGAGATCAAAATATAAATGCTTAATTAAGAATAAAGAAACCTTCTAATCATTTCTCTTTTTTTGGACAGGTCCACAGGCAGAGGTGCAGATCTGTTTAGTATCATTTTTTCCAGGATAGTGGAAACATACAGAGCAGAAAGGCAAATCTAATCATTAGCCTAACAACCCTAACATTAATTGACATTAATACTTTGCACAACTGTATGCACAAATATATGCTTTAAAATATTATTTGCAGCCTGAAATAAAATAATTAGGAGAATTATGGCATCCTGTATATGATATTCCTATGTATATTCAGATGTATATTCCTATGAACTTAAAGGTAACCCTGTGAAGCTCCTGCAAGTTTATGTTTTATGTAAAATTGATGCTTTATATTCAGTCTCTCTTATTCTCAACTAAAGATTGACTAAAGAATTTTCCAGTTTCTACACTCACTTCTCAGAACAGAGAAATCTTTGCATCTCTACCACAAAAAAAAATTATACATGCATGTGGTCTCTTCGTGCACTTATACAAAGTGGTCATTCTAAAACCACCAAAGTATCGGCAATATCTCTTAAAATGTCATCAAAATAATATCCTGATTTTACCTAGAGATCATAGAATCATAGAATGGTTTGGGTTGAAAGGTATGCTATAGCACTTGAAATCTTCACACTAAAAATTCAGAGCACAAGATCAGATTTTCCTGATTTTGGCAAAATGGATTTTATTCAACCTTCCTTCTTACACTTACTCTTTTTGTTCTTCCCTCCTATCCCTTCTTATTTTTCCTGTCTCTACTTATACCTTTGTCCTCCACAACTTTTTCTTTCCGAAAGTTCCTTTAACTCTTCCTTGCTCCTTTCACACAGTAGTTCTCTCTTCGTTCCTTTTGCCCTCTCCTATCTCTTAACTCTGTTATTCCTCTCTAATCTATTTCTCATTCCCTTTTTCCTGCCCCACCACCCCCAGTGCTTTCTTGGTCACTATTTTTCCATCCTTTCCATTTCTTCCAACCCTGCACCCATCAGCCCTGTACAAAATCCTTGGTGTGTAGATAGAACTACGGATTCTTCTTCCATACTTCCCCCCTCCCATCTCAGTTGGTGTTATCAGCAGTATGAAAACATTCAAGATTCTCAAGTGGCCTTTAAGTTCTTAGTGTTTTCTGTTGTTTCCAAAACCTAGGCCATACACACTTGTATTTTCTTCTCTGCAAATAATGGTGGTAATTAAAATCTCATCCACAGGTAAACTGCATCCCTTGTAAGAACAACTGTGAGGAGGATAACATCGTCAAATCCATTACAGCGTTAAATTATTTCAAACAGCAAGGACACAGACGAAATGATGTTATACTTCAGACCTTAATCCCTGATGTTCCAATAGTAGTTTAAAAGGGAGTTTTGTTGCATGCAAAGTTTGAGTTATATTGTCATATACTGTGCTACTCTTCCTGAGTGGAAGTGGACTAAAACATCTCGGTTTACTGGCAGACCTTGTCTTGGGTGGTGGGATACTCCTTGCCAGTGGAGTATCAGTATTCTGAAAGCACCCAAAGTCCAAACGGTGCTGTTTAATTCTTCATTATGTTCTGTCTCTGCTTCCCCTTCTCCACTCTATCAGACAGGGATGTCAGGCAGATTCAATCACAGCAAATCTCAGAAAGGACTTAACTGCCAAGAGGGATTTGACTAGAGTCATACTGCAGAGATCTGCAGTCTGTTTCAGCAAATACTCAGTAAAGCAAAGATTCCAAAGCCAGACAAAGGTCTTATCTGAAGCTTTCCTGGTTTTTTTTTTTCCTCATTACTATCTGGCTTTATAGGCTTTCATTGAAGCTCTGCCAGAGCTCTTTTTTTTTTTTACTACAAGAAATGCCTCTACATTTTCTTGTAGGGCACTTAGGACAGAAATTCACCTGTGGCCACATTGTCTCATTTCTTTTAATGCTGCCAGTGCAACACACTGACCAGTGATTTGCCCTTTAGAGCAACATTAACTTAAACCTGGAAGTTGGAAAATAAGTAACTTAACATGACTATTATGATCTCTTCATCCTCAGCCCCTGCAAACTGAGGAGAACAGTGCAATTCTAATGCATACCAACTTCTGCACTGCAGTTTTGTCAAAGCGCTACTGGAACTCACATGCCAAGTAAAGCTTTAATAAAAGAACAATAAAGAAAAAGTTCTCAGAGGAAGAAGAGTTAGATAAAATACACCTCCTCATTTCTTAATAAATAATGCATTAGATTTTATTAACACAATTAAAATCTAACATCCACTTGATTCTCTTCACTTAGCATATGCTTATTAAAAAAATCATTTATCAGAAATTAAAATGTAATTTAAGCAAGAGGCTGCATTATGGCATAAGAAAACGCTAGAACAGCCTTTCTTAATAGCCTGAATAGTGGAATTAATTCTTCCAGGTGATTAAGAAGCAGTATTAGTTGGTCCACAGTCATCTTGACATAACCCTCTGATGAAATTCTCATGTGAGCACACACATACATTGTACGTTTATTGATCCTGGGCAGGTTCATCACTCTAAAGACAGTCATATTAGTTTGTGTATACTGTCTCTAATGCTATTTTGTAAGTAATTTTCAGAATGTTAGTGACATTACTGGAAATGTACTCTTACAATGGGGAACTTTTTCACAAGGCCCCCTAAGAGGAGATGAAGTATAGCTTCTGTAGACTTCAGTAGTGGATGTGAAGACTATACAAGTGCACTGTGTCACTTTATTAATTACAGTTTTCTCGTAAGTATTTCAGAAGAACAGTACTTTGCACAACACAATGCAAGTTACCAAATAAAGAGGATTAGTAAATTAGAAGGCACGATTTCCTTTCCATGCACAAATACACATGAAAGTTATTACAGCTGAATTAAATCATTTGTATGGCATTCCATTTGTCCCTCACATCTCCATAACTCACTTGCCATTACTAAATAAACATTAAGAAACAAAATATTTTTTTTTGCTAATAGTATTCTCCAATAAACCATTACTTGTTATAAACACCAATTCAAAATACTGCACACCCCACATTAACTTACTGATGAGTCTGTGATGTTAAATGTCTCTGGGATCATACCAGGGAGAAAGTAACTAATTATAAGCCTCATCTGTTACATCAGGCAAATATAGCATGGAAAAATGGCAACATCGTACAAAATTAAAACTACTATTCCACCACCAGTTAGCAAGGTGGGGGACAAAAGTGTGGTTTTATTCAGTTAATTTTAGAGACATAACAGACATGAGAATGTTCAATATTAATTCTAGATTTCCATTCCCAGTTTTCTCATCTGTTCACGTTCCTGCCATTTATTTTCAAGTGGCATGTAGTTTTAGACTACTATACTTCAAAAATACTGCAATGCAATGGGTAAGATAAATTTTTTAAAACAGTAAATGACTAGTTGTAAGATTGCCTTTCACATCACTGCAAATAAATACTTTAACCCACCCCCATAATAACAGTATCATCTAAGAAATTCTGGTATTTTGACATTTTGCAGATTTTAGATCTGTACCTGTTCATGTCTATATCTTCCAAATTATTTTAAATACAAAGGACTATTTGCTTCTTTCCACCCTGTATTTATTCTCACATGAAGTCCTCTTCCTCAATAATTATTTTATTCAATCTTGCTGCACAGAGTTGGAAAAGATGTGGAAGGAGTTTGGATGAAACCTTACATCCCCCAGGTGAAATAAAATGCAGGCAAGTAATATACTATCTGACTGCCAGAATATAAGGGCTGCTTCAGTTTCCCTCTCAGCACCCACTACAATATACATCTGTGCTTCTGCTGTCAATACACACTTATTACCTGCTATGTCATATATTTTTTCCATAGTAGTGAAAGCAGCAGCATTTCTCTTCCTTTCTGTCCTTTTTTAAAGGGGAGAAATCAATAAAAGCAAATGAAAAGGTTACCCAGGTTTTGTAAGGAATATCGTCCTTCAGAATGCCCACTAATAATGAATTACATTAGTTTACCACAAGGCCTAGAAAATTAACTATGGAAGGGAAAGATATCATATGATAAGTCTTTCCACCAAATAGCTGTATCAACAAACGGACTCTTGACAAACCCATGTATCAAAAATACCATGGATACATGGTAAGATTTGCCCCAATTCAGTCATGCAATCAAAATACAAACTCGGCTGTATTTCACCATTTATAGTATAAATACTTTGAGAGGTCACCAGATGGATGGAAGAAAACACACTCATGTTTCTACACCAAAACCAAAATAATGGCAAGTAAAATCATTTCAGAGGGCTACAGATACCAGTTACATCAGCTTTTTCACCCTGAAACAATTTCCAAGTTTGTTACCTTTTGTTAGAATATTTATTCCTAGAGTAAAAAAGGTAATTCTTTCTACTGTGAAACTCTCGCAATTATTTTTAACAAGCAGTAAACATTCAACATCCAGTTTATCATTTACAGCTTGTGACCATTTTTGGATGCAACGCTAAGGAATGTTATGCAACTGTCTTTGTTTCTGATTAAATCTCTCTAAAAATCCTAAGTCCAAACCAAATGTATTTAGTTTAAATCAGTATCCAGGCAACACAAAAGTTCAGTAACAATGAGGAGACTGTCTTATTGTCCCAGTAGTCTGTTCATCTGCTCGATGATTCCAAATCTGCACATATATTCTTGTCTAGGAAAAACATACTAGACAAACAATTTCCTAGATATTCTGAAATTTTTCTGACAGGGATGGTATCTGAATTAATATTAATCCTACCCATTATACATATAGGACAGAATTCAAGTTCTAATTTAATGAGATACATCACGTAATCACCTACTTTTTTTACAAGTTTGGCAGCACAGAAATCAGGTGAAGCAGAAGCTATCTGAAAATTCTGCCCAGAAAAATAACCCCAGCTTGTTTAAATACCCATTCTCAGAAGACATCCTGCAGATGTTTCCACTGCTCGCAGCTTTTCTCCTTCAGTCCTCTCTTGCAGTCTGGGTAGCCAGATGGACTCAAAACCAGGATAAAAATGGGCAGTAAATAAAGGGACTTGCTACTCTTAACAGAAGGACGAGTTAGTGTCTAGCAGCTGACAGTGCTAAAGAACAGGTGGAAAGTACAGAATCTAGTTTTTCCCATAAAACACTAGCACAGATCACAAGGAGGGAATTCCTCTTACAATTCCTCCAGCGTTGACCAGAAACTGAGGTATTTCTTTTACAGTGTAAAACCACCATCTGAACAAATAACACCTACTTCAAAAGCTACCTAATTTAGAGGAGTTTCTCCCCCCCCCATTATTTCTTGAACAAAGACACCCACCTCAGCTGTCAATCTCACAAGTCATTTCACTACTCTTAATTCCAGTTTAACCTGTGGTAAACTGTAACTTTTCCTTAGTTCTGCTTTATTATTATTATTATCTCATCCTTATAAGTAATATATTTAATCCACTTTGTTCTGTCTAAAATGTGAATGGCACACTCTAAAGAACAATAACTAGGGGTTGGGGTTTTTTTCTTTTCTTTTAAACAAATCACTGAGCACAAAAGGGGCCCACATCTTCCACTGGAGTTCCCAGCAGTTACCATATTAGAGACAGTAATTCTCTCCACATTCCAGACGGCAACCGTCCCAGTGGCAGCCAGAGTCCTTTTAACCAGCACACTAGGGTGAATATAGTGACACTCTTGGGAAGCATTTCCTGTAAAATACTGAGAAGTCAGCAGATGGGACAGAAGATTTTAAGACTAACTTTTCACCGTGGGTCAATTTGCACAAATTATAGCTGCTATGAAAGCAAGCTCCCTGGAGACAGAAAATTTCTAAAGACCTCTTAGCCAGGAGTCTGTGGAAAAATATGAATCATAGAAAGGTTTGGGTTGTAAGGGACCTCGAAAGACCATCTAGCTCCAATCCCCCTGTCATGGACAGGGACACCCTCCATTAGACCAGGTTGTCCAAAGCCCCATCCAGCCTGGCCTTGAACACTGCCAGGGATGGAGCACCCACAGCTTCTCTGGGCAACCTGTTCCAGGCCCTCACTCCTCTCACAGGGAAGAATGTCTTCCTAGCATCTAGTCTAAATCTCCCTTCCTTCCACTGAAGGCCATTGCCCCTTGTCCTGGCACTACATGCCCTTGCAAAAAGTCCCTCTTTGACTTTCTTGTAGGCCCCCTTTAGGTTGCCTACACTGCCTTGGCTTTTTTTTTTTTTTTTTTTCCCCTGCTACAGTTACAGGGTAAATAGAACAACAGTTTTTAAATTTGAGTTTTATTTTA
Organism: Psophia crepitans; assembly: GCA_013399095.1. Classification (NCBI taxonomy): domain Eukaryota; kingdom Metazoa; phylum Chordata; class Aves; order Gruiformes; family Psophiidae; genus Psophia; species Psophia crepitans. The sequence continues at coordinate 36,130 of VWZZ01001955.1, forward strand.
CACACCTAGGAGGAAGACCTAAGATAATTCTATCAAAAGAACGCCTTTAAGGCTTACTGTTTAACTTACTGATCTGTCATTCAGCATAAATGCTGCAATATAAAAAGATACTTGCCTGCACTAGAATGTTAGGAGCAGAAAACAGTGAAACTATTCTTAAAAAACAAAAAAAAAAGAGAAAAATTCTTAGGCAGTCATCTAGAAGGAAAAAAAGTACATCATGGACCCAAGAGGTAAAGCCTTCAATTCTACCTTGCTTACTCAGCTTTCCTTTAAACAAACCTGGGCCACATGTTCCTGAAGATAAAGACAGTAAGCACTATTATAAGAGACAATACAGAGGGGTCCCTACCTAAGGGCTTGAAGAATTCACCTAATACTCTATTTTTCCACACCTAAAATCTCACTTGGCACATATTAGAGATTTGCATACATCTCTGAGGTCTGTTGCTCCATAAACCAGGAAATGCATCACACTCTTCAATACCCTTTATGTAGTTTTTGATCCAAATCTGTGCTAGAAAGAAAATTGATTGTTTTCTTTATGTATGTTGGTAATGCCAGATACTAATAAAAAGTTGAGATGTTCATTTTATTCCTCCATTATACCACTTCTTAGAAAACATTTGAGTAAAGTCTGCTTCTGAAAAATGGCAGAAGGCTTGCATATTTATTTGCAACAAACATAAATTGCTTTAGTTAGTACAAAACCCACCATAATTTAAAAATGCATAGGTATAAACTAGTGAAGCTTTTTGCTTTCTGTATGGCTATAAGCCTAACTGCTAGATGCATACCTGATAATATTAGGAAACATTGTACAAGTTACTCCACGAGTTTCTAGTAGAGGGAATGTGAAATACAAGGCACACTTTCCTGACCAGAGGTAAGAAAGCATAGCAATTCGTATAAAGAGAGATATGAATCTTGAATCTCTGCTATCTTGCACCCTGTATTATGTAATTACACTTGTGCAAAATAAGCAGAAACTCTGCACTACATTTATTCTATGCTTACTTTCTACATGTGCTAATGCCTGCAGCATAGTGAAAGGGAGTGGAAAAAACAAAAGTCACATTTACATTGCCAAATGTACATGGAGATAAGGTAAGGTTCGTTATTTCTCAAAGATAAATTGAACTACTGTACACTTCATATTTTAGCCATTGTAAAGAAGACATAGAACCTACCTTCATACAACTTAAAAATGCCTGAAGCAAAAACTACAGATAATACAGCAAGAAGAAAAGCATCAGACCAATGCGTTAGCACAGAATTAACTGAAGGAAAAGAGAAAGGGCAAATAGCTTTCGACCTTATTCAGGAAACAGAGTTCTGAGGGCCAAGCTGTGCATAATAGCCATAATTGCTCCAACAGACCACTCTATAAGTGTACAACTAACATAGCACGAGATAATTCCCTCTGGATTTTCAGTGATTAGTATCATTGCATCCTCTGTCTCGTATACACATGGATTACAAAGTAGCTGTTATCATTTTATGGACAAATATCTTTCTCCCCTTCCGGAATGCAGCCTTGAAACAGTGAACAGAATGAAAGATATTCAAGTTTGTTTCACCTCCAGTGTTCAGTACGTGCCCCAGTGTCTTGCCACCTTTGTTGCACACCATTACCCCCACCAGCAGATTCTGTACCCTGCCGGGTGCTCTCTTTATAGGACACAGCACTCCAGAGCCTCAGAGCTTCACAGATGCTGAAGAATCCCATGCAGAAGCTCTCTGAGGTAAAATGACATTGTCTTAATTTACAAACAGAAAAAAGTACTCGAGACCAGCTGAAGGTAAAAAGGACCAACTGATTTTGAGCGCCCAACACGCATTGCCGGGGAGCAGCCCTTTTAGAATACTCACAATTAAAGTAACAATTTAGATGTTTGAAACACATCCAGTACCAGTTTCTGTTGCACTCTGAGCATCCAGCACTTCTCCAAATCAGGTCCAGGTATTTCATATTGGAGAGTCAAAAAACCAGAACCATCTACGAAAAGCTGGACCCACAGCTGCTCCGTGTTACACAGAAGCGGTGGAAGAGTGGCAGCTACAGACACCAAGCCCTAAGGGTGCACGGTTTTGAAATTCCCACTCCGCAGGCCAGCCAGTCCTCCAGTGAGAGCAGTCAGCTGTCTCTGGGATGTCCAAGTGCTTATTTAAAACACAATCTGGTGCAAACTGATTTTTAAAAGCAAAGAATACAACCTCAAATTTCAAACTGAAAAGATTTAGTCCAAATTTTTGGGTTTGAGAAAAAGGCTAGCAATACATTTAGTTTACCAAGCAAGCTATGAGTTGGCCTCATGGCAAAGCAAACTACTGGATTTTGCTATGTAATTCATTTTCTTTTATTGTTTGAGCATTTGCAAATGTAGCTTCTGCTACCAGGGATGTGAAGTTTAAGTTATAAATCTACTATGCCTTTTCATTTTGGTTATATGGGGCGGGGGGAAGAATCATTTACTTACAATTTTTGGGGTTTTTTATGGGGTTTGGGTTTTTTGTTTTGTTTGAGGTTTCTTGTATGTTTTTTGTGGGGTTTTTTGCCTTTTTTATTGTTTTGGGGGGGTTGGTTTGAGGGGGTTTTTTTGGTGGTTTTTGTGATGGTTTGGAGGTTCTTTTTGTTTGGGTTTTTGTGGGTTTGGGGGATTTTTTTGTTTTTTTCTTTGTTTTTGTGGGGGTTTTTTTGTTTGGGTTGGGGTTTTTTTGGGGTGTGTTTTTTTTGTTTTTTTTTTTTTACACACGCTTACTTGATTTTAAAATAAACTGAATTATGGCTCAATCTATTCTGACACTGACAGGACTTAAAATACAACTAATAAGAGCTCCAAGGCCAGCTTCATAGACATGCAGACAGAAAGCCAAGTTTCAGTGTCCTTTCTCATGCATTCACTGATGGTTTTAAAACTGAACAAAAATCACCATGCACTAACTTTGTGCAGGATGGAAACACTGAATTTTTCTTGTTTACACTGTGGATTTAGGACAGCTGAGGGCTCATAAATAGAAATTTACAACTTTGGAAGTTTTGGGTTTAAAGGCAGAGAAAACTCAAATTAATATTGCTGCTCTTGAATTCTGTGGTGTCTTAGCAAACACAGCATGCTCAAATATTATAGAGGCCAAGTCCAGACAACATGACCTACACGCTGGTACTGCTCCCACAGCAATCACAACAGAGAACATCAATAAACTTTCCAAATAGATTCAGGGTGTTGAAATTAAATATTTGAAAATCTTCCTTCTCAATTAGTCTGTCAGGCTTTAAATCAAACTGAAGACAAAGAATTAAAAGTGCTCAGCTAAAGACCTTTAATCACAGTTGGTCAGGAATTAATAAAAATTACTTCATCTTATTATTCTTCATTTCTTATAGCCAGGTATTAATAAGACAAACCATAATAAACACCTAACATCTATTTAAACAGATAATGGTTTTCATTACAAAGAGAAGAACAAATCTCTTAAAGTGCCACTCAAATTATCAGTGGCACCCATGGTAATTCATGCAGAGTATTTCAGAGAATATTTTAGGAGTTTGGGGCCATAATGACATTGACAGTTTTATATTCTCAAGTGGTTTTCTGAGAAACTTGGTAGATCTAAGAATGAGTCAAACTTTGGAATCAATTCTGAACAGTATCAGCCCTTGCTGTGGTATATCTGCCTCCTCCATTCTTGTCATTAGGGGGCTCAACAGTGGAAAACCCAGTCTCAGAACAGCATATATTTCAACATCATACCCAACAATAATGACTGGGACCAAAGCAAAGGCAGCTCAAGGTGCACACAAACACCCTTGGAAAGCAATCTCAGTGTGCTGGGTTCAATATTTACTGACAGAGGGAGGAAAAAACACCATCCTCCTTTATGTCCCTGACCTGGCGAACCATAATATGGCTAACTGCACTGAAAATAAAGGCCAGAATTTAGATGGAAAATGGGTATCTTTTTTTATCCAGCCTGGGTGAGAAGCCATACCAAGCATGTCCTTTGCTAAAACCCTCTGCAAACAGTGCTAGACAGCACCGGCTTGTCACTTAAGCAAAGACTTTCCAAAGCAGAGACATGTCTTTGTTTCCTCAGACAGAAGCAGCACATTCAAGTTTTGCCTAGTACAACTGGTTTTGACAACACGAGCAGCAGAGAGATACAAATCACTTCAAGTGCAGTGAAGACAGCATCTTGAGAAGCAGCAAAGGGGTGCTGTGATCACATTAACCCTTTTTAAAATTTGAACTTGTTTGTAACTGTATTGTTGGTTTTAAAATATAACTAACAGACTAATAATTTCTATACCTTAATCTCTTTTTTAGGGCTTTAAAAAGCATAAATCTCGGCATTATTTGTACTGTCTGCAACTATGGAATATCAATGGCGCTATGCTCTCAAGCCCCACTGTGTGTCCTGATCAAACAGAAAAATGAAAGAAATTGAAAAACTGAGGATAAACCAAGCATAGTACACCAAAGATGATGACGACAGCAAAGGGTACAACTTCTGAGAAGAGATGTCTTTACAGTACTGTAATTTCCACCCACTTTTAGAGCCCTAACCTAGTTTAATTGACCAATGAAAACCCGAAGACTGTATCGATGTGCATATTTTCAGTCACAACAATTTCACAAATGCATGTGCATGCACCTTATTTTAAGTTGGTTCATAAAGAAAAATTGCATATGCACCCCTCCCCAATACACACTATATACTTCTGACTGACTGACAAAAGCAAGAATTACTCATGCGCTCCAGGTATCTTCACACTGAGATGAACTATGCGAGACCACTATTATGTAAGCAACAGCAGAATACAAAACTACAAAGTAACTGAATTTATGAAATCATTCATCTATGTCTTAAGACTTAATAACAGTCCAAATGTACAGTGCAAGACAGACTCTGATAAGCACGCTCACTTTCTATCTGCTCCCCTAAAAATTGAAAATTGAACTAGTTCCCACTCTTCCTCTGTACTTTTTCCCATTAGCGAGCACTACTGTGGGACACTCTGCACGTCGCCTAACAACCAGACTGCATTCAGGCTTGCTTGTGGTATTACAAATCAAGATCAATACCACAGGCTTTTACAGCAGACATCTATGGTTGCACCGATTCATAGGTCAAATATCTGTTGAGTTGTTTGTGCCACTACACTGCAAAATCATGTGAATGAAATAAAATTTCTTTAGTCATGCAATTAAAAATAATAATTAAAAAAAAATCTACAGTTTAATTTTTTTTATTATGCTACATAACCCAAGCTGCTGTGTTTAAACATTCAGACACCTGGAAAAATACTCACACACTCTACACTGGGAAGATCACATGACTTTATTAAGATAAAGCACATATTGAGTATCTTCCGAAATGCATAAACAATAACTTGCTCATTCCAGGTAAACAGAAAATGTAAGGCACCTGACAGATGTGACAACAGGATTCCCACTGATTACTAGTTGAAATAGATTTGGTATTTAATCGTTGTCAGTAATTAAACATCTAAAATTATAAGAATACATAGTGATCCTTATTTGAGGAAAGAAATCAGAAAAATACAGTAAAGTCAGAAATAAATAAGTACGGAATTATCTGAGGAAACTAAAAAGTTAACCGACACAATAAAAGAAGAAATTACAGGGTGGGGGGGGAAAACATGCCTCAAACCCAAAGCATGATTTCTAACTAGATCAAAACCAGAGCTGGTTATAAAGCAGAAACTATCCCCACAATAAAACACTGGGGTAGAAAATATTCACTGAAAGCAGCTGAGATACACATACCATGAAGGATATGGGAAATGACTGTGTCTATTTGAATGTAATCTACAGTGAGGCCACTGCATAGGAAAAATTACCTGCACACAGACACAAAATTAAACCTGAGAAAGGTGTGAACGACTGCAGTTCTATCCCACAGAAGGACTGCAGGCATGTATACTGCTGCAGGTTAAGAATGCATTCTGAATTTATCTTTTCATAATTAGACATCACTAGCGGGCAAATTAAGGAAAAAAGTCATAGGAAAAGAAACTATGGGTTTTAACTGTGAGGGTAAAGAGCCACAGGAATATATTGTCAAAGGAAATTATTAATTCATAACAGAATATTAGCTGCTTAGGGGGTTTGCTTTCAAAGAGACATGGCTTAGCCTACCTGTACGCTAGTGGACTTGGTGTAGTCACTGACTACTTAACTTAAGACACATAAGAAGATCTCATGGAAGAGTGGAATTACTGGAGAAAACTTTGGCTTTTGGTAACATGGGAAGTAAGGCCAAAGAGCAGCAGTGGGCTCTTTGGGCCTCAGCAACCACAGCTAAATCTGGTGTGCATCAGTTCAAAGTCAAGTCATATGACACTTTCAGAAAGAGTGAAAAATAGGATGGAAAATACTCATGTCAAGAGACAATATGTGCAGTTTAGGGAGTGCAGAAATGGCAAACTGTGTCTACCATCACCACTTTTAGACAGCTCTTACATATTCAGGATTTGACTTTAAAAATGGTAGGTATAGCTGCCAGTAAAAATCAGTGAAAGCCTTAAACTATCAGGCATTTCTGAGAACATCTGCTCAAAGCAGATACCCCAGCAAAAGCCTTCTCAGTACAAAACCGTTTCCATCAAAGGTACAAAATGCAAGTCTCACAGGCTTCTGGTTGAGCAATCTGGAGATACTTAGCTCAGTTCAGAGTAGGGAGTGAAAATCTGCCTGAGCTATTATATTATGCTAGTATAAAGTAAAACTGAACTGTACTGAATAGCACAAGCCTGTTCAGAAAAACATATCATTAAAGATTGCAATTTTGTACAGAGTAGCAACTGATCTCCATTCATTCATGCAACAATCTCCCATCAGTCCAATATGGACAATACAGTAATTTGTGCCTTCTTCAAGGAAGAAAAAGAAAAAGGAAAAAAAAAAAAGCCTTCCTATTGGGAAGGTTGTTTCTCTGCTTCTTACACAAGGGGCACTGCCAGGGAATACAGAGAGGTGTTTCCACAAGACAAACTGTGGGCAGGAATACAAGCAGCAGCGAGTAAAAACCCAAGGATTTCTAGGGAAACAGCGACTGAATTTGTCACAACCGGTATTTCTGCAGATTCATCCTACTATGTGAACTACATTATTTACTTTACAAGCAAGCTATGGAGATGGTTTCACATGAGAAATGGTATTTTTTCTTTATTATTAAAACCTACGTTCTCTAAATCACCTCTGCTCTACAGTCACTTTGTCTGATCAAATGACACTGCTCATTATTTTCCACAGAAGCAGCGGCAATTTAGTGTTGAATTCATGCCTATCCTCTTGATAACTTGCCAAACCTTTAAATACTGCAGATATCTTTTGGGAATGAAGTATTTATTTCTTATCAACAGTTATTGTTTAAATGGAGTAGTAATGTAAATGCATCATTCTCCCTTTTAGACTAAGGACACAAGAAGCACATCTAGCGAGGGGAGGGGAGTACTCATGATCCCCCAGGGACACATGCATCCCATTTAAAATAAATGGACAGCAAAACAAAGCGGGAGACTCAGATATGTGTGTATAAATGTTCTTATTAGACATATCTGTAGTGTGAACTTCCACACATAATTTAGCTGTTGTCAGGGCAGGAAGAAGTACTTACTTTTTTTTCTTAAATCCAGAAGCTCAAAATGACAATATCAACCTCAAGGCCAAAGTTGAAGACTTTTCTGCTCACATACTTACGTCTTAATTAAAAACAATGTATGCTTTTTCTTGCCCCTAAATGTCAATTAAATATTATGTTCTTTTCAGTATATACTGCTTTTGAAAATGGAATGGAGGTGCTCTGAAGAATTTTAATCTTAAATCTTATAGAAGAAAAAGGCTCTATTATCAAACTTGAAAAAAATGCCTTTCTAAAAGTCACAGCTAAAAGGAAATTTAAGAGCTCATAATTTTTCTTCGTGAAATTAACAGTACTTCTCACCAACCTTGCATTTTTCCATTCCCTCCCGCAGGACCTCCAAGCACTAAGTGCCATGACTGAAAGGTGGGAACTAGTGACCTCCATTTTGGAACATCAGAATCCCAGAGATGCTCACTGCCTGGTTACCACACAGTGCATCCTCATACTCCAGACGTCATCCAGCTGTGCAGTGCACAGCTACCAACAAAAGCAGCTGCTGTTTTCTCTCCTCCCTAGATCTTCACAGGGGGTGTTACAAACCATGACTGCCACCTGGTTGGAAAGTGAGCAGCAGCAGGTGCAGCACTGGTTTCTTTGGTGCCTGAGGAAATCCCCTTCATCTCATTGTCTTTCTAACCTCAGATTCGGAGCTTCAAGAAGAGCCTGCATTTGAGTGTTTGACTGGGAGGCAGTTAGCTTATTATCATAATTAATTTTAAGCACATGGAATGGCAACAAGCATTAATTTTTAGTTTTAATAGAATTCTTATTATTGTCAAATTCAAGACAGCAGCCCACTTTTAATATTAAATCAACTCAGCAGCCTTTCATATTTTAAAAAAAAATCCACTTTACAGTTCAACTTGTTTTCTACAATAAAAATCAAATTAAAAATAACCATATCTTCATCAGTGACCTAGACGATGAGATAGAGTCCACCCTCAGCAAGTTTGCTGATGATACAAAGCTGTGTGGAGTCAAACTGAGCATGACCTGGACAGGCTGGAGAGTTGGGCAGAAAGGAACCTGATGAGGTTCAACAAAAGCAAGTGTGGAGTCCTACACCTGGGGAGAAATAACCACATGCATCAGTACAGGTTAGGGGATGACATGCTGGAGAGGAGCTCTGCAGAGAAAGACTTAGGGGTCCTGGTGGATAACAGGTTGACCATGAGCCAGCAGTGTGCCCTTGTGGCCAAGACGGCCAATGGCATCCTGGGATGCATTAAAAAAAAGCATGGTCAGCAGGTTCTGGCCACCTCGACCCTCACCCTCTACTCTGTCCTGGTGAGACCCCCATCTGGAGTACTGTGTCCTGTTCTGGGCTCCCAAGCTCAAGACAGACAGGGATCTCCTGGAAAGAGTCCAGCAAAGGGCAACAAAGATGATAAAAGGCCTGGGGCATCTTCCCTATGAGGAGAGGCTGAGACTTGGGTCTTTTCAGCCTGGAGAAGAGAAGGTTGAGAGGGGATCTGATCAGTGTTTATAAACAGCTAAACCGTGGGAGGCAACTGGACGAGGCCAAACGCTTTTCAGTGGCGGGTAGTGAGAGAACAAGGGGCAATGGCCAAAAACTGGAACACAGGAAGTTCTACTACAAACTGTTCCACTGGAACAGGCTGCCCAGAGAGGTTGTGGGGGCTCCTTCTTTGGAGATATTCAAGACCCATCTGGATGCCTACCTATGCAGCCTAGTGTAGGGCACCTGCTTTGGCAAGGGGGTTGGACTTGATGATCTTGAGAGGTCCCTTCCAACCCCTACCAATCTGTGATTCTGTGATACCCGTACTGCTTTTTTTTTTTTTAACAAATTGCAACTACTGAATTAAAAAAGTATTTTACACCTTTAAGATTTACTGTTTGAGCATCAGCACTTACTTGTTAATACTTTCCAGCACTCAAAGACAAGATGCCTGTAATTGCTAAGAACTATTACTGCAAAACAAATCTAGACAGGATGCATAAGAGGTTTTACTGCCTTACCAATAAGACATTTAGACTGTAAGGTTGTCCTCCACCCTGATTAAAGGGTGAGCACTTAGCCGCGGCACACCACAGACTGCCTGTCCCCTGTTTGCTCTGCTCACCTACACATGCATGAAGGCCAGGGTTTGAATCACTTCTCATCCTGCCAGTCCTCACAAGACAGGTATGCCAGGGGATTAATCTCTCCTCCTGCACTGGAAAAACTGGCAGCCTGTGCAACCACAGATCACACTTTGTGTGTCCATCAGGCTACAGTGTTGCCCACATGACTACCTAATCACAGCGGCTGTTGAGTTCTTCAGCTGTCCTGCCAAAATGAGCCATACACCACAACTCCAGAAGGTTTCTTCTACTACGACTCAAGCACATCTAACTCTCAAATGTATGAAAGCAGCAACATTATGAAGGGGCAAAGGAGTGGGTCAGAAATTAGAGCCCCAACAAAACACATCAGTGTTTAGTCCATATAATTTTCCTTCAGGCACACTGGCCCTCACACCCCCACCCTGTCAGGTCCCTCCAGCTGAGAAGGATCCAGCGCATTCTATTACCACAGACTTCAGATTTCTCTGCCCAGGCAGCAGCAGGCAGCTGGGCAGGGCCACCGTCACCCTCCCTGTGCACCCTCCAGCAATTCTTCCATGGGCTTCCCAACACTGAGTCCAGCCACACAAACCCCCGTCAGGATGCAGAGATGCAGCTGTGTAGCACTGCATCCATGAGGAAAGGTTTCTACATAGTGATGAAAACACAATAAGCAGGTAGCAATCATTTCTTTTTGAGTGAAAATCATAAGCAAGTCCAACAATATTTCTAATTCCCCAAATGCCTTCCCCAATAGCAACAACTAGAGGTAAACAGGCTGCTGGTGCAGCTACCAAGGGTCAGGAAGTCTCCAGAATGCAGGCTACATCCAGATACAACTGTTCGGACCCATGATTATAAAAGTCAGGAAATTTTCAATTGCAAATCCTCCCACAAAAGCGCAAATTAAGAACCACAAAACGGGAAAGGTGCATGGGAGATGTGAAACTGTAGAAAAAATACACAAAGAAACCTAGTTCTCAAAAAAACTTTTACATCTTTTTTCCAAAAGTTGCCTCTGTTATAAAGCTGGGTAACAGATTTTTTTTTTAAAAAAGTGCTTTTAAAAAGGAAGTGTTTTTTTATTAAAATACTGAACCTTTTCTATAAGCCTACAAAACAAAAATCATTACAATAGCTGCAAATACATGCAGTAATATTTTCAGTTATAATTCACTGTCCTTTACAATAACAGAACTAGGGATCATCAAATAAAAGCTGCACACAGCGGCTTCCAAACAACCAGAAAACGACACCTCCCCGTGCAACATCCACTTTACCTGTGGAACTCAATTTGCTACGAGATTCAGTATCACCAGGCCTGAGTCCAGTTCCCACAGGTCACAAATCACCACAGGCTGACAGCACACAGCAGAGACACAGACTGTATACTGTCCTCTTCCCTCGCTGTTATTGACCACTACTGGAGATACCATATCGAGCTAAATGGACCTCTGGGTCTTCAGTTATTCCTTCAGTTATTTTTATGTTCTTATGTAATCTATTGTAAATAAATAAATACAACCCATAAAAGCATTGCAATTAAGGATAAAAGCAGTCTTGCTTACTTCACTGGGAGCACTGATGCAGAATACAGTAGAAGATATACAGACTTTTAAAACACATCATGTTAGCAAGAAGTCTGAGAACAGCCTTTCTTTTGAGACAGCAAGCACAGCTTTAGCCTGGAATTTGCATTTCCTGAGTAAGGTAAACCTCTGACATTAAATCACAAATTTTAAGTGTAGTCTTGCATAATTTCTTTTAAGTATTCCTTTCGGATGATCCTTGAGGTCTCTTCCAACCTTAATGATTCTATGATTCTAAGGCATTATTGGCGTATTTTAAGACTGGGGGCGGGGGGGCACACATTCACACATCCACAAATGTAATATAGGACCTGACAAAAAGGAAAAAAAAAACCACTATAAACCAGTAAGAGTAACTGGATACAGTTTTTGTTACTATTTTTACAGTGCCCTTCCATCACCTGAACTGAACTAAATACTTGGGCAATCTTACGTAAGGCATTTTAACTGTGAGTCATCTGCAAGTATGCTCCTGCATACTAAATAAGCTGAAAACAGTTGGTACTTCATGCTGAGTGACATCTCTGTTCTGCTTATATCTTCAGATTCTATCTTCGCATGGTATTTCCGCTCGTTTTAGAAACAGTGTATTACAGGTTGCATATCTTTGCTTGTTTGCCTTTTTTACTCACCAGTACAGATCTGCATTGAAATTTCAAGTGAGTCATTAAATCCAGGGAAAATACCAGTCTTGTTTCTCACTGGAACTTAACCACAACCATAACGCACTCTTTCATTCTTCTTCCAGCCTAGAAATACCTGACAAGAAGCAAGACATCTGTGTACTGACTTGACTAGCAAAAGACAGAAGATAGAGCTAGAAAAATATTCTTTCAACGTACTGAAACAAAACCAGAAAAATCTTACCTATGCAAAGCTAGCTTTCACAAAGAAAAAAAATATCATTGTGTTAAACCATCGCAAGTTTCTTACTCAAGTTTCCAACTACAAACTCACTGCTTTACCACAACACAAAGGGAAAACCTGTAAGGTCTTATTAATGCATTGTTCTTTCATTATTTTTGCCTGTACCAAAAAAAAAAAAATCACAATATGTAACAAAATCAAAAATACAGAAAAAGAAAAAAAAACCCACCCCAAAACTGAATTCTGTTTCCACAGGATAGACATTTCTAATGAATAAACAGATTCTAAGAATTAACTACCCTCGCTCAAAATATTTAATACAAAATTTCCTGCAGTAGTTATAATATACTGAAGTTCAGAGAGGGAATTCAATGGTTAACTACAATTTAGAATTATAGAGTGCAAATTATACTAGCATTAAGAACTTTTTTTTCTCATTGCATACATCTTCATGAATAAGGATGGTCATACTCTGACATAGCGAATTGCAGGGTACTTTGACTCCTCATCCAGAAGGTATCCTGTATTTACATAATACAGCTGCAAAGAAATAAATCTTTAAAAGCTTTTAAGCACAAATAAAAGCCTTACTGACCACCTATATTATTAGTACATACACAACACAGAATGACAAAACAAATCAATGTATATGAAACAAAACACAATTTGTAGGTGTAGAGAAGAAACACACATAAGAGTTAAAAATTACCTCCAAAGCCAACTTGCATCTCCTTGAAACATTCTCTGAGAATTCCTATATTTATTCAATTGTAATTCCACTTCTCTTTAGGCACTTCAGGAAATTCTAACATAGGCCAACCACTACTTTAATCAGAGCAGAGCAGAAAAAGAAAAGAAAAAAAAAAAAAAAGAAAGAAAAAACCAAAACACCACACACCTTATTAGCCTAGCTTCCTTCTTCTAACTGACATTGAGAAGCATTTGGTATCAAAACAAATATTGTATGGTGTGTACATCCATAAAGATGATCCAGAAGCCAAACTTCCCTTCAGGATTTGCAGTACATGGCTGGAGGAGACTTACAGCTTATTCAGTAACACTTGAAACTTGGGACAGTTCCATGGACAAAAACATTCAACTCAAATGTTATTTTGTGTGAGGATGCATATGCTCCCACACCACTCAGCAGAAGACACCACTTTCAAGTCTCCAGGATATAAGTTTTATAGATGTTACTTGGCTATACAGTTACTCAGGATAAATTGTTGTGCCCCCTCTGTCATTTTCTCCCTTAAGAATGGCTTCTGAAAAAGAACTTCTTCCCCATCTTTTTATTCTGATATGCCATGAACACAGGAACCATAATGTATACTACTTTAATTTAAATATTACCAGTACAGACCAGGCACTATTTCAAATCAACTCGGCAACACAATTTACAACTTCCAATTCAATAACTGCAACGTTTTTTCCAACTATGCTATTATCAGCAGTATTACAAATTTTGTATAGTGCCTTTTTCACATATTTCTGATAATGACCATCCAATAAGTTGCAAATAAAGTCACCTTTTTTTGTCCAGTCTTCTGTCTGTTCGGCCTTGAATCTATGCACTGACTTCCAGTATCCTCCCACATGATATCCATGTTATATCTCCTCATCTTCAATGTCAAAGGTCTCCAAGTTTCTATATCCTAAGCCATCACGAGTCCAGAGGCAGCCAGAACGGACCCCAAGACATACCTCTGTGTCCCTGGGAACATTACTTCATTTCCCTGTCTCTTCATCTCATCTCAGTGTTTCTCCATCTTGCCTACATGGAGCTTATGCTCTTGCAGGCAGGAACTGTGACTCACTGCGCCTTTGTACAGAAGCATAGTAGTACCCTTGCCTCAGCCAAGCCCTCTAGGCACTACACAATACAATCAATAATAATTAATTTTGTCCCTTTTTTCTTCTTGTATCCAACAGCTGTGATCTTTCCTCTGATAACTGAATACACATTGTAGCCCCTCAGGTTTTTTTCTCACTAGCAAAGATATCCAATCTTCCCCACTCCTCAGATGTACCTAGAATATCTTACCTAGTTCTTCTGTAAAGACATAGTAATTGGTTGTCTGTCTTCAAATTCTATCCCAAAACTCATTTCACAGAATCACAGAGAATCACAGACTGGTAGGGGTTGGAAGGGACCACCTTCATTTAGAACACATTGCACAAGATTGCATCCAGACAGGTTTTGAGTACCTCCAGAGAAGGAGACTCCACAGCCTCTCTGGGCAGCCTATTCCAGTGGTCTGCCACCCGCAGGGTAAAAAAGAAGTTTTCCCTCATATTGAGATGGAACTTCCCATGTCCCTGTTTGTGTCCGTTGCCCCCTTGTCCTATTGCTGGGCATCACTGAGAAGAGTCTGGCCTCATCCTCTTGACACCCACACCTTAGATATTTATAAGCGTTGATGAGATCCCCTCTCAGTCTTCTCTTCTCCAGGCTAAACAGACTCAGCTCCCTCAGCCCTTCCTCATATGAGAGATGCTCCAGTCTCCTAATCATCTTGGTAGTTCTTTGTAGCCTGTTTTCTGCAGGTATACTCTCATTAGCTATCTAAAGCACCTAACGCTATTCCATATCTACAGGTTAAGGAAACAAGAGGTAAATACATGTGGTTTAGAATTAAAATACAAATGTTACATGGAAAACTATTTTCCATATCTATATATTATCTCTCACCAAACTAAAGGGTGACAAGTACCAGTCTGTACACAGGGCAGATCTTTCACTACAAATCGGGACCTCTGACAATGGTTTAAATTATTTCAATACATTGTTCTTGACATTAAACACAGGGAATGCTCAGAAAAAAACATTCATGTACTTTCATCCATACTTGTACACACACACCCCCTCAAGAGTCCAACAAAGCCAGAGCTCTTTTGGCAAGATAGACCTCAAATCAAAACCAGTGTTTTTTGCCAGCACCAGTCATCAGCAGTTTCTTTGTGTCAGTCACTTAAATACTGCAGCACATATTGCTACACAGAAAATACAAGTCTTTGCTGTGTAACCACCCTTAATATGACTTTTTAAGAGCTCCCATTATGGGAGGTGGAGAAATCGCAGGCAACTTGTGCCATCTTAAGTGAGTACTCTACGCTTACATGAGCAAAACTAAGTAAAATGTGGGTATAAACCATGGGCAGGTTATCTACATTAGCACATCACATCACTACCACTTCGTTGCTGTCACTAAGGCAGCACCACATAAGAAACGTTAAAACATCTTATCACGATGTTAATGTCTTAGTATCATGTCTGGCACTGAAACAGTGCCAAATACAGCCAGATTTGTTATAACTTGCCTGACAGTTTAGGGACCCCATCCTTTATCAGGAAACACTGATGAAAGAATTGAGTGGGAAAATTGCTTTGGTCTAGAGAACAAAGTGCAAAACTTTCCTGCTTGCAGGTTAAAAGTCAGATGGTGACAGCTCATGAGCTGGACTTCCACCACTGACATAGTGGAAGAAAATCCAGCTTTGCAAATGCAAAGGGATGCAATATTTCTGTGCAACTATCTAAAGACTCCAAACATTTCTTTGCAAAAAGCTCTTCAACATTTATTTCTCTCAAATTCAAGCTGACTAACATTTCAAGTTTTAGATCATCTTATTTACAGAGGTTCATTGTGACCATCAAATTAATTGTGCTTTTTAATCACTCTGATAGTGACAAAACAATTTACAGACAATACAATCTAAAGGATCTTTCATACAATATTTTCCCCCTCACACAGAGCCCTCCTCTGAAGTGATTTATATAGCAGTTAGGTACTGTTCTTAAGAAATTCTTTTCTTTAATTTTCAAAGAGCATCATACAGCTCTACGTTCTCTACAAAGAATGAGCACAACCAAACTAGAAAGGACCAAAAAAAAGTGAGAGAGAGAAAACATTAATGAAAAAAGTACCTTTACCATTAGAATTCCCAAAGAGGTTTGAAGGTAGCTTTCTAATGAGAAATAAAAGTTTTGTATTTCTTTCTCATGTTGTTTCTGGAAATAAAAAAACAATGTGTCAAAAGGTTTTGTAATTCACTGCCCAGTGTCCAGAGTTGCAGTAAGGGAGACTTTGACTGACTGAATTTGAATTCAGATCCTGCAAGAGTACTCTAATCACTGATCCTTTTAAATCTGAATGTGAACAACTTTTCTTCAGGAAGTTCTTCTAAAAGGGTTCTTTTATTCATTATGGAAAAATCCTGCAGTCATGGTATATAGTTCAGTTCACGCTGTCACAGACAGTTCACGCTGTCTTGCCTGGACCAATACAGGTTCTAAAACTCTTGACAAGCCCTGAGGTGAGACACACTGAACTCAAGAAATCACTATTTTTTTCCTCTCCAGATGGACAAATGCTGGAAGAAATTGCCCTGAGATGCTGTGGACTCTGCATCTGTGGAGATGTTCAAATTCTGGATGGACTAGACGATCTCAAGAGGTCCCTCTCAAACTCAATGATTCTGTGAGAAATCCAAAAACGTGCCAAGTGTTGCACTAATAATTATTTTAACTACTCAGACTGCCTTAATCACCAAGAAAACCCTGGTTCAATTAAAACACCTGCTCAGTGCCGAGGAGCAGCCAAAATCAGCAGGAAAACAATGATGGTTATAATTAATTTGGACTTTACATTTTTGATCCATCAGTCTCCAGGCAATTTACAGCAAGAGGAATGCAACTTCATCTTCAAATTACAGATGGAAATCTGGGTATGAATACACACTCTGATTCACATTTTAACAAGTCCAGTTTTAGCAGCAGAAGCAGAAGATACAGTGATTATGTGTCTCCAGTTTAGCTGAGGTTTTTTTCTACCTAAAGAGGGATCTGAGGGTTGTTTTATTTTCCAACAACACTATACTCAAGCTTCCCCTTCAGAGGATGAACTTCCAGAAATCAGAAGCCACATTCCCTTAGTCAATGTGCTGTCAACGAGACAACACTCTCTCCCTGGTAATAAAAACATATTTTGTGATATGACCCTGATCATCTTCACTCATAATCACCAATGCTCATGGAGGTGTTTTCTACAGAGATTCTTAATCGAGTATCAGGATAGAGAAGCAAGAGTTAATAAAAGATTAAATCGATTAAGTATTTCAAAGATCCCAAATACTTTATGCAACAAGTAGCCTGAATCCATAGTACTTGTTCCACAGTTGATCTTTACAACTTCTATTTAGCTAAACAAAGTGGCTATTAGTTTTTCGCAATTGCCTGGACTCCACTATCTTGGAAGTCCTCCCATTAGATTTCTCTCCACATAATCCAAAGAAAAAGCTAAACCAGAGAGAAAAATGAATATCAGAATGATTCATCTC
Organism: Psophia crepitans; assembly: GCA_013399095.1. Lineage (NCBI taxonomy): Eukaryota > Metazoa > Chordata > Aves > Gruiformes > Psophiidae > Psophia > Psophia crepitans. Next base: position 53,667 of record VWZZ01001955.1, read on the forward strand.
CTCTGTTTAGCCTGGTTTGCCAACAAAACCATGCCAGCTGAGCTGTGCAGCTAATGCACTGAAATGTACTAGAACAATGCAACAGAATTTCTAATGCCCATAGTCTGAAGAACGGAAAAAAAGGAAAAAGGGAAAAAATACAGAATTTTAAAAAAAGACTTCATGAAAACCTTTCAAGAGACTCAGTGGTTTGATAGTTCCCTTAAGCAACCTTGGTAGCCCAACATGCTGTTAAAAACAAACAAACAAAAGAACCCCAAAACAAAGCAACAAAAAAAAATCCCCACACAATCTAAGAAGAATCCTTCTCCATAAGAAGTCTTCAATTTAAAACAATACTGGAGATTAGGGTTCCACACTGCAATCTGTATTACAGTTTCATAAATGTCATGTTGACTAATCAAGTGGGAATGATACTTCTGTCAGCTAATCTTTAACAATACTCTATTTGTCCTCTGGATCATCTCCAAATCTCATAACAACAGCTCCTCTCAGCTGACTCCAGAGACAGTTCATGAGCATCACATTGTGGTACATCAATTACAATAGTTTCAGTTGACACATCCCAGAAGTTCAAAAGATCATGATGGACTTTGTGTACATTTCAGCTACAAAGACCTCCTCTCTGCAGTTACTCATGTTCTGCAGCACTGGGCTAATTGTGATGCACTGGTTTTTGTATTCTGTTTGCCTCTACTACGTGTTAAATACCATCTGAACACACAGCATGTAAAAATCCAATTCTTGGCACAAATGACTGAATCTCAAAATATAACATGCAACAACAGCTAAGAGAGCTAGCTATCATCTCCAGCTAGGATATTAAAAGAACACTATTGAAATAACATAAGTTACACAACCAAAACCTAGTGAATTCTAATGTTGCCGACTGACCGCACTTTCTCATTTGAATTCTCTTGCACATCGAGTGAAATAAATAGTCCCTGGCCACAGGGAGGCGTGAACTCAGTCTTCTGGCAGGACTGAAGAGAAAGGTTCACGTTTCCCACTGAACCTGCCAAAAAATTGTCAGGTACAATGAGAGAATTGCCTTCCATAGACCAGAGGGTTTGATGGCAGAAATGCAATCTCTTGCTGATGAGAAAATTGAAGCTAGTGCAATGAAAAGCCAATGGAGAATTAATTTCTCCTGGAAGTCAGCACCAAACCTGGGTAGCCTAATTCTGATGTTTTCTACCTTGCAAGCTTCAGTAGAGTGACGGAAATCTCTTCTGCAACAGGGTTTCCGTCACCTCATAAGCAGTGAAACAAATAGGTGTTTTGGGCTGCCTTCCAAGTCAGAAGTATCCAATTCCAACCAAATTCTTTTCTATTCTCTGACACAACCATTACTGCAGCTTTCAGCAACACGTCAGGTCTTAAAAAAATGTATTTATTTATGATTTTACTATACTGTACCTCCTTACTGAGGAACACAAATTACAGCCTAGAGATTGCTTTCCACCTTAAGGAAAAAAAAAGAAAACCAAACAGAATTTCACAGGACAAAGAAAAGGTATGGCTCCTGCTTGCCCAAATTTAGAAAAGCAAAGGTTGACTGCAAAACAAAAACAAACCAAAACCTCACAAGAATCTTAGAAAATAGAAAGCATTAGGTAATACATAAGAGCACTTTCTATCTCCCTTATAATAAATATTACGTTAAAATATTTCAAAATAATTCTTTATCTGTAGCCAAAGAAGAAAGCGTGACAATCTGGATTTTTTTAAAATCATAAAACTACAATGAGTTCAAGATTTTTAAAAGGCTTTATCTCTTTAGGGTATAAAATCTTTAATATGAAAATATATTCCACTTTAAAAGAATACTAAATCCAAATCAAGAAATATATTAAACAGTACTTCACCAAGAGCTGGATCAAGAGAACAAAGCAATGTATACCAGAAGTCAGCTTTAAAAGAGGGCAAGAGGTTGTTTACACATTTTTCTATTTTTCTCAACATATCACCTTCAAGACAAAATATTATTTAGGGTTTACACCTCCACCTCTTCATAAAGAAAGAGAGATGTGGTTGGGAAAGAATTTAAAGTTTGAAAATTTCAGTTCTAGATAGGAATTAATTTAGACACACACACACAAAAAAAGAAAAACCACTAGTCCATGAATCTCCACAAGGTCAAGAACAACCATGAATCAGCAACAAGAAACACAGAGAGAAAAGCAAATAATGTGTATTTTCAGGCAAGTACCAATATCTGTGATTTTCTTTCTTCACTCTGACCCAAATTAACTCCTGTGTTTAAGAAAAAAAAAAAA
>VWZZ01001955.1:56002-72117 GCA_013399095.1 Psophia crepitans
ACCCAAAATAACCCCTGTTTTTAAAAAAAAAAAAAAAAAAAAAAAGAAAGTGCTATACAACATTTTAAGTAAACATAGTTATAAGGCCACACCATCATTTGAAATAATTCATTTTCAACAACAGAGAAGTCTCTGGACAAGACAACTGGAAAATAATGACTACTGTAGAATAAAACATATGCAAGGGTGCAGAGAAGGTTTGGTTCTGTGTAAGAAAAATTCAGTAAGTATGGAGAGAAACTGGCAGACTATTTCAGCAGGAAATAAGGTGGAAAAGCACTGTTACCAGATACCGTCATGCAAATTGTGTGTAACCAAAAACTGGTTGAAGATCTTTCCATTTAAGCCTTTCAGTTTTACTGTAGGACAGGAGTTGAAGTACTAGGCTACACAGAGTAGGAAAATGTGAGTAGAAGGTAAAGACCTGAATATTCCTATGCCTATATGTTTTCTTATTATATATTCTGCTGCATTCCAAGTGCAAGATAAATTGCTCTGATAAAGTCAGAAAACCAGCAGACCTGTTTACTATTTACCTGCTCTCTACAATGAAAGTGTGCATTATTTTCACTGTTTCACCATTGCCATAGTTAACACAGAAGTCTGAAAGAGCAACACCGCACAGTGAGACCTCAGTTCCATGAAGTGCTGACATTCTTTAACAGGCCTTACTTAGGCTTGCAGACACCACATAAAAATTACAGGAGAGTTTAAGATGTTTCAGAAATCTTGTGACAAGTTAGTTTCTTACCTTGAAGTGTAATTGAAACTTTCTTCAATAGCTAAACAAAAGCAGTTGTACTCACCTAAAAGTCTCAAGACCAGATAGATGTCCAATCTTGTAATATAAACCATGAAAAGAATTTTTTTTAAAAAAGGTATAAAGAAAAATCTGACATTAAAAGAGTAAAAGAAATAAATAGGAAAGAAAAAAAGTGTTTTCCATCTACAAACAGCTAAAACGCAGTTCTCCCCCACAGCACACACGACTTTTTGAGCAAATTAAACAGCATATGTCATCTCAAACGCAAATTAGAGCTGAATTTGAGTTCCATGGTTGACGTAATAAAATTCATGCTGGACACAGCAAAAGCACACTGTTAACAGAAATTACAAATGCTGCTTTGCAAGAATGACATTTAGCTTCTTAACAAAGACTTCAGGGAGACTTGTAGAAAAAAAAATAATCTAAGCTTCTTCTCAGAAAACAGGAAGACGTGACAGATTATTACCTTTGCAGAATTAGACAAGAGAGTACATCTGTGTGGCAACGCTGGAACAGTTTACCAATAATCAGATGTAAATAATTTGAAGGACAGTTAGCAATGCGTACACATTTTAAACTAACTGTGTAAGAGCCAGGTCACATACTTTTGGTGCAAAAGCAAGATAAGTATTAACTGTGCCTAAAACGGCAGACAACGAGCACAGAAAAGGGTATGCATTCGACACGTTTAGGTCGTTATATACAACGATGCACAATGCTACTAGTGTAGGATTCAGCTCTGGTTAAAATCCTCCTAGAGGTGGTTTGACATTAACATCAGCGAGAACAGAATCAGACTTTTAAAAAACATACATAGCCATATAGAGACTGTTGCAGTTATGGACCAGCAAATCAATTCCTAAAACGTTTAATGGATGCACAGTAGATTATTCTGTTAGATATTATAACAAAATCAATTAATTTACATTTGGATTGCAATATAATTTAAGCAATAGGTAAGAGAGCCAGGTTTTTACTTGAAGCAGCCTTTGTAATACAGACTTTGTTTTTAGGCTTCTTCTGGCCAAAAAAAAAAAAAATGTACCATAAATATTTTCTTTTAGCCTTTTGCTAATAAATAACCCTTAACAACCTGTTATACCAACCTGCCTGTTTTATGTATTTCTTTTATTTAAACAATTTATTCCTCAGGCAGGGAAAAATGAGATCCAGCTAGAAATTTTGAAAGGAACATAAGCACTTTCTTCAGTGATTACTCTGTTTTAAGGTATACAATAAGGCTACAAATCCATTTCACCCACAGATCTCCTGTTTCTCTGCCCCTCCCAATAAAGCAAATTACTAGGGTACAACTAGTAATAGAAAACCGTAACTTTTGAATAAGAACTTACTACAACAAAGTGCGCTTCCCAAGCTCTAGATGTGGTTCCAATTGTCAAACTGTAATTCTGTAACAGACATAAATCATCATAAAAAACCTCACTCATCAACAGGAAGTCACATATGTACGTAAAGAAGAAGTAATGTTGTTAGCATTCGATGCTCCCATACAATTGACTACCGAATTAAACTCAATCCTTCATTGAATGTGTGTTCTGACCCATATTAGTTTATTCTGTTAGTAAATCAAAAAGTGCAGCAAGATCCTTCTATGTAAACAGAAATGCAAATGCCATGCATAGAAAGAAATCTCCCCCCATCAAGTTCTGAAGGTTGAGCATTTCTCACACACTATTTTAACTGGATTACAGCTTTGGAAAACTGGTACCATAACTCTCACCTAGAGGTTTTCTCAGAGTCAGCAGAATGCACTTCTGTGCAAAGAGCCAGAGTAAACAATTCCTTAAGCCAGGCACAGGACTTCTGCAGAGAGGTGATTTACCATGACTGAGGGGCAACCCCCAAAACAAACTTATTAGGAAAGGAAGAATATTGTCACTAATGTTCTTTTAACTTTGCAGCTGTCAAGTAAAAAAATCAACTGTAGAACAGAAAGCAGGAAAAAAAAATGGGACAAAACAGAAAGTGTCTAATTCTGCTTCACTAACAGATTTATAGAATAAGGACAGAATAAATTCAGAGACTTCAGCTGCAATTGCAGCTGACATAAAAATTAGAAACTAGATTTCAACTAGAAATCTCAAGAGCGCAATATCGCCAGAGGTCCCTTCCAACCCCTACCATTCTGTGATTCTGTGACTACTTCTGACATAATCAGAATAAAGTGATCCCTGTAACATTATCATAGAATCACAGAATCACTAAGGTTGGAAAGGACCTCCATGATCATCAAGTCCAACCGTCAACCTAACACCACCATGCCTACTAGATCATGTCCTGGAGTGCCACGTCTACACGGTTTTTGAATGTCTCCAGGGACGACGATTCAACCACCTCTCTGGGCAGTCCATTCCAATGCCTCACTACTCTTTCTGTGAATAAGTTTTTCCTAATATCCAACCTAAACCTCCCCTGACGCAACTTGAGGCCCNTTCTCTGGACACGCTCCAGCAGCTCAATGTCCTTCTTATATTGAGGGGCCCAAAACTGGACACAGCACTCGAGGTGCGGCCTCACCAGAGCCGAGTACAGGGGGACTATCACTTCCCTACTCCTGCTGGTCACGCCATTCCTGATGCAGGCCAGAATGCCATCAGCTTTCTTGGCCACCTGGGCACACTGCTGGCTCATGTTGAGTCAGCTGTGAACCAGTACTCCCAGGTCCCTCTCTGCCAGGCAGCTCTCCAGCCACTCCGCCCCAAGCCTGTAGCGCTGCCTGGGGTTGTTGTGGCCAAAGTGCAGGACCTGGCACTTGGCCTTGTTAAACCTCATACAGTTGGCCTCGGCCCATTGATCCAACCTGTCCAGATCTCTCTGAAGAGCCTTCCTACCATCAAGCAGACTGACATTGCCTCCCAGTTTGGTTTTGGTTGTAATTATCATTATTATCATTAAAATACGTCAACATTGCAGCTTGCTATACCTTTAAACCACCTTAATTTAATTTCAGTATATTAGAACCGGTATGAAAATTCCTAAATCAGAAAAAAAAAGGAAAACCTACACATTCTCAGTTGGCTGTAGTCAATAAGTAGGTGTAAATATTTCAGTATTTAAAAATGCAGGTATACATTTTTTGTTGAATTGAGGCTCACATTTCACCTAGGAAAAGATACCTCCATCCACCTTTAGGAACATGAAAGTCTAATTCTCACTACCTAATTACTCATTTTTCTCTTTCCACTCCATGGAAAATGAAAGTGTTTCTTTTTCTGTCTGAACTGAGAGTTATATTACACTTTCTATGCAGAAGTATCTATTTTGTTTTGGAGAAAAGCCAGGCAACAACTCTCAAGAAGATGACAAAGCTCACCTAAGAGATTTGACATCCTTCCCTCTCACATTCCATTACTCTCCCTTTCTAGACAAATTCTGTTCATTTGAAAGTAAGGATTTGAGTCCTTCAGCTCAATGAGCAACAGAAGCTTTCCAGAAGTCAAGCACACAAAGGAAAAGGAGAAAAAAAATACAGACTAATCGCACATCAATACAAACAATGTGGAGAAACACATATTACTAAAATTCTCATGATAACCTCTCTCCTACTTAGTAACTTTGGTGTGACATTTTCAATACACATATTTTTGTTCTGAGAGAGGAAAAAAAAAAACCAAAAACAAACAACTTGACGTTGCCCTTTGTCAGATGAACAGACAAATTAAAAAGAAAAAAGAAAGAAAACTCAAATTTAAGAGTCCCCTTCAGGAAAACATCCTTCTACCAATTTGAATGAACGTTTAAATTCATAACTAAAGACAACAGCACCTTCTGCCACAGACTTAGGTTGAAGCTATGTCAAACTGGAAATCAGGAAAAGCAATCAAACCCAGTACCAAGACTGGAATCCCAGTGGCTGTGACAATAAAAAGGAAGAGTGACCAAGATTAAACAAAAGGCTTTGGACTCAGAGGTTGAAAGTCCAAAGAAAAGCAACTTCAGATCAATCAACAGATAGTGTGCAGAACAAACAGTATTCTTCAGCTAAGAGATTTCAGAAAAGGACTTGAATGCATAAGTAATACACAAGTAATATTCTGAAACTATCCAAAGTGCAACAGCATTTCTTCTGCAGGACTTCAGGAACCTTCTCATATCAAAATAAAGTTTACAGGATGTTTGTAGAAGAACCTTGGCCAGCTCAAAATGGAGATCAGGCCTTCACTGATGAGTTGTTTGCAATCCTTTCTTTTCGTAAGCTTTAAAATTCTTCTTCCATCAAAATACCAGTATCAGAAGTAGTAACTTCTAAAATGTTATTCACTAATTAATTTTCACATTAGACACATTAAAAGTAATAAAAGCATAAATAAAGGCTGACATACCTCACCAAGCAGTCAGACTATCATGCTAACATCTACTCAAAAATATCTTAGTATGTGGATTGTTAATTCACAAGCTTACCCTATAGAAACTCAGCCAACTGTGATGGAACACCTATGGCATTGGAGTTTTCTGGATTTACCTATGTAGCCATCACCCTCCTGCAATTACTAAATAATAAACTAGGTCTTTTTTGCTCACAAGGACTTGCTACGCAATTCTAAGACTACAAGAAATAGATTTCTTATGTGTATATCAATAAATACAGCTCTTATCCACATTATCCTTATTGTTCCAGCATCATGCTTAGATCTGTGGTGGTACTGCTTCACAGATTTTTAGCCTCAAAAAAAAAACCCCCAAACCAAACCAAAAACAAACAAAAATCACACTTCAGCACAGTATTAATTGCACAGACTTTGATCTCTACCAGTTCCTTCATTAGAAGAGTTAGATCTCTTCAGCCACAATTGCTATGATAGTTCTTACAAATTAATTCTTTCATGTCTGCATAAATGCAATGCAGCGGTTCGTTCTGCTGGACTGGCTAGTACACGTCAAATCATGAGACAAGTCTTTTTTTTCCATAAACATCAAGTGGGGCAGAAAAAAAACCAAAAAACTCGCATTTATTTAATACAAGCCTTTAAAAGATCAATCAAACTCTTCACCAATGAAGGGCTATTAAATTACTTGTAACACCAGAAGAAAGGTTCTCTTCATCTCCATTTCATTCTTACTGAGTATTTCCCTGCACCATATACTGTGATTTTTTATTTTTTTTTTTTTATTTTTTTTTACTTTTCTGTTGCACAGATGCATTCCATCTCCCTGGTACTCACAAGACTGCACAAATATACCTAACTGTCTATGCATGAGTATTGCAAAATCTATTTCATAAATGTGCAGAAAGTAGTCAAAAACATGAAGCCACATGATTGATGCTTGTTTTCAGTCTAACCCTCAGTGTTAGAGCTACATAGCCTTCTCATGACCATTGTAGGGCTAAAGGATTCTTACCCATCTCTGTAGGTATTTAGGTGGCTGCTACTACCATTGGAATCAAATGCTTTATCAAAGACTGCTTCAGGATGAAGGTCACATGTCTATACAGAGAGGTTTAATCATGTAGCTTGTGCTTAGCATGCCTCTGCTATTCTAATTAAATTATTCCATTTTGCAACTAGAAAATAAACACACCATGGGTGATTTTCAAATGGTTATTAGCATGGCTACATTCCTGATGTATAATGAAGATCAGTTATCACTGAATTAATCCATCTATCCAGTAGTTTACTGAGTCTTAAGCAGATCTATCCAATTACCTAGGCTGACTTTGAACACTTCAAATTCCTTTCATTCTTCCATCTAAATTCCTATATAAGGAATTCTACTTGGCCATCACAGGAGTGGAAGATGCTCATACACCACAGGAAATTACTTGGCATTGTCAGCAAAGGAAGATACTTCCCTCTTTCCCCTTTTTTCTTTTTATGAAACCAAAGAATACATCCCACACAAAGTCCAGGCAGCCATTTTTTCCAGCTTTGCCTGGTTTGGAAAGAAGAAATATAGCTGTAAGAGACAGTCAGTTCTGGCTTGATTCCACTAACACAACTCCACTTTCTGGCAGTCCTCAGGAACACTCACAGACAGCCAATGCAAATTTTGTGTTGCTTCCTTTCGTTGTTCCTTTCAGAGAAGGATTTATGTAGGGACATTCTTCAAATCCAGTGCATTCAGTTTTCACAGAAGGATTCCAGAGAAGTTTTCACAGAGGTAGACAGACAGGATGTGCAGAGTTCAGCATTTGGTTCTGCCAGCTAATATCCATCAGATATTATTTCCCACAGTCAGGTAAAAAACAATCAGGTAATATAAGTATGTTGTTATACAGCACTAATTATTCTGAAATTCTCTGGGAAGCTGCCTCACAAAAACATAAGGATCTTGTTACTCCTCTCCGTGATCCTACAGTGTTCAGAATATGAACAAAATCAAACCAAACAAAAAAAAAAAAAACCAAAAACAAAACAAAACTGTCCTGCACTAAAATGTCTTGCATGTTAAAAATTAACTGATCCATACATCTTACAGAATGATACCTTGACAACTTTTGCCAAAGTCCCTTTGGGAAGTCTATCGCATTACTGTGTAACCCATTATGGTCCCAACTTTATTCAAGCACATGTTAATTATAAGGAAGTAATTCCTGACTATGATAAACATTAAGGTATGCCACAACACTGAAAGAGTGAGCCCACGTTTTTATTTAAAATTTAATGTACCTGCTAGTGTGAGTGCACCTATAAACGCATTAATATTACCTGTAAAACTGACCATTATAACAGTCAATTTAAACAGAAACTACAAATGTCAAAAAGGCAATACAGCTCATGCTATGACACCTTACCTGTCGTATCTTCCACTTTCCAAACAGAAGGCACATAGATACTGGTTTGTTTTTATTAAGCAATTCTGAAAAGCTAAACATAGGTTCTACTAAATTATCGTATCCACCTCAAACATACATATGTTCAAATCCATAGCTGAATAACGTATCATTGGGCTCTAGAAGTAGTAACATATTTGAAGAGCTTAGGCCCTTCACCTGACAAGTTACACCACCACTATTATGTAAAAAAATTACAAAGAAAAGCAAGAGTTTTTTCATATGTGAATACACAACTAGTTAACGAATCTCACGTTTATTAGCAAGGGAGCACAACATAAAACTACACTGCAGTAAAAGCACATGGGAGTTCCTGCTAGTCTTTGCTAGGAAATTGAGGTGACCTTTTCTGAGATGATGTTGCAGGCAGTGGCTGCCCTTAAGTTGCTCTATTTGTTACAAGAAGAACAAAGAAATACCACTACTGTGCCCCTGATGAGCACGGAATATTGCAGTAAGCTCCACATGGCTGTGGCTGGCTTTAGAAGGCTTAAACCGTTATCTGAACTAGTTCATTTATGCCTTTTCTCATTTACTGAGATGCATAGGCAACAGGCAGCCTCTTCAAGAGGCCTTCCATTCCCAGAGCAGTACAGACAACACCACCAGACATGGCTTAAGTGCCATTCACTTGCAAAACATAGTACAGGTCTTCAGCAGAACACAGACTAGAGACAGAAAATTATGCCATGCTATTCTTACTTTGCTGTCGGGAGAAATTCTGGAGTATAACTGCGTCAATAATTAAACTACTCTGTTCTCACTTCCACGTGACCACAGTTAAGGTTTAAAATGGGTGTTTCCAAGCTGTCTGAAGGACAAAGTAAAAGGATTCACATTTCAGCTTTCATTAAAAGAAAATGCATTGCTCTTTTCATCATTTTATCTGCCACATTTTACAAAAGCATCTATTAAAGCTTTTTAACCCAAATAAGAAAAAGCACTGATAAGATATGAGGACTAGAAGTTTGCCCTGGCTTTTACTTTTCCAGTTATTTTACTAGATTTTTGGGCAACTTTTACTACTTCTTTTCAGGGAAATCGTATCCTCTTCCTCCTACTTCATAACAACATTAGTGTTACTTCAGGAATTTATGTTATGAATGCAACTACATACCAACAAAGGAAAAGTTAGACCAAATGAAACAGCTATCTGTATAATGCATATGCACATATTTGAACACCATATAAGAAAATCAGGGTGCTCAGATTATGTACTTCATTAGCTACTGCCTCTATTCCCCTACGTTCAATGCTCTAGCAGATAATTCAAACCAAGTAGCTCAATCAAGGCAGAACTCAGCTTCTGGTAGTTTTATATGTTAATACTAAGCTCCCACTTAAGAGATACAGAACTTTCCTCACAAGAGAGGAGTCCACTTTTGTTCAGAGATGAAGTCTAGAATGGAAACATTATTCAGGAAAACATTACTCATTCAACCATAGAAATTACTTGTCTTGCTAATTCATTCTTTTGAGGAACTGTCAACTTGCAATAAATAGCAATATTCTTGCTGATGATGGATACAAGATCAAGCAATTCACCAGTATAAAATACAAACAGAAAATTGCTGTAGTTTTGTTTGTACGTTAGTATCATGAAAGGGACAACCATCTCCAGAAACTCCTAGAGCTTGCTTTCCCTCAAGTGATGCACTAAGGGATTTATCACATACACCATAAAGAAAATCTCCTAACAGCATCACAACTAGGAGCAATTCCAATCAGAAGACTGAATTTTTTAGAAACGAACCTGCATTTACACAGGAATAACTATTATGCACACATTTCTAGCCATTCTGCCTGCCAACAAAGTCTGGATATGTGTCATGGTTTCGGCTGAGATAGAGTTAATTTCCTTTCTAGTAGCATAGCAGGTATAGTGCTGTGTTTTGGATTTAGTACTAGAATAAAGTTGACAACCCACTGATGTCTTCAGTTGTGGCTGGGTAGTTGTAGTGCTCACACTAAGTCAAGGACTTTTCAGCTTCCCAGGCCCTGCCAGGTGCACCAGAAGCTGGGAAAGCACAGCCAGGACAGCCGGCCCAGGCTGGCCACAGGGATATTCCCTACCACAGAGCGTCATGCTCCAGATATAACTGGAGAAGCCAGACAGGAGGCAGGATTGCTGCTAGGAAACAGACAAGGCATCGGTTTGGTTTTTCTCCTGCATGCAGTGAGCAATTGCCTTTGTGCATCACTTATTTTTCATTTATTATTCTTGTGGTTCACAGGCTGGTAGGGGTTGGAAGGGACCTCTGGAGATCATCTAGTCCAACTCCCCTGCTAGAGCAGGATCACCTAGAGCGGGCTGCACAGGATCACATCCAGGCGGCTTATGAGTACCTCCAGAGAAGGAGACTCCACAGCCTCTCTGGGCAGCCTGTTCCAGTGCTCCGGCACCCTCAGAGTCAAGAAGTTTTTTCCCCATATGGAGATGGAACTTCCTGTGTTCCAGTTTGTGCCTGTTGGCCCTCGTCCTGTCACTGGGCACCACTGAAAAGAGTCTGCCCCCTTCCTCTAGACACCCATCCTTCAGGTATTTACAAGCATTGATGAGATCGCTCTCAGTCTTCTCTTCTTCAGGCTAAACAGACCCAGCTGTCTCAGCCTTCCTCATATGGAAGATGTTCAAGTCTTCTAATCATCCTGGTAGCCCTATCATTAATATTCTCTTCCTTTGTCATCCTATTAAACTGTCCTTATCTCATACCACAAGGTTTTTGGGTTTTTTCCATTCTCCTTCCCACCCCCTTGAGGGGACGAGGAGCGAGCGAGTGGCTGCCTGGTGCTTAGCTGTCAGCTGGGGTTAAATCAGAACAATATCAAATGCTGGTTACACCAAATCTATAGCTGTGCCTTCACAGGGATCAGAGTTTCACTCTTGAGGCGTTGAACAACACTTCACAGCAGTGATCATGAGACTCATTAAAACTGACATATGCAAGAAACTTTTTTTTTAAAGTAGTGCTAAAAGAAATATTTTGTTCATTTGACTAATGTATTTATTTTGGTTATTCTTACCAACACTCAATATATAGTTGTAAATGTGTGGTACATATTTATGACAGCTAAGCAGAGCTCCATTCTATGAGACATGTATAGCATTTGCAAGTAAGTATTCACTAATGAGTAAGAAGTTACTACTCCTTTTGTGCACAAATTAAGAAAAAAGATTTAGATAGCCACAATATAGAAAATACATTGCTGACTTCTTCCATAAATCACAATTAAAATCACAAAAAAAACCCACAGTAAGAAAGTTACAATTCTTTCATTCACCTTGATAAAATGCATTCATTTTACAACTCCACAAAGGTTATTTGTATACTAGTACCATGACACCAAACAAAATTTATGTCGCTTAAGTTTTACTCGGAAGTATAGGAATACATGCAGTTTCTGACTTTTCTTTTGTCATCCACAAAAAGCCAAGTCTACTTTTCCAGTTCATTCAGGAAATTTAAACAAAAGCCTAAGCGTATTTCAGAAAACAAAACCAAAACTGACTCAGTTTTAACATGAAGCACCCATAAGTATAAAAATCAAGGGGCAGCAGAGGGAGAGAAAAATCTCAGTATTTTCAGCTTAATTCATGTACTTCCTGGATGCAGCCCACTGTCAGTATTTTCCCACACAGTTTCCAATCTTTTACCTTGATTCCCTACCCTGTGCAAGAAAAAATGGTGTGCTTTCATGAGTGAGAATTATCCCATGCACTTTCCACACAGCTATACAAGAGGAAAACCACCTTTACAATATGCCTGTAAGAATACAGCATTCAAAGAGAGAAGTCAAAGGCAGACATAGCTCTTGAGACCATGCTAAATCTTGGGTCAGAAATTAACTGGAATTCTCTCTTTACAGTCTGTCCACAGCTTAACTCTCTGCTATAGATTTTCCTCAGGCCTTCACAATGCTAAAGAGCACCATGCATCAAAACATCTTCAGACACAGAAAGGAAGAGCAGCTCTCTGTCTCTCAAAACGTTAGTCAACCAACTCACAGGGATAGCAAGAAACTTCCCTGAACTATTTGCTACAGAGCTTACTCAGCCTCTCTCTCACACATCCGATAAAGAGAACTTCCAGATGCAGAACACCAGACAAGATAGTACACAGACTAGACAACTGATTTTATCCAGTAATATCATTTTAATGGTAGTATAAAATGTTTGTCAAACCATTTTGGAATAAAAAAAATTTTATATAAAATGTTCAGACGTAATTCCCAAATAAGAAATGGACTACATGTCCTAGCTAAGACCCGTTCACTACAAACAGCCCATCCAGCTCAATTCCAAAATAGACTTTGAGATCATATTCAGTATCTGTACTGCAGTGCAGTGCCTTAGAGAGGAAGGTACAAATGCTGCAATCTCAGCCACGCCATCCCTCACATGAGCTGTTAAACAGTGGTCTCTTGTGCCAGTCCCTGGTGAATCTTCAGAAGTCACATACTGACAGGTACAAGATATACGTTTTAAAATAAACAAAGGCTAGTCAAAGTGTTTTTCAGTGTTCTTTCCTTCTAAAATTGCTCCTAATATCTAAGATTGCTTCAGAGCATTTTCTTCAGTGCATTCTAGCAGCTGTGTTTTCATGTTTGATGATTGCAGCTAACAGAATCTAACATATTTTGATAAAACCCTTTAAAGATAAGCAGTGTATGAAAAGCATCAAGGTATTTTGTTTTGTTTTTTTAAAAAAGGAATTTTCTTAAATTCTATTTCACTGAGAGATTCACAGAGCAATACTTCTCCTTTATTAGGTATTTTACAATAATCTTCAGATATTGTTTTTCCAGGTTCCTTTAGTGTCCCCTAATTCCACAGGATGGCATTTAGGCATATGATTTTTAGTTAGGTTTAAAGCAACATTCACCGTTTAAATGCTGTCATATCAAGGCATATCTGGAACAGAAGTGACTCTGGAATCACAGAATTCCTGTCCTTGAAATGTGAACACATTACATTCTTCATTTCACAACGAAAAAAGATTCTCTGCCATAAATTCCATTCCTTTATTATCTGAAGTATTAAATCCCAGCACTGAGTGAATAAAATCTTTTGTATGTCAAACGTGAATCCTAAAGAACGTTTAGCTTCATTTAAAAGTACTTTTCCCAAGTTGGAAAGTACCCTTAACACTTTTCTCTGACAGTCACAGTCAGAAAAATTAAGTTCACGTAGGAAAAAAAAGCAGCACAGAATATGTTCATGCAAGCAAAAAGATCCTATTTTACTACAAGCTGCTAATTAAAGGACAAAAAGCATTGGAAGAGAGCATACAGTGGAACACCAGCATTCCAATCTTTAAAAAAAAAAGAGGATATCAAAAGGAGATGACAACTCCAACAGATCTGGGGAAAATGTGCTGCTCACACTGATTATGCTTCTGATTTCTGACTGGCATGGCAGCCTTCACTGTTTTGGAGGACAGTGAGAAAGACCATAACCCTGTCGGCCTCACTTTAGTGTGTCCTGGTGGTGCCTCCTGCATAAACATCTAAAAGACAACCTGCCTCTAATTTAAGAAACTCCTCAGCTCCAGGAAACCATATGTACTGGCTTCGGGAACGTCCCAAGATCAAATAGCTAAATTACACACTTCTCACCACTCTTAGGTCCATATCAGTCTCAAAGTTCAGGACACCTTTAACTAACGTAAGGATACTCAAGGGATATTGTGTTGAAATACTGCAATCCTTTTAATCTTACCATCAGTTTACCACCCCACTCCACACAAAGGCCTTCCCTTACTGGGGTTCTGCACCACAGAAAACAGCCCTTGCATGCCTGCATTATGGAAGGAGCCTGTGCATTTAGGTAAAAACATTTCATTTTCTGTTCTCTTTTGGAACTCACAATTATTTTCACTCTGGTCAAATTGCACATCCTAAATGAAACAACAAATCACAAAACAAAACCCCTCTAACTATAAATATTTTAGATTCTTCAACGTAAAGAGTAAACAATGAAAGTTTATTTTGTACACATCTTTCTCCTTGTTAATAATTTAAAAGAAATAACCCTCTACAGGAAAGAAGTCCTTCTCAGACACACAAATAATAAAAGCAAAAGCAGCATACTTGCTCCTCTTCACTCCTCTCACACAGCACATGTGCATTCAGGGGGAAATGTCAGGAGAATGCAGACATAATAGAAGGTCATCTCCACCTGAGGTATTTGGCAAAGTAATGAGGAAGACCCCTGCCTGTGGAGAAGCATGTAATTCACAGGGCTATAGCAGATTTCCTTGAGGAGAACTGAACAGCACAGGGCTGAATTCCAGTCTGGCCAAAGATATCTCAGACAACATAAGGACTGATGCTTCCAGAAATCCAGGGCATTAGCAGGTTACACTCACTTCTCAGAAGCGATGTATCAAACTCAAATTTTTCCCAAAAGAAACAGAAATCCACCCTAGCAGCAAATTTGTAGGAGGAAATGCATGATGCCACCTTGTCAAAAAATAAGAATAAAATAAAGGCAGCAAAGAAAGAAGACAAATCATTAGTCAACTAGAAAAATGTGAAGAGGAAAGAGAAACTACCAATCAAAATGTAGATGGCACACAAATTCAGTTTAATAGCTTAATGCAAACAAAGGATTTTTTTATTGAATAGAATCTCATTTCTCTTTAAACATTAGAAATAATACGTTGTGTCTACATTCTAGGATAAACTCTAGAGATGCTACAGTAATTTTGAGATCTCAGAAAGAGAACCCACAATTTTAGAAAGTTTATCAAACCCTATCGGAAGAAAAAAGTATGAAGAGCCCTGTTTACATGTAGTAGACCTACAGATGTCATCATTAAGGTATTCAAAGCACAGAAAGCTTTTTTGCTTGCATAAGGTGTTGTTTGAAAAGTTCTATTTTATCTACCAAACCATTTATGAATCTGTCTGTCCCTAATTACTGTTTTGAAAATAAATAAAAAGCGAAAATGCAGCAATTACCAGGTAATATCCAATTTCTAATCAATGCCATTCAGAAAGCTACACGCACCTAAGATCTTTAGTGAATACTAATCCAAACTTTCTAAGGAAGACTACATAGGGAATATGTCTTAAAGCAACTGACTTTTCCAAGCAATGTTCGTAACTTGACAAAGTGGAAGGAAAAGAGGAGTAAAAATCACTACTTACATACAACTACAGATTAGAGATTCAAAACTTCACATGAAAAGGATATTTCTCAGGCCCTTTTTACCTCACTACACAGAACGCCTCCCCTGTGCCTCAGTTTACCACATCCAAGGTCATTTTACCACACGTATAACATTCTAAAAATTTTTTAAGCATTGCCTAAGGCTGGGTTTGCCAAATCTGTATTAAGCCTGATGCACGTTATCAGGAGTGTTGTTTTACGTAACGTGCTGCTGCTGTCAGGTGCTGCACTTTAACATTACTGTATATGTGCAGAGCAGCATTAGCATGCTCACTGCTTCCCTTTCCCCATTAAGCATTCAGATAACAGCCCTTCCATGAGCTCAGCTTAACGTTCAAGCCTGCAGTAAGACTGTCATTGCCCAAGTCTTCCAAAAAGATGTTTACCAGTGAGAAGTACTACTAATAAAACTTTCATGAAACGACATGACAAATTATCTTTCAAAGTAGTAATTTTCTGGTTTGTCTTTAGGTGTTAGACAACACTACAACAGAAGTCACGTAACACCGAGAGGAAAAAAGTTGACAATCTTCATGCTAGTGTTGCGTAACAGCTGTATTCCCTGTGAAACCAGATTTTCTAAGAAATCTTGAACAAAAGAAAGAATAATAGATGCATATCTACTATTTTACAGTTTCTGGCTGAAATACACATAAGACGACTGAGATCCAGCATACGAATACGCTTCACACACATTACTTGGTTTGCTTTCCCCTCCTTTTTTTTTTTTAACTGTATTTTCTTACAAGACATTGATGATGAACATTTTCTAAGTCAGACTGTACTAAATAAGGAGGAAGCTAAGCTTTATCCTACAGTTTCGGTGTTGTTAGCTCTACTTATCAAATGTCTCAGCAATTTTTCCTCAGACTGTGACAGGGTTCGTGCACACCACCATCCAAATATGCCCATCTGCAAAACTTGCCAGGACTGTGCATACAAACAGCACTTGGGAGATGCCCCAGAAGGTAAGTAAAAGAAGAAAAATCATCCAGATAAGCATAAAATGCAGCAGTCCTGATGTATTAATTAAACGGAGGGAAGAAATGCTCTAGCGCCTGAACATGCTTTGGGCTGAAGAAAACAGAAGTAAAGAAAGGATGCTCACACGAAAAAAAAATGGGGAAAAAAAACCCCAAACAAAAATCCAAACCGTATTAGTGTGTGCTCAGCGAGAACGTCTGCAAGTTAGTGGGAACCCTGGTGGGAAGGGGGTGGGAGAGGTGATTTTTTTTGTGGGGTTTTTTTTTTTCAATTCTATTTTTGCAAAAGGAGTGTGATTGCAGCTTTTAAGCTGGGGAGGGCTGCTCGGTTAGTATCTGCAGTACGCGAACACATCGGCGGGGGGAAGGCAGCGCGGGGAGGTATTTGTGGGGAGGCGG
>VWZZ01001955.1:72858-95503 GCA_013399095.1 Psophia crepitans
AGAGACGGCTGCCGGCTCGCCCGCCCGCCGCCGCCGGGACGTGCCTTAGGGTCTCCGGGCAGGGTCTCTGCTCAGCGTCTCCCCTCGGGGTCTCCCCTCAGGGACTGCTGCCCGACCCGCCGGCCGTGCCACGCGTGCCTCACACGGCCCGGGGCCTGGCTCTGCCTCCGCTCCTTCGGGCGTTACCGGGCGGGTCCCCGGGGCCAGTCTGTCCCTCCGGGGTTATGTGTGATGTGCTGCACCGAGATAGCTCAGGAGAAGGGGAATTTAAACGGCTTTGCGCGAGTTTTTTGCCAGCTGACAGCACTTTCTCGGAGATGAGGTGGACGGCACAACGTAGCTTCACTGGGTGCTGGCCTCCAAGCCATCATGTGAGTGAGCTTAATCCAGGGTAAATGAAAGGCTTTAAGGTTTAATTTACCTGAAGGATAGCTACTGTGGGGTAAAGCCAAGGGTTACCACGGAACAGGTCATCCTTCAGAAGCATTCATGCAGTCCGTACCTTGTGAAGGACACGTTGGCTCCAGCAGCGAGGGAGCCAGGCCTCCAGCAGCGAGAGGTTTGGCAGTCCCCAAGAGCTGCAGGACTTCTAACATCAACAGCACTCCGCTGTAAATATATAGCGGAGAGGCTCTGTTAATGTTATGCAGTGGTCATGAGAGTATTTAAAAAATAGTAAAATGAACATTGCATCATTGACAGAGTAAAATGTGTGAGGGAAGTGTGACTCCAGAAGGCTTTTGAAGGGCCAAAGCCAGTACACATAATGAAATGACGATTAGTTTGGTAAACAGAGTGTATGGGTAGCGTAGCAGAAGACATGGTGTTTCTTGAGAAGCCATACCCATAATCTGTAACTTTACACTGTTCAAAGACATCGTGAAACAGTAACATAAAACACTTCTAAGATTTTATCATTACTTCCAGCAGTAGAAAACCTGTTCTTCTGGCAGATTGGAAATTGTCAGAGCAGCTGAGACCTGTAAAGTCTCTAGATCAAGTAATGTATGAGTTCTATAGATGAACTCCAGAGTTATAACAGCTTAAGCATTTCCTTTATAATTTCTTTTTTTTTTTACAGTTTTCAGTTACTACTGACTGCAAAAGATTTTTACCTCCTGACTGAAAATAATTTTTTTCTAAGTATGATAAAATAGTGGAAGAGATTTCTTCATATTGTTGCAATATTCAAACCTCTTAAACATCCCTTCCTCCAAATAATTTAAATTGAGAGATATTTCTTGAAATAGACCCCTATTATGAGGAAAAGTCCCGAGTTTGGATAACTTTAAAAAATTAAGTTTCATGAAGGTGCACTGAACAAATATAATTGTACTTCATTCCATTTACAAAACAACTCAGTTCCAACACAACAATTTGCAAATGTATTTCGTATGGATGTAAAGCTCAGTTCACATGGGTTTACAGGACCAAGGCCTTGGTTAGATCACAGAATATCCAGGGTACTTTCCATCACGCTTTGAAAGTGAGTAGTAGATTAGATGACTACTTTTTTGCTCCATGTAAGGCAGCAACATTATAAAGAAACAAAAGAAAAAAAAAACCTATAAGCAGTCCCCTATAACGTCAGTGGCTGAAACATTTTGTACAGTTTTCGGTACAACATTATGAGATAAAGTAATTCCAAGAACTGTGGAACTGATGATACCTGGTTTCTTACAGATTGGGAGCTCATAATTAGACTCCTTGGTGTTTAGCAACATGCAAATTCCAGCTGAAGCTTCTCTATGCTAGGGCAGTAATCATTCTAACGTGCAGATTTGTTGATGTCTAATATGAGTGAAAAGTATGCTGCAGTTTTTCAGGCAGCAGATATTACTCTTTGGTGTCTTCTTTACCCACGCATCCGTTTCCACGAAATGGCTAGGAACATGTATGATACTATTAGCCTTCTGTTAAATTGTTAGAATTTCCCAGTTAGTTCAAAAGATATTATGCAGTAAAAGAGACACACAACACACCTGGTTACACGATTTAATTTGCTTAAGAAGCAAAGTTAAAAGCAGTAGATATAAAAGATTCTTCTGGAAACTTTCTGAACCGGGTGATAAAGATCAAATGTAGTTTGAAGCACAGCTGCTTGTTAAATTATTCATCAAGGACAAATATTCATATGTGCATACACCATACACAGAATTTATATGCATACATGTGCAAAATGCATATTAAATATAGTTATATACATAGAAGATAAAAACAGCGCATGCACAAAAAGCCCTGAACAAGCTAAGTAAATTCCTGACCCACGGACATAGCTTTGACTTCCTCTGCATTACCTGCGGGCACCAATGAGCTGCAGTGTGTGTGCGTCTCCCCTTTCCACTCAGAACACACAAGATTACTCTACCCATGTGAAAAGATCAGGAATGTTTTCAAAATGTTCAGAATATTGGACTACTGTTGTGTATAAAAAGGAATGCACTTTGGCTGATGTGAGGTTTTAATCAGTAGTTATGCTTAATTGCATTGAATACTTAAAAACAACTGATTGTTTTTAAGTAGAAATAACATAATGACAAAATGGTTTGGGTTGGAATGGACCTCAAAGATCACCTAGTTCCAACCCCCTGCCATGCGCAGGGACACCCTCCACTAGACCAGGGTGCCCAAAGACCCATCCAACCTTTGAACACTGCCAGGGATGGGGCAGCCACAGCTTCTCTGGGCAACCTGTTCCAGTGCTTCACCACCCTCACAGGGAAGAATTTCTTCCTAATGCTGAATCTAAATCTCCCCTCTTTTAGTTTAAACCCATTACCTCTTGTCCTGTTCCTACACTCCCTGATAAACAGTCCCTCGCCAGCTTTCCTGTAGGCTCCTTTAGGTACTGGAAGGCCTCAATTAGGTCTCCCCAAAGCCTTCCCTTCTCCAGGCTGAACAATCCCAACTCTCTCAGTCTATAAATGGTTTCTATCAAAACAGAAGTTATGTGAAGTTTGCAGAATTGTTGCTTAGATGAACTAGTGGGAAAACTAAAGTAATAAACATCCTCCATGGCTGGTATTTGGAGGTGGATTTCAGTGGAATTGCATTTTTTTTATGTGGGTGTGGAAGAATAGGGCACTTTGCTACAGGACTGTCAGTCCCAAAGTTCAGGATGCCAGTCAACCTCATAGCACTTAACTTTCCATTCCCTACTCTTATTTGTCCATTTTCAATCTACATCACATCTGATTATGCTCACTGTTTTCCACAAGCCTGAAGATTTTTATCACTGACTGACAACTGTGCTTTCTGCAGAAAAATGCAGAAAATAAAGCTTATCCTTCTGCCAAAATTATCCCATACTGATTTGGGAAATTAGAGTTTTTAACACAGCCTCTGAAGATTAACAAAAAGTTTTACTAAGAAAATTGTTGTTCCCTTGCAGCTCTAATTTATGTTTTGCTAGCTAACCAGTTGTCTTAGGACATGTAGTATGTCTGCTCCTTTTTCATCCGACTAGAAGCAGCCTTTCCAATTTTCAGTCCAGAAGTTCTCCCACATTATGTGACCTGCTGCTTACCACATACCATTCCTCTTGTTTAATATAATCCAACTGGACTTCATAGCAAAAATTGTCATCTTAGGGACAGGGATGAAGATCCTTTTGTTGCCTTGTTCTTGCTATGTTCCTAAAATCCCATTTGAAATCCACCCATTTCCATGCACATTTGTAATTGTCACAGTGACCGATTCTTTACTTAGTGCCTTTTGCCTGTGGACAGCCAGGGCTTCTTGCTTCTGCAACCTGAGTTTATCAAGGCAGCAGCACTGTGAAGATCTGTAATATGCCCTTACTGATTTCCACCAAAACCAGGTTTCTTGGTGTGATGCAGAGGCAGTACAGCAGCACCATTGCAACAGTGCCTCTGAGGTACCCCAGCAGGATTCTGAACTTACATAAATCGACACTATTATAAGAATTTTAGCACTTTAATTTCATAAATTTTAATCACCTAAATTAGGAAAATTACTATGATGTTAGGAGAAGATACATAGATATGTTTGTATGCACACACTCAAAGTAATAATCTACGTAAAACAATGTCTGCTGTCTATAATAATAATAACAAGTATTGTGAACATTCAGTATTCAGTAACACGAAGGGAACTCCCAGGTGTTTCTTTGTTTTTATCTAGCAGAATATACTACCACACTACTTTTTTCTTCTTAGAAGCACAGAATAAGATAATGCCAATAGAAATGAAATGCGGTAGGTACTATCCTTTCTTCCTCACACTGTTCTTTTTTACAGAATGTCAGACTTTTCAGCCAGACATCAATCTTGAAAACATGTTATTTCAAATGGTGCAAAACTAGAGAGATTGTATCTCCTATTATGTGTCATAAATCAACACCACTGTGGTCAATGAAATGGAAGCAGGGTAAAATCTATGCCAGTCTAGGTCCCAACTGTGACTTGGAAACAAGGATAAAATTCGTAGACCCAATTCCACGTTGAATTTAAAATGAGATTTTATTGCAGATTAGCAACCTAAGACCACGTAGTTATGCTTATCATGATCACCCCAGAGTTCAATAATATACCACATTTCCTTTAGTTAGTGCTTGTGCTGATGACATAAAATACAATGTTAATTGCGTCTGTAATTAAGTATATTTTCTTTGCTCTGTATATAACGTGTATGCAAGAATTTGCTTCAGTATACAGTGTTACAATGAAATTCAGGCAGCCAAGTTTTTCCTCTTTTCTGAGAACTGTGATTTTAAGCAAAAGCAAACACAAACCCATTACATCTTGCTTAATTACAGGAAAAGTCTTCAAAAAATTGAATTTTGCATTTGGACACGTACAGTTGTCGTCTAAGACCTTTTCTGTTACTCTGCCTTGTATGTCAGCTGCAGGTAGTGAACTCATGCCTAGATGTAGTTTGGAACATGGCTATAGCAAAGTCTGACAATTTACACTTCTCACCCTAGGCCAAGAAACTGCCACTATCTGAAGCACTCTGCTTGGCAAACCTCAAAGCTTTTAATTTCTCTTTTCATTATTGTGTGTGGGATTATTAACATTAATAAGGAGCTATGGATCTTGTGGTTTAGATTTTGGGGAATAATAGTTTCCTCAGGTTTTCATGTTTCTGTCTTCTTGGAGTTTTTATTGCTCTTTTAATCTTTTTCTAATGTACATTCTGATAAATTCACTGGAAGCTGTTGGAAGGCACAAACAGAAGAAATCATTTTTTGAAGGGATTCCTTTCCCTTTCCTTTTGCTTTTCCCTTTCATTATCACTTTAGGGGCATTAATATATTACATTTCTAACTATTGTTGGGATACATTAAAAGAAAACATGAAATACCGTACTCAAAACAGAATTTTCTGGTTTCCTAGCTCTTGTAACAATTCATGTCATTATGCAGCTACATATTACTACAATGTGGTTATGATGTATATAAGTATATATCCAACTCTCTTGCTTTTATTGACAGATGGAGATGTGTTGGTGCTTTCTTCAGCTTGCATCCTTGAAATTGAAATTCCATCTGTGTTTAACCAATGATAAGGAAGCAATAGGAAGGTAATTCTAATTGTATTAATAATTTATGTTAACCATGTGTTAATCTCAAAAATCGATGCAGTTGAAAATAGTTGGAGACAATCAGGTTTTCAAGGTGTTTCAAAATCTTTCAAGTAAGTGTCTAGATTCAGTGTTCATGAATGAGTTAATATCTGAGTACCTAAATAACTCCCTGGAACAAAGAAGGGGAAATCTACATAAAGACCTACATAACATATAAAACCAGGAAAACTTAATCTCTTTCCCTAAAACAACAGCCTTTGCTATGAAGTCCAGTTGTGCGATATTAAACAACTCTAGTTTGCGTTTCTAAAGAAACAGGCAGTTTTCTGGGAGAAATTTTAGTACTCACAGTGCTACTCTGTAACTTGAGGTATGCAAATAATTGTTAAGAGATTTATTTATCTCTCTTAAGAAACTTGTTTGAGCTGGCAGTTTTTTCACACTTTCATTTTTAAGCAATGAAATTTCAGGGACACAGCAGATTTGCATTTTGTTCTGAGGAATAAAGAACAGGGTTTTTTCATGGATGCTGAGACAACCAATTGCTCACGGGGAAGGCTGACAAGGGTAGAGAGCATATACAGAGAACAGCATGATATTTCTGCTAGGAGACACTGAACTCTGTGTTATGGGTATTAATCAGATACTAGGTAGCAAAGGTGAAAGTTTTCAAGTTCTGCAGAAGTAACCAATAATTCTTGTGTCTTCAGAGTATATTACTTCCATGAGGAAATATTTACATTACTTAAACCGATTATAAATTAGTGATAAAAGAAATTGGTAATCAACGTAAAACTCAGTTAAATTGACCATGCTCCAATTTAATATCCTTTATGCCAGCAGTTAAAATTTATTTTTCTCATAGATATTATGTGAGGTGATGATGTAGTAGCCTGAAGAAGCTGCCAGAATAAAAGGAAAGAAAAAGAAGGAAGTGGAGGAAAGGAAGGTGGAAACTTTTAAGGTCTTTCAATTGTAAATATTAAACCTGTGAACCACAATATCATTAGATTAATACCCTAAATTTTACCCTTCATCTGCCATTTCCAGTACACTTTTTCAAGTGTATCATAAAGTCCAAGACTTGAATATTCACACAAGACACAAAACACCATCAGGAATTGTAACTTGAAACATGGATCCATAGCTAGTCAAACATCTCATTTGAACTGTGGCTATGACAACACAAGTACAGGATTACAACTGTTATTATGCAAAATGTTCACTCTAAACAAATGATTAATTTAGCTATTTTGAGTCAAAAATTGTGTGGAAAGTAAGTTTACTAATATATTTGTTATTCATAATTGTTAAAAAAAATCAGGCCGTAGTTTTGAGAGTTATACACCTGGCTTTTACCTCAGAATAGTTCTTACTAGCTTTTGTGATGTCTGTGGTATCATGTAAGTGACAGAGTATTGTTTCTGCTCCCTCACTGGGTGACAAAGTCAGAAGGATGAGCACTAAATACTGTACATAAGCACAAATAACCTTGTGCACATGCCAGTGCAGGTAACTGGGAAAAAAAATAGACATTCCCTCATAGGAAAAATCGGCAATGAGGCTACTTTTTCCCACCACTATCTCACAGACCAGCAGAAACACAGGCCCACAGATTTCAGAGTTAATTATTCATTTCTTAAATACAGGATAATTACACAGGGTAAAGGATTTGTTTTTCTTTGTAATTATGAAAAGTTGATTCCAGATGTCCTCTAAGTCATTCTAATGTCCTCTATATAAGCCACTCTGCCTGGAAAGGCATGCATGAGCTATAATTTCCATTTGACATTAAAAGCCACAAATCTAAACACCACTGCAGTAATGCAGAGAAAGAAATATTTGGCTTTTAACTCAAGACTAGTCGCTGTGGCCATTAAGAAGCAAAAGCTCCATGGAGGTAACAGAACCAAAAACACAGAGATCACATTTCAGTCACAACAGGCACTTAATTATCATAGATACAGTATCTGGACAATGATGTATAGTAAATAACCAGCATTCAATTGTCCAGTTCACTAATACGATTTTAAGAAAACAGAAACAAATAGATTCATTTAGTGAAAAACAATATAAAAGAGTAGCAGAATTCCTTAATTGGAGTCTTGTATCACACACTAAGAATCAAAGCAAGAGATTAAAGTACTTAAGATATTCAAGCTTGAGTATAAGATTTATATTTACTGTGGTTCAGTTACTTCTATAATTAAAAAGAAACCTGTTTTCTGAAGCTCTATGGAGAAACAATATTGCATAAATATTTTGTTTAGGCACTTAGTATCTCATCCTGTAACACAAATAAAACACCTCACTGCTGGAAGCTGGAAACTGCATCTTTTTGTGACTCTTTACTGAACAAAATAAGAAGAAATGCTGGAATCCATCTGAATCAAAATTGACAAAGCACAATACTCTGAATTCTGAAAAGGAAGGATATGGGGGTTTCTGCTGTTATTTTAAAGACACATACAGTTTGCTATGCTAAACTGGACTTAAAATCTGTGAAGGCCAGTTTCTGGTCACATTCTGTGGCAAGCAAAGGACTGATGCAAACAGGTACTATCTAGTTCTCCCCTTCTTTCCAGTCATAAATATTTGATGTTGGTTGAATACCTGTTTCAAAATCTTTGTTATAGTTGATTTGTAATAACAGCGGGTATTCCTATTATACACAAAATTCTATTTTAATCTTATTTAAGATCCAATGACCCGTTATTGGAGTTTTTATTGACAAAATATTTTATTGATAAAAATATTTTCCACCTCTTAATTGGATTGTTTTGTAGCATCATTAAGATCTTAGATGTATCTATTCAATATTTTGTAGAACTGTTCACATAGTGAACAGTAGTACTTCCCTCCAGACCTTATTCTTCCCGTTCAGTTCTCTCTCCTAGTTAATGGATTCTGCTCTAGTTCCCATAGCTCAGAATGATTCCATAGGTAAAGTTGACTTACATTTCCCAGAATACGGGATTTAAAAAAAACCCAAACAGTTCTAATATTCTGATCCGTTCTTCTCATATGCAGGGGTATTTCACCAAGTGGTCAGTGAAGAGAAGCTGAACTGTTTTCTCTTTGCATCATCCAAGATTCTTAACTAAGGTGCTCCTGCTTTCCAGGCTCATCTAACAGCAAAGACTAATTTCATAGTCACTGAAACAGTAAGTGAATATCAGTTAATATATCAGGTATTTCCCATCTTTACTTTTGCTTTTTCTTTATTTGATCTTTAAAATCACTCATAATACTGCAGTATCTTTCTTTTCATTCTCTTTAGTGCACAGCTCTTTTTCTAATGAATAAACATTGTGTAGCCTGTTAACTGTGTTTATATGACACTGCATTGTATGCCTTAGGACACAGCAAAAAAATCTCATAAAAGCTGTAACATATGAAATGGCTGTTGAAAAGTGTTGCCAGTGAGTCACTCTGAGCAGAATGGTTTTACTCCATTAAAAGCAAGAAAATCACACCTATGCCACTTAAGACCATCTTCTCTTTTGGGTTACTAAGGTCGTTTCAATAGCTTTGGAGAGTTTATTACTCTAATTCGGTAGAGCTAACCTCCTAGTAATCACAGCGTGAAAAGATGTTTCAGCATGAGTAGAGCAATTGTTCTCAAACCACAGGAAGACCAAAGGACTAGCCAGCTTCAACAGTTCTAACAGGCCTACACATGCCTAAGCAAGGAATGGAACCTGCAGTGCGGTGTGACACAGTCTCTCTTAGAAATCAGAGGTTTGTAAATACATATATTTATAAATATATTTACAAACTTTATATATGTAAATTTCCACGTTCCATTTCAACGAAGGCATGGTTTCAGTTGAAATGCTCAGCTTTACATTAAAGCTGAACCCTCAGGCTTCTCTGCATATTGTAAATGGGGATTTTAATTGTCCAATTAACATTTGCTTTTTTAACAATACATCATGATTTCTGGCATTAACAGCAGCTCTGCAGCTCAGATTTCTCTTGACAACTCTGCCTAATCTCCTTATTGAACTTTATTTTAAAGGCTTGATTCCATGCTTGCCTCTTAGCATGTGTAGTCATTGACACCAGCAAAAAGTGGGTGTAAAGCTCTCCCACAACAGAATGATAACATTTTACACCCACATTACCCAGATGTATATCACTACAAAGCAACAGAAAATAGGATTTTATGTTTTGGAACAATATTAGTAGATTTGGAGCTGACTGCTACAGGAAACTATTAAAAGACACTCATAAACAATTAACAATGGGATATTCGGGTTTGTGCTGATTTAGCAGAAGGCAACAATTTGTTGGTGATTCATTGCTTATCCTGCTAACAAGAATACATAATTTTCTAATCCATTTCAGTCCCTCCCTAGTGATCCTAAAGCATAATGTTAACATTCTCCACCTGTCTTACCACACAGAACAGGTATAAAGAGATCATGCATATACACACAGATGAGACAATACCTATACTAGCATTAAGCGAGGATGGAACCGTCAATGCAAATATGGCAGCACCAACTGCAATATGCACTCTGAAGTAGACTTTAAGGATGACAGAACTAAGGCTGCTTTTCTCCTGTTGCAGAAATGTGTTTTATTACTGGCTGAGACAACAAGCTCCCATTTAGGCCATGTGGCAGATCTTTTCTATTGACAGCTGAGTTTACTTTTAGTTAAAGCCATGCAAGGCCCTAAAGGAGCAAACTGTTTAAGAATTTTTGCCCACATCAGGTAATACTAGCTCTGGAGTAACTGTTCTCTGCAGTGATACTGCTATTGCTTATCCTCCCCGACCCTAGCTGCTATGAGCAATGGTTGGTTGTTGGGCTTTTCAGCTGTATTTCAGTGTCATTTGATTACAGGGGAACAACTGAGACTTCTACGTGCAGCAGCCCCTGCACTTTGGATCTGCTTTCAGAAGTCATAAATATAATTGTTCACAAGCAAGATAAAACATTCAAATAACACATTAGTCCTAGCCAAGGAAAAGAAGCACAAAGGAGGACATTTAATGAGTCTTGACATAAAGCTTTGTCATTCAAGGAGTCACACTGGTAGTTCTGCACTTTCTCTCCCCTCAAGTGTGATCCCCCATTGTCCTTTTAATGTTGTTTTTGCAAGATATCTCAGTACTGCTTCAGTTGCAGGTCCCACAGTCCTTGAAGCTCATTATCCTTCACTACTGGTGAAAGAAAGAAACAACCCAGGAACTAAATATATACTGAATTTCAAGGAGGCAGCTATTTGTAGTGATATTTCCATGCATTTATTTTCCCTTGCAGTGCTTGCATAACCACCCCCTCTGTGTGCTGCCCATTTTAAGTGCAAGTGCAGCTGGAAAGGACTATTTGGTCCACTTGAAGTGGCACAGAAAACTAGCTTTATCCACAAAGCTGAGCTTATCTGTTTCATCCTATGAGGCATGATGCAAAGCTTTAATTTTTGCCAGATTAGAAGCAGAATCCCTCAAATTCATATAGCATGTTTATGCCCATATACCAAATAGTGGAGAGCAAAATCGTCGATCATGCTTTATGTCTGCTCCATTTAAAAAAGGCATATTAGAGGAGCTTCCTGCAGATGGAGGACATCTTGGCCTCTGATTAGGGCTGGGAGAAAGTTGTTATAAGCACATTTGACTTCTGTCTGAGATTATGCAATATTTGCTGGTATTCAAGAAAATTGTTCCTGCCAATCAGAGGTGCAATGTTAACTGCTGCTCTTTATAGTAAGTTTAATGAAGAATCCAGGGTAGGATACCAATCAGGCAGAGGTCCAAGTGGTTGGGTGATTCCTCAAATGGTCAAGAGAAAGTTTTTTTTGTGTCAAATGACTGGAGAATTAATTTTGGTAGAGAAAGTGAGTCAAAAGTGTTTATTTCAGTATGACAGCGTATAGCACCTGGATTTAGAGTTTCAAAAAGTTATTTTCTTAAATAACTAGGAGAAAAGGAGTAAAAATAAAACATATTAAAGCAGAAGAGTAAACAATTTTAATTTTCCATTGCCTTTACCTACAGTCTTTAGAGAAAGTTTTCATAAAGGAAAGCCCCTTCTACTTTGCGTTAAAGAGGGCAATAAATGTACCTTTGGGACAAAAAGCTATAGTTAGCTAAAATCAATACCACTTCTTTAAAGCAAACCAAGTCCACACAGCAAAGGGGGGAAAAGAACAGAAGTTAGAAAGAAAAAGAGCTTCTATGCTGGTGCATCTCTTCCTTTGAACTCACTTGCACCTGGAAAAAGACAGACCCAGCACATGGTCTTATCAACCACTACAAAAACTGGCAAACTCCTAGCAGTGTCTGATGATTACAATGCTGCTTTTAGCTGCCCTTTTAGTCATGGGTTCATAGCAGTGAAACAAGACATGCCACAGCCTTAATCAGAAAAGTCACACCTCCGAGGAAAACACACACACACAAAGGTCAGGAAAAGACCTCTAAAAGGAAGATGGGAAAGAAAATGGACACATGAGATAGGAGGTGATGGTGAAACCCAATTCTTGTGCATTATATACATTTCGGTTGGTGTCATGGATTTAGCTTAACTCAGGGGAATGATAACACCCTTCAGTCTCTCCCATGTGGAGGACATCTGTCAGGATGAGACGATAACTGTCCATCAGTCTCACAGAATCACAGGATGATTTGGGTTGGAAGGGACCTCAAAGATCATCCAGTTCCAACACCCCTGCCATGGGAAGTGACACCCTCCCCTAGGCCAGGTTGCCCAAAGCCCTATCCAACTGGCCTTGAACACTGCCAGGAACCCACAGCTTCTCTAGGCAACCTGTTCCAGTGCCTCACCACTCTCACAGGGAAGAATTTTTTCCTAATACCTAATCTAAATCTCTCCTTCAGCTTAAGGCCATCCCCCTTGTCCTACCCACTCCCTGCCCTTGTAAACAGTCCCTCTCCAGCTTTCCTGTAGGCCTCTTTAGGTACTGGAAGGCTGCTAAAAGGTCTCTCCAGAGTCTTCTCTTCTCCAGGCTGAACAACCCCAACTCTCTCAAGCTGTCTCCACAGGAGAGGTGCTCCAGCCCTCTAAGCATCTTCATGGCCCTCCTCCGGACTCGCTCCAGCAGCTCCATGTCTTTCCTGTATTAGAGACCCCAGAGCTGGATGCAGCACTCCAGGTGGGGTCTCCCGAGAGCAGAGTAGAGGGGGAGAATCACCTCCCCCAATCTGCTGATCACGCTGCTTTTGATGCAACCCAGGATATGGTTGGCTTTCTGAGCTGCAAGCAAACTGGCTCATGTTGAGGTCATCTGTGACTTCCCTTCATTTCAACGTGTGTTGGCCCAAAGAATGAATGGCAAGGGGAAAGACAATGGATTTACTCACCAGTTTTAACTATTTTAGAAAGAGCAAACCGTCAGTCACCTCTTTTGATTTGTTTTTGTACAATGGAGTATTTTACACATTCTGCTTCTTCATTATTAAAAAGGAAAAAAAAGTCTTATTCAGACATGGCAAAAGCAAGCAGATCATTGGAATTGTACTAGAGGAAAGATTTCAGTACAAGCAGAGATAACCATGTCATTTCCTTAAACCTTGCAACAGTAACTGCATTTTTCAAAGTACAAAAAGCCTATTTTTCTCAGTTTTCTTAGGTTATCAGGCTTGCCCTGTAGCATACAAAAGCCACTAGTTTAAAGTCCAATTTGATTTATCCTTGATTGGTTCTTGATCTCACAGAATCTTGACATATTAGAGATTAAATCTAGAGATAATACAGATTTTCAGTCACTCCAGTGTAATTACCAGTTGCAGCTTCCTTACTATTTTGTTGAGATTTATTTGTATCCGTCAACTTGCTTCAGGGTATTACTTCATGATACAGAAACTGTGTGTCTTGCAAATTTTTAACTGGTTATCAAACTGAAACAATTTTGCTTTATTAATTTCTTGCTATTAGTTCTCCTCAGTAGGCTAAACAAAATTCCTTTTAAACATGCATAATTCAGGATATTATTGCTAAAGATTTTGCAGCATACATATTAGAATTTTGTTTTCATACAAAAGGCCTGCTCCTGCAACACTTATTCTTTGTTATGATAAGGCTGCAAAAGTGGGACTATCATGACAAATTAGAAGATTTATGGACTAGTTTTTGACTTACATGCAACTGATAGAATATAGGAGGATCGATTCATGTGCACAGGCCATGGCTCAGCAACTGGATGGCCTCCCTGAGCATGCATCTAGAACAGATAAGTCATTTTTCTTTTTTAAAAAAAAGATATAAATATGAACCCCATCTTTTTGACCAGAGTATGAATCACACAAACTACATACTTCCGAAAAAGCTCTCTCTCACTACATTTAGTGAAATACAGCCAAAGTACATTTCTCAAGGAGATTGTGCTCTCATCTGTGGTGACGTTAGCAGTAAAAAATACCTCTTCATCTGCCTGCTGCCCATTTTCTAAAATGAGAAAAACCCCAACCCCTCAGTGCATGACTGGGAAAAGAAAAGCAAGGCAACTAGCAGAAAAGCAACGCAATGGCTACCCCCAGGCATGGAGCAGTAGGTCACACCTATGGGGTAAAGTGATGTGCTCTGTGGGGAAGTGAAGCAATAGGACCTGCTCTGAGCCAATTGGGAACCATGACGGCCAGCAACACTGCATCTGCCAGGTCTGCATCTCCTGGGGTGCGCAGCATAGCAGCAAGAAGTTCCTGCAACAGTGTGCTCACAGACCTCCTTTTCACAGAGAGAGGTACTGTGACAGGGAAAGTGATCCCTGGTCCTGGATACCCAGCATGCCTGGGATTTATTTTTGTATACCATCCCAAACATACAGTGCTCAGAGTGCAAAGTTACATTCAAGGTAACTTAATTACACACTGAGCGTATATACACACTGAGTTGGAAGTATATAGATACACAGGAGTGTGGCAGAGCCATTGTCACTGAATGCCATAAGGGGGATAGTTAGTACAGGAGCATCCATGAGAACACTGTTGCATAAACATACTTAACCCTGTTACAACAAGCAAGACTTTCAGTACAAGATGAGAATTTCAGACATTGTACTGTGAGCGGGGGGAAGACCGAGAGACCCAAGAGAATATCAGCAACGCATTACTCCCTTAAAAAAAACATTTAGCTTACTAATTAAAATGCTCATAGGACTAAAGAAAGTGAGGTGCACCTTGGACTTTCAAGAACAGTAAAAAAATAAAAACCCCCATCTCCTTGCCAACCAGGTCCTGGGAGGGTGAGAGGAGGTGAAGATTTCTTTTCTGACCCAAAGTCTGGGATTTTTTTCCATTTGATCCTGAAAAGTTGTAGAAAGCTTACTGTCCAGACATCTGATGTTTCTTGATATCACCACGGGCAGCAAGTCAGCCTTGGCCAGCTACATATCTATCATTTATCTAACAATGCTTTAGAGGAAGAAAATTATAGAACTAAAGTAGGGGAGTGAGAGAGAAATGTTTTCCTAGTTACAGGAAAGAGACATCAGCACAACATGTAGGAACATATATCAGAAAAGTACCAATCCCCGGGTTTGTACACCACCACATGCATTTCCAGTGGGGAGCGATAGCTCTGAGCAAGATCAGGCATATCCCTGTTACACCATTACAGCACAATTCTGATATAATAAATGTCTCCTGAGATGGCCCAGTGGGATATGTGCTCCATATAATGAGACAGCAACACCATCCACTATGATTATTATTTTATCTGGAGCAAACTGCTCGTTTTGGCTAAAGAACTGTCATCTTACCCCCATCTGCTGTTTATTCTGTCTTTGATTTTTCTTAGAGCACAGAAAGAATATCACCCTTTCTATTATACTGTTCTGCAGAAAGACAAACAAAAACTTTTAAGAAAATGACACAAAGAAGAAGTTTGTGTTCCATGGTTTTAAGTTATGATTACAGTTACAGTTTCTAGAGTATATCCATGAGCTGGAATATAAACAGTAAATGTTCTTGGTGTCAACCATCACGTTCTCTCTTTCCTTGATTTGCCAAAGAGGGAAAAAAAAGTCTTGTAACAAGAAAACAATTGTAATAAGAAACCGCTTTTAAGAAACCATTGTAACACCTCGTGCTTGCGCCTTGTGTTTACGTACTTACACATCAGTGCCAACTGAAAGCAATGTATCAATATTGTCTTGTGGTTGTATTTAATAACAGTAGGCACAGGGCTAAATACCTTAGCTTTGTGTGTTATAGAATCTATTGCATGGAGGCCTGATCCTAGGAAAACGCTGTTCTCTGGAAGAGTTAATTCAGATACTTCAGTGCTGCCTTGCAAGTTCTGAGCAACTTCTCCTATTTTATACAGTATTTCCCCTCAACACTGTAGTACCCAAGCATCTCTGAGACAAGCAATAAGCTCCCAACTAATATTTGTCATATGCAGTTCATTTGAGAGAATTAACCCTCCTCCTCTCGCTGTATGACAAATAGCACATGCAATTGCTCTAAATGGGTTTGGCATTTTTTTTAAATACAAGCGTTGATTTAAGGGAGTGAGTGTGCCATGCACTTGGAGTGAGAAATTGTTCCTTTTATATCAGCCCCTGCCTCCTGGAAAAGTAATTTCAGAAGATCAGATGTGAGCCCAGAACATCAAGCATTTGAAAATAACACTAATCTCTTAAGGTGATATCCTAGGGAAAACCACTGCAAGGAGCAAAACATTTGTATGCGTTAGGTAAGTAGTAGCTCTATTTGATCAAAGATCAAATTTGAAAAAACGGTTTATACAGGCAATTTAATTATATAACACTTAACAGCCAAGCCAGGAGGAAGTTCCTTGCCGCAACACACTCTCATGTTCTTAGAGTTTGCATCATAAGAAGCAACAGTAGAGCTTAACGCTTAAGTAGTCCTTGAAGGAAAAAGGTATTTGACATTGGGAAAGCATGATACTGCGTCTTCTTTGACCATGGTGTCCTATCCAGCCTACCAAAACTGTGAGGAACATCAGGGCTAGAGCGAGACACACCAAAACAGTAGGTGCAACAAAAGTGCATAAAAGAAGATTAGATAATACCAAAGAACAAGGAAATCACAGAAGCCTACATCTGAACACACATTTTGCTTGCAGAATGAGTTTCTTCGTATAGATGGTTACTATTTTTTTGTCTCAAAATAAAGACCATTACACTGTACATGCTGGCTTCTGCTCAACAAATACGTTCCTCTTCTTTCCTACCCCCATGAATTTCCCACTTTTCTTCAATATGAATTTTAAGTTGTTTGAGCTTACATAGCCCAGTCACAGATCCAGAAACTACAGCTGAAATGTAGCTCTGAGCTGTGCTCTGGCTTTCCCCCAGAGAGAGCTCTGGCTAGGTAAAGAGCTGTAAAATTTTCTTTAGGTGACCAGAAGGCTTGTATATTTGCATGCCTCCTGACTGGTAATATTCTCCAGACACTCGTGCCTGTATTTAGGGGCTGCAGTAAACATAAAAGTCAAGAACTGAAATCTGAAAGTCTGCTATGCTAACTAACTGATGGAAAGTTCCCGTCTTGGCCTGGGTCTGTTGCCTTTTCTTTCTCTTTCAGTGTTACGTAAAACAACCTTATAGGTTTGATTCCATTTAGTTGACAGCTATAGTGGATATTTTTAGTCCAAAAATTTCAACGCTATCTTGAAACAGTGTTAAGCTAAAGACAGCCAGTGATGTGAACAAGTGTAACTTGACCCTATTTTCCTAAACAATATAGATATTGAAACTAATATTAACCTCTCGTGCTTGTCTATATTTTCAAACTAGAGACTTCAAGAGGAAAAAATTCAGTAAACATCTTTCAGTTTACAAATACCATCCCTGGATAATTAACAAACAGAATCCACTGTGGGGAAGATGACAGATAACAGGTTTCTTAAACATTTTTAAGAAATCCAGACTTGGAAACTGATACACTAAATTATGTCCTTTACCATGACTCCTTCTGTGTTTGCCTCAAGTAGCATTCTTCTTTTTCTCATGTTCACATCCAATTTGCTAACTTTTGTTAAAAGAAAATACATTCTTTCACATCAACCATATAACAACAGAAAGACATATTTAAAAGAATAGCAATAAATGGACTAATGCTATCTAGACTTCTGGCAATTTTTATGAAGATACTGGAACCCAGATAGGTACATCCTGTGTAACAGAGATGCCTACGCAAACACTTGAATTTGTGATAAATTTAAGTCATGTAAGCCAACAAGCCTAATTCTTTGTCACCCTGCCAGCACAGGGCTCGGAGGGAGCTCTGCAGCCACCCTGGGCAGAGCAGCACCCTGAGGACAAGCTGCAGGAGATAAAGAGATCCTTTCTTTGTAAGAGCTCCCCAGAATCAGGTGAATGACAACATTTTGTGGTCTCTGGTTTCTAGCCTGAGAAAGGATGAATACTGACACAGAGAAAAATTCATCTATTGGAGAGGTATTATTTTCTTTTACTTTAATGGCAGAAAATTTAATCCAGTTAAAGGCAACTTTTGGATGGAAAG
This sequence comes from Psophia crepitans, assembly GCA_013399095.1. NCBI lineage: Eukaryota > Metazoa > Chordata > Aves > Gruiformes > Psophiidae > Psophia > Psophia crepitans. The sequence continues at coordinate 90,875 of VWZZ01001955.1, forward strand.
CAGTCCTAGTTCCTTCAGTAATATTATTCAGTATTTAAATAGCCAGTTTATCAAGAACACAAAGGCCTAATTTCAGAACTCGGTATCAGATGGATATGCAATTAACAGCCTAAAGGGAATTAAAGTCTGAGCCTATTTAAATGACTGTTGTGATTAAGATGTTTGACCGTCCTGTTTCTTTCCTTCTTAGACTTTTTAATAGCCCTATAATATCTCAGTGATTCTATATAGGTAATGGGACTTTCAAAGTGTACCTTTCCACTTTCAAAACTTACCTGGAATTTCAGAGTGACATCCCTAGAAGGTATCTGCATAAAATTTATGTTGACATATCTTTACTATTTTCATACCAATTACCATTTCAGATTGCCTGTTTTATTCTCCTACTCAATATAAATACTTATTCGTTATGTCAGTTTAAATTCTACCTGCAAAGCCTATTGATTTTTAGCTTTTACCATCTTTAATTTTGTTTCTGGGCAGCTGTGCAAATATATATTACTATACTACAAACCAAACAGTAAAATCAGAAACATTATAGGAAGCCAGAAAAGACCTCCTGTACTACAGGTAAGTAAATAAGCCATATTAATAATGTATTTTTAAGATAATAAAGCTGTAGACAGAGTATTACAACTTTATTCTGTTCTGACAGTGCAGGTAGAAACAAGCTAGTGATTTTTACAAGATTATTTTTTGATGAATAGCTGGCCAAAGTGACAGCTCTATGTTTGATTTACTGTTAGCCAGTTTAAATATATAGTACTATGGTGTTCAAGCCTGTTTCTAAAGATGCCTAGCCTGCAAAAGTTGCTAAGACAAAAGACTTTCCCAGATTTTAGACCATATCTGTATCTTCCCAACTACTGATGAACAATTGCATGGTGGAAAGCCCCTGTAAATGTAAATTCTTAAAGAAAAATCTGATTACTTTAGCTCTCAAGTGTTAATGTAAGCATGTTAAGTTTTCCCTCCCAGTAAACTTATTTTAGTATCTTTATAACTGCTTTTTCTCCTCTTATATCTTTATAAATGTAATTATTCAGAGGTCTCAGAGTGACCCTGAACAGCTTCTGATGACTGAAAAAATGTCCCTAGTATTTTTCCCCCATCCTGCCTTACTATCAGAGCACAACCCACAAAGAATAAATTGCAGAACTGAACTGCAGGATTCAGGGAGGGGAAAAGTTTAGTCAGAACTTTTCAGCTGTGTCATCGTCTGCAAGCATGTAAGAGAAATCATATTATTATCTCTGTATTTCTGAAACAAAATCAAACAGCAACTAAAGACAGATATTTGTAATCCTGCATCCTACATGGCTTTCTAAGAAAGATGTTGTAATTTAAATAGGAGGTAAAGGTATTACGCAGAATTAACTGATAAGGTTCTTCAGCCTGTAGAAGAGATTAGAGTAGGTGATCATTTCAGTAGTCTCTTCTGAGCTTAACTATGAAAGCCTTGCTCTGCTTTTTTTCCAAAGTTGATCATCAAGTCTGCAGTGCCTGGCTGACATTTTTGGACGAGCCCCAAGCTAATATAGATACTGCACAGATTTTCAAAACTCAGAACGTTTTTCTAAAACTTTTGAAGAAAGAAAATTTTGAAAAACTGGCCCCACACAAAGCTTATGGAAAGAGATGTGTGTATCGTAAGATTTTTCATGCACCTAGGTTTGTTCTTACTGCACTTTCTATTTTGCTCTTAGTGCGTCCATCACGCTGGCAATGCTCATGTAAACTTGTTATGCAGCAGCTCTGTTTTTATCTGGTCTTTGCAGCTTGGGGGACTGTGAGTGCTTCTCTGTTTACTTCTCTGCTACAAAACCACAAAGTCTCTTCCAGCACATAGAAACTATTAGAATGATGAATTAGCCATTCCCTCTGCTCCCAGATATAACCATCTCAGTTACTTGTACAACTAAATATTTGTTGTCATCTCACATTCGTAAGTATTCTACTGTGGCCAAAAGTGGCAAAGCAGCAACACATAAATCATAAGTTTTAATTTTCCATTCCATATGCCACAGTCTGCTAAAGCAGGTTCAAAACAGACTGAAGAAGCTGTAAAGAAACAAAGACCTTAAAGCTGAGTGTGGAAGAGAGGAAATGTAGGCATTTACCAGATCAGTTAAGGTTAGGTAGACCTTGTATAACAAGTATTTGCTTAGAGTTTTTACTGCATCATTTTTATTATGCTGAATGGAAGAGCGGTTCAGCTGCTGCCCTGAATCTCTCTCCAAGGAAGGATTTTTTCTTTCCACAGCCCATACAGGGAACCTAGCAGAACTGTGTTCCTAAATTAGTGCCCAAACGTACATAATGTGACTACTCTTGTGTGCAGAATAGCACGCACTTACACCCACAACCAAGACAACCTTTTTGCTGTTTGAAGCAAATAGAGCGCACTGTCCCAGGCAGTCCCCCTCTCTCCCATGGTAATACAACGTCCAGGTGCTGCAGTACGTTTGGGGAGCATCAAAGGAAGGTGCCTGCACTTACCCATTTATGCCAACGCACACAGCTCCAGAAGAGTATGTCTGGGTAACGTTGCTGTGCTGTAAAACCACACCTCTCCCAGAAGAGCTGCCCAAGCTCTCAGCAACACAAGCAGCACATGACAACATGCCAGGGAAGCTTTAGGTTGGGGGAAGAAAGAGCTCAGACTGACCCACAGTATGAAAAAGGTGCAGATCCTGAAAAGGGGATGGTAGGAGTTAGGGCCAAGGAGTGATGTTTTACAAGGGGTGTAGGAGGCTCCAGGGATCTGTTGTGTTGGGCTGTACTTTAGGCGGTAGACCTGGGAGCAATTACAGAGCTTCACTCTGGCCCTGTCTGTATTCCAACTTCAGCCCGACAGCCCTCCTTACTGCATTTCTGTGGCAAGGAAACCGCTGAAAGGGAGACACCCCATGCTCCAGCCAGCCCCCCTGAAGCTTGGAGGAGAGAAGGATGATGGGCTGCAGGGCATGCTAATCAGTCTGGGTACAGCCTCTCTTTCTGTCACCTCCCTCTTCCCCTGAGTCTGCCTTTGGTCCCACCTCAGTATCCCTTCAGCAGCCCTCTGTGCAAGGAGGAGAAGGTGACCTTGCTCCTCACAGGACTCAGGACACAAATCCACTGAGAACCATCCTCTTAGCCCTCAACAGCATCAGGAAAGGCAGCAAATGCTGGCTTGGGGAAGAAGGCCCCTTGCAACATCCCACATTTCCTCCACTGTCAGGTGCAAATTCAAACTAGAACTGGCCTTCCCTCTCCTTTTAACCTCTGTCCCCTCCCTCAAAGAATTTCCATCCTTCCAACACTGTAGGTAACACTGATGGACCCTTCCTGACATATGCTGATAGGCCCTAATAGGGTGACATTTAGGCATGAAGAAATTGAAATGTCAGTGACTTGGACTTGCATGAGGTCTAGTTATTTCAACCTTTTTTTCTTCCCCCCCTTCTTTCACCATTCGTCCCTGTCTACCTTTCCTCCTGCTGGGGGTAGAGGGTCAGGGGCAGCTTTGTGAAATGACTGACTTGGTACTGTGTTCCAAAGTACACTATTTAACACAAATTCTCATTGTTTCTAGCAAGTTATTCTGCAGCTTAAACTCATGAAATTTGTCTCCATGGTAGGGAGCTTTTGGTTCACTTACAGCAAGTGAGCAGAGACATATTTTGGGATAGTAGTGCTTTAGCCTGGCCAAAGATAAGTACTATTAAGATAAAATAAGCAAAAAAGTGAACAAGTTCTTGCCTAAAATTAGGCTAAGTGTTGACAGAGCCACTGCAATGTACCATCCCAGTTACAAGTTTCAGATTTTGACCGTATCATCTGCTTCCTCAAACACCTCAATGATAATTTCCTGGTACAGGTATTAAAGGAGCCCACAAGGAAAGGTGCCTCCCTAGATCTGTTATTTATGAACAGAGGTGGTCTCATGGAGGAAGTAGCCATTGGTGGCCGTCTTGGTCACAGTGACCACGAAGTTGTAGAATTTAAAATCTTTGGTGATGGGAATATAACTACCAGCAAAACTGGGGAGAGCAGACTTCAGGCTGCTCAGGGAGCCAGTTAGTAAGATCCTCTGGGATACTGTATTTGAAGGCATCGGGGTCCATCAGTACGGTCCCTTTTTAAGTACCATCTCCTAAGAGCACAGGAACAGGTGATTCCAGAGTGCCAGAAGTCAAGCAGGTGGGGCAGAAGGCTGGCTTGGCCAAACAGGGATCTTCTTTTAGAGCTTAGGTGGAAGAAGAAAGTTCATAGATGCTGGAAGCAAGGTCAGGCAATGTGGGAGGTCTACAGGGATGCGTTTTGCCTCTGTAGGGAGAAAATTCATGGGGCCAAAGCTCTGTTAGAGTTGAAGTTACCCAATACTGGGGGGGATAATAAAAAGGGGTTTTTTTGAATACATTAACAACAAAAGGAGGACCAGACAGAATATAACCTCATTACTTGATGAGAGCGGTCACTTCATAAACAGGAACATAGACAAAGCAGAGGTGTTTAACGCCTTCTTTGCCTCTGTCTTCAATGTTGGTGATAGGATCCGGAGCCACACAAACCCTGGGTTGGATGACCTTGACTGCGGTAACCATAAGCTCCCAGCCGACCCCAAACTTGTGCAGGACTTGCTGCTCC
>VWZZ01001956.1:0-15550 GCA_013399095.1 Psophia crepitans
AGTGATTCTATGATTCTATGGAGTCTCTTCAGCGTTGATGCTGTTTTACCACGTCTTTGAAGGGTTGCCGTGTTTTTGTATGAAATAGGACAAGTGAGTGCCCAAAGCCTGGAGAAATGCAAATGTCACTCCTTCAAGACAGATGACCCAGGAAACTACAAGCTGGTCAGCCTCAATTCCATCCCTGGAAACTATTTCTGTGTAAATGCATGACAAGTCATCAGGAGTAGTCAGCATGGCTTCACTAAGGGGAAGTCATGNCTAAGGGGAAGTCATGTTTGACCAACCTGATAAACTTGTATGGCAAAATGACTGGCCTGATAAATGAAGGGAGAGCAGTAGATAGTGTCTACTTGGACTTCTGCAAGGCTTTCAGTGCTGTCTCACATTAGACCCTCATAGACAAGCTGGGCTAGATAAGCAGACAGTGAGGTGGACTGAAAACTGGCTGAATGGTTGGGTCCAGAGGATCGTGATCAGTGGCATGAAGTCTAGCTGGAGGCCAGTGACTACCAGTGTACCCCAGGGGTCTATACTGAGTCCAGTTCTGTTCAATCTTCACTAATGATCTGGATGATGGGGCAGAGAATACCCTCAGCAAATTTGCAGATGACACAAAGCTAAGAGGAGTGGCTGATACTCCAGAGTGTTGTTCTGCCATCCAGAAGGATCTCAGCAGAATGAAAAAATGAGCCAACAGGAACCTGATGAAGTTCAACAAGGAGAAGGGCAAAGTCCTGCACCTGGGGAGGAACAACCCCATGCACCAGTATGCTGGGGGTCACCCAGCTGGATGGCAGCTTGGCAGAAAAGGACCTGGTGGACACCAAGTTGAACATGAGCCAGCAATATGCCCTTGCAGTATAAAAGGCCAATGGTATCCTGGGCTGCCTTAGACAAAGTATTGCCAGCAGGTTGAGAAATGTGATCCTTCCCCTCTACTCAGCATGGGTGAGGCCACACCTGGAGCGCTGTGTCCAGTCCTGGGCTACCCAGTACAAGAGACATATGAATGTACTGGAGAGGGTCAGGAAGATAGTGAAAGGATGGGAGCTTGTCACCAATGAGGAAAGGCTGAGAGAGCTGGGACTGTTAAGCCTGGAGAAGAGACAGGGGATTTTATTAATATATATAAAAATCTGAAGGAAGGATGCAAAGAAGTCAGAGTCAGGCTCTTTTTAGTGGTGCCCAGAGACTGGACAAGAAGAAACAGGCAGAAACTGAGACACAGGCCGTTCCCTCTGAACATCAGGAATGACTTTTTTACTGTCAGGGTGACCAAGCACTGGCATAGGTTGCCCAGTAAGGTTGTGAAGACGTCATCCTTGGAGCTATCTGGACAACTGGCTCAGCTATCTGGGCAACTGGCTCAGCTATCTGGGACACTGAGCAGGGGACTTGGACCAGATTGCCTCTGGAGGTCCCTTCCAACCTCAACCATTTTATGATTCTCTGATGGCCCACAATAACAGGGAAGACACATATGAAGGTATTTTGGTGGCCTCTGTTGAAGGTGGTTGCTGTGGAGGTCACTAGCTCTTATCTGCTCAGCTTTGGAACTGGAAGAAGAGTGCTGAATTGCCACAAGACCCAGTGCCTACAAGCACCCTGAGGACAGCCCTCCCTTGCCTTTGTCACCCAGCTCACCTTCTTCACCCACTTCCATGTGCTCAGGGGTCTCCCTGGCCTGCTGCCCCCCTTGCAGCAGCTGTGGCAGCACCCTGCCAGCTCCCACAGGGCACTTCTGTGGAAGTCAAAGACGACTGAGGGCAGGATGGGAGCTGGAGCTTCCACATCATTCTGGCCATTGTGGGTCCCTGCCGCTTGCGTTACCTCATTCCAGATGGAGAGGCTGCCTGTTATCACAGGCCTCTTCACTTAAGCTGCCATGTTTTGCCTGCCAACTTGCACTCAAATCCCGTGCTCTTTATCAGCGTACTTATTTTCTCTGGAGGAAGGTGAGCAATTTAATTAACGCTGAATTTCAGCTTGTAGGAAAGCAGGCTCTCTCATAACAGATGAAGATTAATGCAGATCCTTTCCCGTTCTCAAGACTTTATACTTGGCTGGCTTGAGTCCTTGCATGGATGCAGCCTGCATGTTTGAACAGGGAGCAACTGTTTTTCAGGCATCTTTGGCTCCTGCTGTGCTGAGATCTCCTTTGTTTTCTGCAGCACAGTGGTGATTGATATATCTTGCACCCGTGCCAGCGCCTGAAGCTCGAAAGCTGAGGACACTGGGCAGGCTGGAGCTGGTGAGCTGCAGGGACACCAATCTTTAGCACCCTCCAGCCATCTAAATTAGGAAAAGGAAGAAGCACGAAATTTGACCTTTTCTGAAATATTGAAAGAACACCAAATGCTAGGTGTTTGTCAGCAGCAGAGTCCACACTATAGTTTGAACAAACCCACAAACCCCCTCCGGCTCCTAAGGCTATGCCCACATTAGATGGAGACCAGCGCGGAGTCAGACGTGAGCTAGAGGTGGCATTTGGTGCTGTCTCAAAGGGCAAAGCACGAACCCAGGCCACTTGGGGCCACCGGTGCCTGTTTATCTCCCCCTGCAACTGGGATGGGGTGGCTGTGCTGCTGTCACCCAGGCTGCCACTTACTTTCTTACCTGTTCTTGCACCTACTTGATGCAGTCAAGGTTGGGCAGGTAAAATAGCCATGAGGTTCTTCCTGGGACACACACATGGACAACTGGGGTTTATAGTCCACCTTTTGTTGAATTGCCTTTGTAACACCATAGATTGGTCATATTTCTACTCTGGCCATCCAAAACTGGGAGGACAAACCCTGCTACCTGCTGTGAATCCTTCAGATTTTGTAGGTCTGTAGTCAAGAAGAGAAAAAGAAGGACCGTCTAGGGGAAAAGCTGTGATCAGTACAAACTTTGCGTCCCCTGAATCAGAGGTCTCCACCACTCCTTCCTGGGATGCTCTCCTCCCCCTGTTCTGCTGCTGTGTTTTCCGGACCTTTTGAGAAGAAGCTCTGGTGGAAGCAGCTGTTGCTCTTCAGGGACACGAGCTGTCCTGACCCTCCTGCAGATGCCAATGGCATCAAACTGGATTGGCAACACAGGTTTCCTTCTTCTGTTTAAGCCATCTGTGCCCTTGAGTGCAGCTCCCACTTCTCCAGGCTGGTTGTCGAGTGGCATATTGCAAAGGCGTCCCTCCTCCATTGCAACTGCATGTCCCTCAGGCTGTAATTTCCCCTTATGGGAAAGACCAAAACTGGATCAACACAGATAAGGAAACTCTTGTACTTCTCATGTGCCTGCTCTGCTAAAAGAAGGCAGCCCTTGTTCCACTTGTTGTGGCAGAGAAAAATTACGGGTGGGTTGGTGAAAGAGGCAGAAACTGAAAGGAGAATACGAGAAAGCTTATGGAAACCCACCAAGTCTGCCATCACACAGAGCATCAGTAAGAACTGCTGTTGACCATCAGGCCAGAGGAGCAGCTGTGAGGACACAGTGCCTGTAAGACACTTGAAGGTATTGCTGGTGCTGGCCCTTTGCCTGCTATTTTCCTCCCCGATCCCTGAAAGGAGGACACCAGTGGAAAAACATTTGCAATTTATTTAGCTTCTATCCATGCAAAATCTGTGTGTCCAGAACAGTTTTCCAGCTCTGCAAGGTCCCAGAGTGGTACCAGCAGCAGTTCACTGCACCTTTTGCTCTTGCATGGTTCTTTCTGCTTTTTTCTTCATACTTCTTTACTTCTGCTCCTCCCTCCCTCCCTCCCTCCCTCCCAGGTTTCTACTTGATGTTGAAGCCAGGCATCCCACAGTGAGGGGGAAAGGTTTGATTCAACTGGCTGCTGGAGACACCCCAGACCAAAAAAATTACCCACAGCAGTGATACTCTGTGACTGATACTGCGTGACTCGGATGATACTGAACCTCCTACCTCCTTTCCTTACTCCCCACAGTAAAGGAAAGCAGGTAGATAGATAATATATAGATCCTCATAACACCAGCCTTGGAGGGGTCAAAGATATCCCGGCGATCTCCCTGTCACTACCACCACCTCTACAGAAGCCTGACTGGGGCACCACTCCCAGCAGAGGCTCCAGAGGAGGGGGGTGCTGGAGCCTTCCTCCACCTCTGCAGCGTTATGCCCTGCTCAGGGAAGATCCGAGGCTGGGGAGGGCCTTGGTTTTCCCTTGCGTTTGCAGAGCTGTGCAGAGCCAGGCCCAGGAGCTGAAGCACCAGCATGATCACCCAGTACTTCTGGTAGCTCTCCACATTGCGTTGTAGATGTGGGGAAACACAATGCTACTGTGTGGGTATCGCCCACCTGAAGGTAACGTGCAGCAGACCTGGAGCAGGCGTGCATCTGCAGCGGCCCCAGTGCCCTGTAGCCTGAGAGGCTCAGCAAAGCTGCAACCCCCCCTTTCTTCTGCTCCATCCCTCCTGCGTCTCTGCAGGACTGGAGCCAAGTCCCATTCTTACCAGCAGGCAGGTAAGAGCTTGCTTTGCATCCTACTGCAGTGACAGAAACAGTGCTTCCCTAATCCTTCCTCTCCAGGAGGGACTGAGTCTCCTCTGTTCAGCAGGGACACTGCAGTTTGACTGCCTCTGCCTTGCCTAACCCTCTACTTCAACTTGCCTTATGCTCTGAGTCCTTTTCCTCCTCCCCCCCCCGAAATTTCTGCTGTTGCCATGACTTTTCAAATACGCCTACCCGCCTTCAAACGGGCCTTATTTCCACTTCTTGGACTGTTTAAACTTTAGTGACCTGTTAAGTTTATTGTCATCACACAGTGACAGAACTAAGAGACGGTCTTGCGCTCTTGTGCACGTCACCATCAGACCCTTTGGGTTCAAGAGGGCAATGAGCACTGACATTCATATGCTCAGAGAGAAGTAGTCCTGACACGGTGGGTGCTAAAAATAAGTCTGGAGTTGTAGCTGGTTACCTGAGCGCTGCCAGGATCTCTGTATAATCCACAGGGAGAGACAGGAACCTCCAGAGGGTAATTCAACCTCCTTAAGAGGAATATTGTTTTCTGTTGGTCTCCATTTTCTCAATCCCACCTTATCTATCTTCCTAAACATTTCTGCAGAATTTAAATTTTGTTCAAGGTGGCATTTAAGGTAAAATATCCATGCAAATTAGATTAGTTCTGGATCATTAGATCTCTTCCCAATTAATGAGCGAACGCTGCCAACCATTTTCGGAAGCGCCAACACCCGACAAACAAACCACTATTATCCTTGCCGTTTCAGACCTGTCTTCTCCCGAGATGTAAGCAGACAGCCGGTGTTATTCTACACCAGTTAAATAACATCATTTCACAGGTAATTTACACTAAGGGAAAGCATATCCACAGGTGGCTTAATACCTGGGAATATACTTTCCAATTGGGAAAGGGAGAACTCTGAGAAGCGACGTAAGCCAAACACCATTAATGAAGCAAAAGTGTAGTTTATACTGAGTTTTGGGCTTACATTCATAGAATAATCAAATTTGGGTGCCAGATTACTTTTCCAGGTGCCAGGTTATACCCAGGCTGCTGAGAGCTCCCTATGTCCTCCTGCACCCAAGCCTCAGCAGGCACTACCTGGGCATCCTGGGCACAACCAGGGGTATGGCTGTCAGCAGTGTTTCAGCATAGCGCCGTGTCTGCGTTCGGGAAGGTACTTGCAAAGCTGCTATTTGTCTTCAGTTGTCAGAGTTTCACCTGGGGGAAGAAAAATATTTTCTTGACATCCTTTTCTCTCCCCTCCCCAAAACCTGCATCCACAGCTCCTGTACACAGGAATGCTTTAACCCGCTAGAGTATGAGGATATTGCAGGTCAAAAACCTCCCCATGATTCCCACAGGGGCTATGAGGTTGGGAGACAAGGCTCAAGGCTTGGGATTGTGAGTGATGGAGGCCTTTGATTACCTGAGTTTGGAGAGAGATGGATGATAAAAGGCTTTACCCCCACCACCTTGGCAGGGAGGTGGGGGTAAGAGCCTTTCCCTGTCATCTTAGTGGGTTGCGCTGCCCTTCTGTGGTCCTTGGGGATAAGGATGGGGTGGCCAACAGTAGGGAAGTCTCTCCTAGCAGGGCAATTTGTAGTACATCCTCAGCTATCTTGAGTGAAAATGAAACGTGTCCCAAGAGTGCAGAGCCTTGCCTACCTAATTAATTACTGCGTGGGGATATGCTACAGTCAGCTTCATATAACGTACAGCAGGCAGCTTCATAAAGCACTGCAGCTGAATCGGTGACCAAAATCTCACTGTCAGAGCCCACAAAGAGGCAGCTGCCACATCTGTGCACGCCGAGTCGTTGCGGTATTGCCTTTCACAGTCCCGGGGGACACACAAACATTGGCCATGGACAGAAGATCTCAGGACATGAGGTCACATAAATCTGAGTGGCACAAAGAAAGCCCGTCAGCTGAGCCAGACTGCTGCAACGAACCTACGGTTCCTGACATTTACTATTCTGGGACAAAGCGGCCCTAAATGCTCCATTTAAACTCTGGCTTTGAAAGGCTCCTATTTAAATCCAGACGGACGGTGCCGAAGCCAACACGAGTGACACAAAGGCACATGGGTGCCTGGCATTTTCCCGTGTGGTGCTCCAGTTACCCCCTCAGAATATGCGAAACCCAGCATCCCATTTACCAGAAATGGTCTGGAAGGGCTGAATTGCCCGTGACTATTTGTGGAAAAGGCCCCTCAAGTGCCAGCATCCTCCCAAAACCCTGCACACAGTAACCCACTCATCCCCGAAACGGGGTGTGCCAGCCACGGTGCTAATGAGTGCGTGTGGCAGAGCTGCCTCTCGCCCTGCTAAATTGCCAGTGAACACAGATATTTTACTTTCTGGACTCAGGGAGGCACAGGAGGAAGGTGTGACACCTCTCGTGTCCCTCCTTGCTCGGAGAGCGCGCAGTGCTGGGAAGCTGCTGCGTTCACCCTTGTGGGGACTGGACTGGATCCCACAGCAGCAACACAGTTCCTGCCTCGAGGTCTGCAGAACAATAGTCCTTTCAATTAGTGATTAAACCGGTATCTCTGCAAACTCCAGTTATTTCTGGTTTGAATTGGCATGGAGAACAGTTTGTTGCTCTTTTTCTTATAAGCTGTTTTTAGCATAAGTGTTTTCATCTTACTGAGCTCTTTTTAATGAAATACTTTGTTCCTATTGAACTGATGCCCTGGCTTGTCTGAAAGCACTTTGATTTCCATTCCGTTATTAATGTACCTAACTAAGCATTGTAAACAAAGGGAAGATGGGTAAAGGCACTTCCAAATTGGTGAATTGATTGTGGTCTCCTTCCACCTTCAATCTTCAGCTGTTGCAGCACAAAACCCAATCTTCCCTGTGAAATTGAAACACAGGAATCTAATATTGGTTATGAGATTGTTATCCTCAAAAATGAGGAGGTGATGACCGAAGTTGAAGGAAGCACAAGGTCTCCCTCTTATCCTAGCAGGACACAATTCAGACATGAGGAGGTGGAAAGGATCATTGCTGATCTTTAAAACCTAAAAATAACCAAATCAGAGAAAGAAAGGTCTGGAAAGCTTTTGGCCTTTACAGAGCTCAAGCCTGTAGCAAAGAGAGAAAAATTAAAGGGTGGTAGGTACTGGAGAAACCCTGCTGAGCATGGTGGGAACAGAGAGGCAGGGGTATCCCTGCTGTGGATGCTGGCCATGCTTGCAGGGACAGGGACATGAGGGATGGTTGGGACAGGGTGTGCTCCAGCCTCTCTCCTGCACAGGTTCTGCCCTCTCCCTCGATTCCCACAGGGGATATAAGGTTGGGAGACAAGGCTCAAGGCTTGGGATTGTGAGTGATGGAGGCCTTTGATTACCTGAGTTTGGAGAGAGATGGATGAGCAAACGCCTTGGCAGAGCGGGGCGGGTACCGTGGCACCAGACAGGAGCAACTCCAGTAACATCCCAGAGGACAATGTCAGGGAGTGCCACATTCTCACGTATCTGCAGCGGTGGCTGATGCCTCGGCAGCCAGCTAACTTTTAAAAATAGCGTGGAGGGGAACAGAGAGGCAGGTGCTCTGTGGCTTTCATGCTGGTCATTCAGCTGCAGGCTCAGGACAGGCTGATTCAGCCTGAACTTCTGTCTAACGAAAGAAGAGCAGGCTGTTAGGACTAGATCCAAGGCTTTGTGCTCTATAAGTAAATCAAATTAAGAGATGCTCTTAGTCATTGCTGAGATTCAAAAGATGAACTGGGCTGAAGTAGGTTCTTTTTATTTAAAGAAGATGGAAGAAAAGGAAGGTGGCTTTTAAGATGCTTGGTAGGACACTTTTTCCTGTTCCTGGAAGGCTCTTGTCTGTGAGAATGCTGTTTCCCAGGAGCGAAGGCATGCAGAAGGGCACAGGGCCATTCCCTGCAGGGCCATAGATCTCACAGACCCAGAAGGAAACCTGTGCACAGGAGGGCCCATAGCTATTGAGTGCTAAAGGTAAATGCGCAGGAGAAAACTGCTGAAAAAAGGGCTTTGCATGAGGTGAGCAACCTTAAGCAGTAGGCTGAGGCAGAAAGCGTCCCACCAACTGGGAAGTGCCAGGTCCTGGCACCAAAACCCACCAACGCCTCTGGTCGCTGAGCAATGCCTGCACCCCCACCAACAAACATCCCAGTGCCTGTGTGCCCCAGTGACACACACCCACCACTCCCCAGACGCCCTTTTTCAAATACTTAACCTCCTTATCCAAGAAAACATCTGGGTAAGAAGTCATGTTTCTGAGCAGCCCAGTTTGTGGGGCGTCCTGCCTCCCAGGCTGCTGGCACTGCGGGTTGTCCTAACGCCTCCGCGTGGGAAGGAGTAGCGTACGCTGACCCACAGCAGGCAGCAGCCAGGACAGCTACATCCCTGTACCAGATTACTGTAGTGTTTTCAAAGCCATTAAGCTTTGGTCAAACTCAGCTAGTACCAGACTTTGATGGGACCAGAACTGCATCTTGCTGGTGACAGCAATTAACGTATAAATGGGCTTTTTTGCACCTTGAAAAGTGCAAAATAATGTATGAACACAAGGTCTTGTTATTGAAACCAATCTGCTCCACAGTTCCAAAACAGGAAAGTTTAACAGTGGTTAGAATAACTTCCCTGGTTCGCTTACAGCCTGTCTGTATCCCCCTTGTAACAGATAGCATGATGTAAATTAGTGAGAAGACATAAACACTAGTTTGATTTTCTTCTGAAAGGCTGTGTGCATTCCAAGCAACTTTTAAGAGCACTTCGAACTCTAGCTTTTAAGAGAAACTTTATCACACTGAGATTAAAAGATTAGAATTTTAAAAGAGTTCCTAGGCAAGCCCTGAAAATTTACATAAAAGGAAGAAATATGTTAGAAGAAGAGATCCATTGTGAACATGGCAACGTCTGTTTCCAGAAATTGTAGGAGGGAGTGATGTTCTCCACTACCTGATAAGATGCTTCTTCCTTTATCCACTACGATTTGAGAAACGGAAACCATCCAAAATGAATTTCATCTGGCTGGATTAAACAGGCTCCGCAGGAAGCTCTGTTTTCAGTCACTTAATGGCAGGGATTACACAGCCTACATCTTCCCAGCAGATCCTTTTGCATGGGCTTTGACTACCTTACAGCGGGAAAGCCTGCTCATCCCAGCAGTCACTCTGCCCAAGGGGCACAGTGCATCTATAAAAATGCATAAAAATGATCAATTACAGTGTCATGATACAGAATTCTTGATAGCTGAATCCGTAGTTTATTGATGGGATTAGATTAGAGGCTTAGAGTGTGCCTAGGTGAAGGAGCTTTGGTTTTTGCTAATGAAACTCCAGGTAAATCCTGCAAGTGCCTCAGGAAGCCTTCAGGCAAATTTGACTCTGCTCCTGGCACTAGTCTTCTCCCTCTGGGCTCTGTTCAGCAAGGTACGTTAGTGCACAAATACGTACCCAAAGCTAAGCAGGTAGGTAATGATAGCTCTGAAAACGAACAGGGGGGGTTGTGTTTTTCTGAGGTATCAGTCTTGCTTGTGCCTGGGATAAATGATGTCCTGTGAGTGTAGGAGCTGAGCTCTGAAGAGGTGTGAGAGGGACAAATGCTCTTTGGCAGTGCAACCAAAGAGGCACTGGCACAGGGTGCCCAGAGAAGCTGTGGAGGCCCCATCCCTGGCAGTGTTCAAGGCCAGGTTGGATGGGGCTTTGGGCAACCTGGGCTAGTGAAGGGTGTCCCTGCCCATGGCAGGAGGGTTGGAACTAGAAGATCTTTGAGGTCCCTTCCAACCCAAACCTTTCTGTGATTCTGTGATCTTCCCACCATCTACATGTTGGTGACGGTTACATGCACCAGGTAACACAGGTGATGGTAACAGCCCTTATCTCAGCCAGTTTCTAGGCAGGAATAAGCATATCTAGACCATCCCATCCCTGGTGAAGACTTGTCTGACTTGCTCTTAAAGATCACCAGTGGAAGAGGAACTCCCTGGGCCACTCCTTCCCCTGCTTCACCACTTTAAGGTTAGAAATGTTTTCCTACTATGTCATCCAGATGTTGTTTGCAGCAACTTCAATCAAATATGTTTTGCCCAGTGCTACCAGACGGGCAGAAGAAACTGCTCGCTGTCCTCCCTATCACCTTCAGAGGGACTGCTGCCCACTCTTCTCCCCTCAGTCCTCTTTTCCAAAGGAACTTGTCTGCCATTCCGCCTCACTCAAATTCTGAATCTCTGTCACAGTTGCCCGTCCTGGACAGTAGCCAACCTTTCTTAAACTGGATTCGGCACACAAACCCAAGACTGATTAACAAAGAGCAGAGCAAAATCACAGCCTGTGACATTCCTACTGACACAACCCAGAACATATTCTCCCTTTTATTTAACATGTAATCGTCTGTGAAATATAAACTCGTGCTCAGGCATGTGGGTGGTTTTTTATTGGGGGGTGTGGAGGGGAATGCTGTTTTGCTGCCTGCTTCGTATTTGCACGTTTGATCCCCTCTTCCCAAATTCAACATTTTGCTGCATTCGGCTTCACTGAATGTGCTTTTCCCCTCACTTACAGATTGCTCTGAGTCCTACTGCACCCCTCAAAGGGGTTTGCAAACTTCCCTCCAGCGGCTTCATCCCTACACAAATTACAGTGCCTCCTCTACTCCGTTTACCAAACTGGAAGTGAAAAACAAATTGACTAAAATCTCTGCAAATTTTGTAAAGATAAATTCGTTGAGAGTGAACTACTGACAGTTTGCCTTTGGGTGCCGTTTCTCTAAACAGTTCAGCACCTACCTCATCATGTTTTAATCTTTTTCAGACTCACTTAGAATGTATATAAGAACATCATCTGGCTGTGACAAAAGCATTTCTGAAGTCATGATGCAACATATCAGCTACTTTCCCGCTGTTCATGGGAGCAGTTATCCTGTCAAAGAAAGGAGTCAGGCTGGACTCATGTGACTTGGTCCTGAAAAATCTATTTTGATATATTTGCATTTTATCCTGATGGTGCTTATAAAGTTGTGAATAATTCACGCAGAACCCCTCCGGGAACCAAAGCGAGTCTGACCAGTCCGTCTTCTCTCCATCAGCATCCTTCTCCCTTTCCTTCTGTTTGCTCTTCCCCAGCCTGCTGGGATCTCCTCTTCCACCCTTGTTGCACACTCAAATGTAATTGCTAATGTCTCAAGGAGTACTTCAGCTGGTCCCTCACTTACCCTAGGGTGAACATCGTCTGTCCCTCCTGGCTTATCTAATTTCTCTAATTTAAGCCTTGCATTTAAAATATTTAACGTATCTAAACATTTCAACACTGAGGAAATTACAGGGAAATACCAAGTAATAGTTATTATGCATTGATTTATCAGTCTGATGACTCAGAAGAAGTAATGGATCTTTTATGTCCCATTACTTTCAGAGATACTTTCAAACAGAGATAAACATTAGATTTATTAGGACTAATGGTAACAGTATGTTTATAACCCCATTTTGAAAATAACATTTTTCCTACTAAGAAATAACGAAATATCAAGTTTGAATTCCCTCTTTTTATAGCTCTGTCTCCTTCAAAGGCTGTTCTTTATCTTTAATAAGGCCAAAATCTGCTGCATGTTTGCTTTAAAATCAAACTATTTTTTTATCCCAATGGTAATGGAAGTTCATAATTTTGTTTCTTTCTCAAATCACTCAAACTGTTACCATGGAAATAATTCTATATGGAGATGGGTCAAGAGAAAATAATCTCTCAGAGAAGATTGCTACTTGAAAAGCACATAAATTATAATAATTTAATCAAAACCATAAAGTAGTCAATCTAAAAACCTATGCAAGTATAATAATTCAATTCCACTGCCTGATCTTTCTCTCCTGTGCGTATCTTCTACACTATTGTTAAAAATCCATTACTAATTAATCTGCTAATAAGGTTTTCCAGGACACAGCCCAGTTGGCCACTGAAAGTATTCTGCAAAGGAGATGAGAAAGGATTCCTGTTCGATAAAATAAGGAGCATTGTTCTCGCACTTGCTTGTCACTTCGAGATAAATGTGATTTCTCCTGGATATAGAATCCTTTATCTTCCCCCCTTCCGCCCTGCCGCAGTGCTGTGGCAAGGCTTGTGACACTTAATCCCTGTCTTAGACGTGGCTCCACATCCATTGTATTTTATCTCCAGGAACCTGGTTCCAAGCTCAGTGAAAAAACCAAGAATCTTAGGAAAGAAAACATTGGAGTTTTTGAAGGTAGAAGTGGTTGTAGACACTAGCTGAGCTGTAAAGAACTTTGCTATTGAAAATGGTTTTGTGTTAAAGTAAGGAAATGTCATATTAATGTCATCGAGGAAGTACCTGCTCATTTTGGGGCAGAACCAATGCATCCCAGAAGTTCCATTTTACTTTACTTTTGCTCTTCTCGTTAATTCTCTGGTGAACATTTATGGTCTATCTGCCACATCTGTGCCTGTGAGCTGTATTAATAGAGATTTTCCCCGGGCCTTCTCCTGAGAGGTCACATTGCCCTTCTCATCGTGCATCTCACAATCTATTCTCTGCATAAATGTTCTACCTGAGCCCAGCTGCATTTTTATCTGAGAGCTGTCCAGTGTCCCTCGCCCAAGGCTGTTCAAGGTGTTACGTTTGAAATAAGCTGCAAGAGTGGCAAATATTCTTCCCATTTCACAGTCAGCTAAAACAAGATGGATTTGAGTGATTTGTTCCTCGCTATTGATCCCATTCTGCCAAAGGTGGAGAAAAATCCAAAGCACCCATCTCCACTGTTATCCTTCAGTTCGGCCCCAATTCATGGGGTGACACATAGAATCATCACAGAATCACAGAATGGTTTGGGTTGGAAGGGACCACAAGGATCATCTAGTTCCAACCCCCCTGCCATGGGCAGGGACACCCTCCACTAGACCAGAATGTACATGAATATACAAGACCTATTTTTGCCTAAAAACTTTGGAGAAAGGTGAAAGGAGAATAAAACTTGAACAAAGTTACAAAATATAGGAGAAGAAAAAATCACAAAAGTAAGACCAAGTCTCCCAGGACAGCAGGATCAACCAAAAACATCTGAAGGCTTATGATTAATGTCACTAACAGAGGAGAAGTGATTTTTCTTTGCAGGAATGATACAGGGGAAAGTATAACCTAAAAATAATGGAATAACAGAGTTATTAGGCCAGTGTTTATCTAGTTTTAAAGCTGAGAAGGACAGGCTTTTACCTAAACTGGTGATAAGATTTCTAGAGAGAGACGCAGAAAGTAAGGAAGTCGTAAGATAAATCCTAAAATAGCTTGTGAAGGCTTCGAGCCTCTTGGTATTGACGAGGCAGTAAGTGCAGACAGCATCCGTCCGAGGGCGCAAAGGGAAGCGAGGGCGGGACAGGGAGAAGTCCAGCAGATCTTCTTCCGAGGCTGGGACGCACCAAGTAAATACGGATGAGTCAGCGGCGCCAGCAGCTGCCGAGTCGTTCAGTAGCAGCAGCGGAGAAGTTTGCAGGAATGCGTTGGGAAGGGCTGGAGGTTGGTTGGTACCAAAAGGCAGATCTCCGCTTTCTGCATCCCTTCTCGGCACCCCCAGCTCTCCCCATTGAAGGTGTGGGGAACACCAGGAAGTCAGCTTCTGGGAGAGGTACCTAAGCTTGGGCAGCGTGAATGCGCTTTTCCTCTTTGCTTTTCCTTCCTGCACCGAGTGGAGGGTGGTCAGAGTGAATGACAGCTCACAAACGGATGCTCTGGCTCGGTAAAGTATCCAAATTTAGGAAAAACCCTGGGCACTTTTCAGTCTTACTGGAGCTGTAGGAAGCAGACACATGTTGTAAGTGTTTTATAGGAATATGACTCCCAAATTGGAGTGAAATTAATTTAGCTGTTGAGTTTTTAATCAATCAAAGCATTCCTGAACTAATAAAAAAAAAGTGATTTATTACTAATATAGATTTACCAGACAGTTTCACTTTTTTTTTTTTTTCCTAGATGATTACTTATTCTGACATGAAAATTCTGAATATTGATGGTCAGGTTTAGTAACAGGTTACCTGAAGGATGTCTTACGCTTCCTACTTACCAATTGGTTTCGGCTTGCCAGTAGAATAATAAAAAATAATAGTATCAGAAGTGCTGTAAGAAATTCAGCAATTCTCTCGTGGTAAAAGTCTAAAATAATAAACCACCTCTGACCTCTGAATAATTCATAGTTACCAACAATCAATTTAATAACCCTAAAGAACAAATACCACAACAGAAGTGACACGGTGGTGATACATCCTCCAAATTATCCATACATTCACATATTTTACTGGACTTTGTCACATAAAATCCAGTACCTCGGGTAAGAAGATAGCCTTACCCTTGGAGGCGTTAGGTTTTCTTTCCTTATTGACCTACCATTGTGAAGACGTGTTGTTGTAAAAGAGCACTATTGATTTTCAGAAGCTCTTTGGAAAAGCAGTATCTTGGCTTCATTAAAAATTGAACGGTGTAGCACAGCAATACATTTGGAAGACAGCTGAGTTGCTCTGCATTTAGCCTCCAACTGACTGAAGAAATAAGACAAATTCCTAGTAAAAGGTGTAGGGATCCAGCTGGGACTTGGGGATTCAGTCTTAGTCAAATTTAGAACCGCAGGTCTGCAGCTGCCTCTCTGTGGAGGTACCTGAATTGCACTCAGGAACTCAGGATTTTACCTCAGATTTTCTGAACAACCGAAACTTCTTCACTGAGTGCCTAGATACATGAATTTAGCTTGGCTGAGTCCACTTCGCACCTAAAACTGCTCGTGATCCAGATAGTAGACGTGCACCTGCCCTCCCTGGCTGGTTCAGGGTGCTCAGGCGGGGTTGCTGCCATAGCAGACACTTGTCTCCATGGTCGTGCTGCTCATCTCTGATACCAAACAGACAATTCCTGACAACGCCTCGTTTCAGTGTGTCCTCGTTTCAGCTGGGATAGAGTTAATTTTCTTCACGGTAGCTGGTATGGGGCTGTGTTTTGGATTCATGCTGAAGACAGTGTTGATAATATAGAGATGTTTTTGTTGTATAGAGATGTTTTAGTTACTGCTGAGCAGCGCTTACACAGAGCCAAGGTCTTTTCTGCTTCTCACCCCACCCC
>VWZZ01001956.1:17581-41538 GCA_013399095.1 Psophia crepitans
CCCCAAGCCCCTTATAAACCGAGCATGACGCCATATGGTATGGAATGTCCCTTTGCTCAGTGGGGGTCAGCTGTCCTGTCTGTCCCCTCCCAACTTCTTCTGCACCCCCAGCCCACTTGCTGGTGGTGTAGTGCAAGAAGCAGAAAAGGCCTTGGCTCTGTGTGAGCATTGCCCAACAACAGCAAAACCATCTCTGCACTATCAGCGCTGCTTCCAGCACAAATCCAAACCACAGCCCCATACTGGCTGCTGTGAAGAAAATTAACTCTCTCTCCACTGAAACCAGGACACAACTCTAGTGCCTGTGCACCACATTTGGTGGTGGGCAAAGGTCTTGAAAAGGTGAGTCCTGCTCCCTGTGGGAGCAAGACAAAAAGCCTAACAGGTATGTCGCTGCTGCCCAGAATACACGTCTTTGCCTGTATGGCAGGCAGGAATGTGCCTGAGGCAAAGCAACAAGTTAAGGAGCTGGGAGAAGTCATCTCAGTGCTTATCCTCCACCCCTCTTATACAGCTGCAAACAGGTTCATGGCAGCTCAAGCGGGTCTCATGGGTGTCCTGCTCCCTCCCCTGCCTCCTCTCCCTGCCTCCACCCTCAGCTCCCTCACCCAACAAAGCAAGTAAGTAGCTTGGAATGGCTTTAACACTCCAAAATGGCTCAGGAAGGCTGCAGTGAAAGCTGGAGTATGGCTCCGTGGGAGAAGACGGTGGTGAGTTACTGGGGTAAGGCAGAGGGCAGGCAGCTGCCCAGGAAGGGGCAGTTAAAGGGCTGGGGTCAGTGCAACAACTGCAAGAAGCAGGAGGGGGGCCTGGGCACCAGCACCTCTCACACGGGTGTGTGCAACGAGCACCCTCACAGGTCTAGAAACTGGTGCTGCTAGCCAAGCGGCACGACACAGGGTGTTTACAGGTAGCTTCCCGCTTTTCGCAGCAGCCGACTTTCCACTTTAAATGAAAGTTAATTTGGTTTCTTACTTCAGGTAAGACTGCAGCCTGTTGGGCTCAGTAGCAGGAGTTTACATATGGAAATGCAGAGGAGCACAGATGAGATATAAACTATCTAGCCTAATCCATTAGCATGTTTTGAGTGATGAATGGCCACTGCCTTGTGAACAGGTTGCTGCTACATCAGCCTCCTGCAGCAGCAGATATATAACACGAGCGATTTGCTAGCATCACATTCAGGCGCTTTTGAGTACGCGTGGTTCCTCAGTAATCTGGAATAAGCCATACATCACCTTCATGCACTCACAGGCCTGAGCTGAATCGGTGGCCTTGTGACATGATGGGCATCTTCCAAACGCGTCCAGAGCTCCTTCAAGCGAGCAGAGGAGGTTTGGCACACCCTGGGCATGCGGAGGCGCAGTGCATGGATGGAAGGGACAAAGAGCTCAGCAGGGCTCTGCAGTGTCTCCCTGCCCTGTGCTTCAAGCCTCCGCGGGGCTGGGGGTGAGGCTCATCCAGCAGCACGGCCAGCTCCCACCCCTCAGGGCTTCTGATTAATGCGTGTGACCGGGCAGAGCAGTTGGAGGCACTGAGCAGGCAGAGCGCCCGAGGACGTCCCCGCTGTCAGCGCAGTGACCGCCGCGCACCAGCTGGCTTGCCACTCTTGGGGTACTTGTCACCGGGAGGTGACGGCGCTGGCCATGCCAAACAGATGGCCCTGCACCGGGGCTGGTGGCTCTGCGGCCTCCACAGCGCTTTTAAGGAAACTAATCGGTGAGGAAAGTGCCTGCATGTAATGGCGACGATACTACAGCCACTAACACCGTCAGCCAGCACCGGTGGCTGCTTGCCGTAAGCTTAATAAAGTGGTGGGGCTGGTCAAAGAGGCAGCACGTCTCGGCTCTGCCCCTGCTGTGAAACACCTCGGGGCAGGAGGATGTTCCCTGAGAGATGCTCAGGATTGCTCGGGGCACAGCACGGATGAGGGCCGGGCTGCGAGGTGCCACAGGACGCTGCGCCACAGCCATGCCCTCACCCCGCGTGGCCAAGCCCACACGCACGAGCCCAGGCAGCTTTGTCATTCAGGGTGCAGACGGACTTTGGAGGGAAGAATGCTGCCAGTGGCGTGATGGAGAAAGACAGAGATGTTTGCTGGTTTAGGCCTCTGCATCCGACACCGCATGGCTGGGAAGGCAGGCATCTCTACCACCCTTTGCTTTTGGTCTTCATGGCTGGTGCTTCAGCCAGAGCTATGGCAAAAGCATACAACTGGTACCACTGCCCAGAGGTCAAAACAATGCCCAATTTTGTTGGAATCATCCCAAAAAATGCTGGAGAAAGTTAGAAATATGAGAGGAGAGAAACCGTCGTGGGGGGTTAATGCAGGAGTGGAGCTTTACATTGGGATGCAGAAGTGCAGTGCTGGTGCTCCCCAGCAGCCCTCCCTGGTGCAGCACTACATGCGAGGCATTTACAAGCCATTTTTCCGTCCTGCTTTCCCAACCGTGCCCCTGATAAGCTCCAAGGCCAGTGATGGCCACACGTGCAGGCTGGTGGGTGCCGGGCAGAGAGTCTTGCTGTGACTGCGCCTTTGTCTTTGCAGCACAAAGCAGGGAAACAGCCCTTGCATGGAAAAAAGGCTACATTTCCATTTAAAGGAAGACTGAAAAGATGTGAAACAATTCGTGTGTGGCCACAAGGCAGCTCGCTGGAGACAAAAAGGAAAGCCGTATCAGTGCAACTTTCCCAGACAGACAAGCCATAACTCAGAGCACCCTTTCGCCGCCTCCTGCAACGAGCCTCCCTTTAGCTGCTGCAGTCTCCGCTCATTCATTTCCTCCCTCCCTCTCAGCAGCTGCTTTCATTACCCGTTACAAGACCTATTCATGGACTTCTCCTGAAATGTCCCGTTTGTGGAGGGGGTTACAGCGCTTGCCTTCCCTCCCAGCTACCGGACATTTCGAGCCAGGGGCCCAGTCCTAGGTAATAAACATCGCCTTTGTCAAAATGAAGCGCAATTTGAGTACCAGGGAGCAGTGTCTGTCTGCTAGATAGGGGGCTGCTCTGGCCTTAGCCAGCTATTGAGATGTCTCTGTGCCAAGTTGCCATAGCTACCCTCCAGCTAAATAGGGAAAGAGCTCCTTTGTCCCAGATTAAGGCCAGCAGACTTTTGGAGCGGAGCCTGCCGGAGCCCGTGGGGAAGGAGCTTGTCTGCAGCTGCCGGGACGGCTGCATGGCTGTTGTGCGCGCGTTGGGCTGGGCGCGAAGGGGAACAGGGCATTGCTTGAAATGAGTTGATTTTGTATACGTATATATGTATGCATACATATATACATGTATTTTTCATATATATACACAACGAAGGCTGTGAAATAGTGGTAGTTGAGGGACAGGTTCTCCAGCAAAGGTGGTGAAACCTGAAGCATAGAGGACCTGAAATAAAACAAGCAGGAGCCCTTGCAGCGCTTGCCATAGCCCCCAAGGCCACCAACCACATCCCTTGAAAGGAGATGACAGGTCCTGACCAAATCAGGTATTTCCAGGTGAGGCTCCCAGAAAACTCACATCAACCCGACAGACACTGTCCCTTCTCCTGCCTTGTGCCAAGCAGTGTCAGTGCTGGCCCTGTGCATCCTCACTCATCCATCTTTGCAAACCCACCGCTGCCTGGGATGGGGGGGATACTGAGAGTCGTGGCAGCCGCTGCTGCACAGGCAGCCAGGCGTGGCCAGACCAGGTCAGCAGGACAGGCACAGCAGCTGAGGACTCAGGAGGGACTGCAAAACCCCATGGAGAAGCAAGGAGGCATTTGCCTAAATGCTAATTACAAAGGGGATTAGCCCACAATTGATTTTTTTCTGCCTTGGCTGGACCTTTAACTCAGTAGAAGTGAGGCTGAGCGCTCCCACACTGCACAACAGTGCAGCAGACTTCCTACAGCACCCTCATTTCTCGAGGGTGCTCAGGCAGCAGGGAGAATTTCAGACCTGGGGTATGCAGGTAACAGGGACTGTTTGGGGACTGAATTCACATGGATTAAGAGAAAAAGGGCTGGTTATGTTCAGCACAAATTTTGGATGACATGTAAACTAATTTTGAAGGAAGGACTGAAGACATGGAAGTAAAGCAAAAAATATGATAAAAATATAACAGAGCTTTACCAAGGTCACTGGAGTCAGGCTAACTCGATAGCTTTTGGTGATAAGAAAAGGAAAAAAAGAGCAAACAAAGAACTCCATGGGCTTTTTTAGACGTAGGAAATGCTTTAGATCTAATCTGTCTGGACTTCAGCAACACTTCTGATAAAAGAGCCACATGGGAAATCATTGTTTGTGTTGGAAGAAGTGGGGACTGGTGTTCGAGCTGAAGGTCTGTCAGGAAATAGCCAAGAACAAACACAACAGGTTCTTCTGAAAGGAAAACGATAGGAGCAGGGCGACATAGTGGGTGAAATTCCTCGGAGCCTGTTTTAGTTAGTTTTCTTCTGGAACAAAAGTAAGCAAGGGCTAACGATATTTGCAGACAATACACAGTTGGGAGGCATCAGCGAATTGGGAATATTGTAAAAGAAAAACACGTCGTGTTTGCGACCTGGAAGAATGGACCTGGGACAGAGTTCAGAGTGCCTGTCATGCACTAAGGCTCCCTCTACACTAATTAATTAAACCAAGCCAGGGCAGGTTTATGAACTGCCCTGTGACCATTGACGAGGATAAATGTTTATGTGCCTCCTGGCACTGTTTGACCGGGGCCGACCAGCTCCCTGCTCGACAATGCCCAGGCACGGTTTGGGGATTAGCACCGGCCAGGGACTGCTTCCAACAGGCTGTTTGGATGAGGTCACTCTGGTTTAGAGATTACAAGAGCTGAGCTGCATGGACGCGAGCCATGCCGCGCCGTCCGGCCCAGGCTTGCTTTACTGGCCTGCTGTAGATGTGGCCGAAGAAATTAGATCATTTTGCTGTAAAGTGGAGTGCACCAATCAGCTGCAAAATGGCTGTGAGCACCTATGTAACGTGCTCGCACAAGACAACAAATACAGTGAAAGCTTGCATCAAGAGAGACTTCTGAAAGAGCAAAGGCATATTTTTGCTTCTTTACAACCTTTACTGGAAAATAATGTGTGTAATCACAACCTCCCCTAGCCCAGCAAAAGTCATTCCAACTGGAGCAGGTTGGCATGCAAAGAAGAGGTGTTGGAGGGAGCAGCAACCATGTCCAGTGAGAGGGAATTGTTTGAATTTGGCCAGTTTAGTGAGGCAAAACCAAAACCGAGAAGCAATTCACTTGCACTGTCTAGTAATACAGCAAGGAGGTAAACACCAGAGAAAGAAAAAAAACCCAGCATGTAAAGTAAAGGCAGTTGTTGGCACAAGTAGAAATGTGTATCCATCAGCCACAAATAACTTCAGGGTGGAAATCAAAAGGTTTCTAATCCTGGAGGAGAGTTCTTCAGCTGGAGCCTCACAGGAGCACTGGAAGCAGGAATGAGACTTGGTTTAGGAGGCACTGGTGGCACACCTGGGAATACGTGTGACATGGTGGCTTGTGACAGCAGAGACTGGCCTCACTGACCCACAAGGACCCTCAGTCCACCTTCTTCTCTTCCTAAATAATTCATAGGAAAGCTTGCCAATAATGACCACGAGAAGTGATGCGGAGCCTAATTGTTCCCACCATCCATCCAGCTCTTTCATTGACCATAGCCTTTGTGTACATTAGATGAGGCAGGGCTGTTAATGGAAACCAGCCTTATGATATGTGCAAGTGAAAAATCATAGAACCACAGAATAGTTTGGGTTGGAAGGGACCTTTAAAGGTCATCAGAGAATCAGAATCAGAGAGAATCACAAGGGTTGGAAGGGACCTCGAAAGATCATCTAGTCCAAGCCCCCCTGCCAAGGCAGGGCCACCTAGAGCACATCACTCAGGAACGTGTCCAGTCGGGTTTTGAATGTCTCCAGAGAAGGAGACTCCACAACCTCTCTGGGCAGCCTGTTCCAGTGCTCTGTCACCCTCACAGTGAAAAAGTTTTTCCTTACGTTAACCTGTCATCTTGTCCATGTGCTTGCTGTGCTTGCCCCTGGATAGCCGCTTGAGCATGTTGCTCCCTGAAAGATTTGGTCTTACACAGGTTATTAGAAATGAAAGCATGTGAAAAAAAGAAATGTAAATTAAAAAAAAAAAAAAGGAGTTCTATAGCGTTTGTAATAACCTGCAACCTGGAGATGGTCTAGAAGGCAAGCAATTGTGATAATTGCTCTGGCTAATAGTTCTGCACATCCAATTTACTTCTTTATACTTTTTCCATGCTTTTAGTAGTGTTTTGTTTATGAAACCAGTACTTTTCAACCTGTGGTCTACAGATCCTGGAATGTGTTCGGGCTACTTGTAAGCAGTTGTGCAAAAAGTGATTAAGAAAGGAAATTTGGTTTAGGAGTCCTACATTTGGTCTACAGAAGTCTGTGGTGCAGAGCAGTCCAAATCCCTAACCTGCAGAGCTCAGCTGTCCCCCAAACTGTGTGTGAGCAGGACTGCATTTATACAGTGCCCAGCACAATCGAACTGTAACTCTTCCAGCCTCTGTGGCCACATCCACGGGCATGTCCTCTCTAATGTAGCCCAGAGGTGTAGGATGTACCCTCAGTGTTTCCATGTCCTGTTTCCCAGGACAAGGGAAAATGGCTGCAAGTTGCGCCAGGGAAGGTTCAGGTTGGAGATGAGGAGAAATTTCTTCTCAGAAAGGGTGGTTGGGCATTGGAACGGGTTGCCCAGGGAGGTGGTGGAGTCAGCATCCCTGAGGGTGTTTAAGGAAAGGTTAGATGTGGTACTTAGGGACGTGGTTTAGTGGGTAATAGGTGGTGGGGGGATGGTTGGACTAGATGATCCTTGAGGTCACTTCCAACCTTAATGATTCTATTCTATTCTATTTTCCAATATAAAGCACATATACCCCATACAAAGCCTGCAGCTGGATGGGAAATACATAACCATGTGAGAGAAGTCAGAGTAAGGTCTTTGCATGTCAAAAGGCAGCAAAACCAAATTATTTTGCCTTGTGGTACGTCCCGTGCTCTCACAGTGGGAGACGTCTCTTAGGGATTTGGGGAGCAGTTGAGAAGCCCCAACTGTTGCGGTGGAGGAGGCAAGGCAGCAGTGAAGCAGCTGCTCTGTTTCAGTGCTTCCTTGGACACTTGCCTTTCAGCCAACTCATGCAGCCCCCATATGCAATAGTCATAACATTGCATAGTTTAGTTTTTATCTGGTATTTCTTCATGATGTTATGACCCAAAAGGCAAAATCACCAGCACTATTCAAATGCTACAGTAGGAGTGTCAGTAGTTATGAGATGTCTCCAGAGACACAATTTGCAAATCCCTCCTTCTTTTTAGGCATCAGCCACAAGTTTGCATACAGATCCAGGGGAGTTTGGATCCAAGGGCTTGAATCTATTTCTAATGTTAGCAATTTGAAGCCAGTACATGCGCCAGCTTCCCTTCCTTTAGAGCTGCCAATTCATTGCAGGTGATACTGGAATAGAGAGAGAAAGGGAACCAATGTTTCAGGTCTGGGGCTCAGGTGAAGCAAGTTGATGTCCCTGCTGTGTCTCAGACAGGGACAAATCATTTAAACTCTTTTTTTCCTATGTCCTGGGCCACTGTGAGGAACAAAGGTTCAGGCTACAGTGGTGGGAGCCTTACAAACAGGCTCTACATCTACAAAGGTTTATTAATCATGATTGATTTCAAAAGTATAAAGTCTCCTAAATACTTTGGTAGCTCTGGGGATGACAGCCTGCATATATGTCCAGGATATTTCTTCAGCAGCATATCTACACCACAAGAGGAGTTGGCCCCTTCGCTGGAGGACAGCATAGTGGCAGAGGCATTGCTCTCGCCATCCGCATGGGAGCAAAGGATTACAGTGGTTGTGTAGCTTAGATTAAAGCAAATGCCACTCTGCCATCACAGTTGGTTGCCCAAAGAAGTCCTGGAGCTTTAATCTTTGGAAACATTCAAAACTTGACCAGAGATGTCCCTGAGTGACCTGCTGCAGCTCACCCTGTTCTGAGCAGGGGTTTGGACTAGACAATCTTCAGAGATCCCTTCCAACATTGCCCCTTCTGTGCCTCTGTGATATATACATGCACACACACACATATACATATATAAAATATATATGTACACACACCCCCTCAGGGCTCAGATACACAGCTCAACGAATTACCATCCATCAGGTGATGCCAGTGGAGCTCCTGCACCCATCTGCAGACATCTGCATGTGCAACATAGAGTAAACCTCTTTTACTGAGGTTTAAAATCAGTCGCATTACTTCTCTCCAGAGATGGACGGGCTGGAAGGGCAGACCTGGGTGGCAGCAGCACAGTCACGGAGGCTCAGCTGGCACGCAGTAACCTGTGAAGGTGTCGTAAGCTGAGCAGGTCTCTGAGCCTTGCAGGTACATAGATTCAACTACAGTGATCTGTGTTCTCAGTGAGGAGAGGTGGTGAGGGGGTGGTTAGCTTTAACTTGATATAGATTCAAATCCATTTAAGAAAACAAGACATAGACATGTTCTGCCACTTGCCAGGGCATATTTCACTAGTAATTCTTGTGACACCACTCCCTAGGCCTTTATGGGAAAAAGGATCTATAAAACTGATGAATAAACAAAACTTTTTTAAGATACAAAAAAAATCATAAAATCATAGAATATCCTGAGTTGGAAGGGACCCATAAGGATCATCGAGTCCATCTCCTGGCTCCACACAGGACCAGCCCAATCAGAGCAGATGACTGAGAGCATCGTCCAGATGCTTCTTGAACTCAGCCAAGCTCAGTGGGTTGACCACTGCCCTGGGGAGCCTGTTCCACGGCCCCACCACCCTCTTGGTGAAGAAGCTTTTCCTCATCTCCAACCTAAACCTCCCCTGATGCAGTTTCATGCCGTTCCCATGGGTTCTGTTGCTGGTCATTAGAGGGAGGAGATCAGCATCTGCCCCTTTGCTCCCCCTTGTGAGGATGCCGTAGGCCACCATGAGGCCACCCCTCAGCCTTCTCTTCTCCAAGCTGAACAAACCAAGGGACTTCAGCCTCTCCTCATATGTCTTCCCCTCTAGACCCTTCACCATCTTTGTTGTCTGCCTCTGGACACTCTCCAATATATTTTTCAGTAACAATGCAGCAATACACAAAGCCCTATTGCCAGCAGTGAAAGCTCCTAATCTGGATCAACTAGTGATTTAAAGCAAAAAAAAAGGCTCTTCAAGAAGATTGCTCTTTAGCAGCTGAGTATGGGGAGCCAGACTCACCACTGAGCTCCATCTGCTTTGTATCACGCTGTGACGCAAGCCCAGATCTGAGCATCACTGAGACCGTGCAGAGCAGCTGGAGTAGACAGGGGAGGCTGGGCCAGCAAGCCTTCATCAATTCTTCAGAGTTTTACACATTCTGGACGGGGTGTGCTTTGGTCTGTTTCTTATGCCTGCTCTTCAGATGCCACAGTGATGGCCTCCCAAACGCCAAATCTGCTGAGCTGTGGGATGGTGCAGTGCCTGGCCTCACCTCTCAGAGGAGGAAGTTTTCTGCTTACAGGACAGTGAAGGGAGACACTACTATGGGGTTTCCATCCTCAACCAGGAGCCATATCATCCCCCTTACCGCTTGGCTTCCCATGCAGGAAAAATTCACATCACTTCTTCTCCGGCCACTTTTTAACTGTCTCAAAGACCAGAAGATCTCTGAGGACAGAATACCTCTTGCCAGGCTCATGCAGTGCCCAGACCCCACAGGACTTTTACTGCAAACAGTGAAGGAACATGCCTGGTAGGAATTTGAGCAGTATCACCTGCCTCTAAAAAGAAACATTGCTGGTGCTGTCGGCAGAAAGCCGGTATACATAACCTTCTGGGAGGAGACATTTAGTCAATACACTTGGTGTGGAAAGTTAAATGGAGGTAGGAGCAAGGAATGAGAGCTCTCTTAATCATTGTCATTGATTCTCTGAAATGGTTCCGTGTCTGCTCATAAGAAGGATGCAGAGACATCCTGTGTTTACTCAGTGTCAGCTCTGGGTGGGAGGAGATGGCCATGCCAATTAAGAAGTGTAATTAAGGCAGCAACCTTTCTGTTCCAGAGGTGGGGGCCTGTCATCTGCTAATTTATTTTCATGAATAAGTCATTAAAGCAGGAGCTCCTGAGGACTTACTCATACTGCTCAGGTTTGTAGTGCATCTTGGCTGGTTGCTGGATACACTATCAAGGCCTTGATACCAAGGATGCTAGTCTAAACAGATCAGAACTATGGCTGTGATGTTTTACTGCCGTACTGAAATCTCCCAACAGCAGGGACATGCTGTTACAGTCTATGGCAAGATTAATATAGCTGAGTTTCATATACATCTCACACCCAATAAATCTTCAGGAGCACCCAATTCCCATGTTTTGTCTTGTTGCTCACCGTAGTGCTTACCTCTGTTGATCTTGTTGCTACATCAGAGAGAAGAGGTGCTTATCATCTCTGAGCCACAGTTCCCGGATGGTCCCTCTGCATGTGATGTGCAAGTTGCTCAGTGAATCGATGTGACCAAGCTCAGATGGCGCTATGAGAGAGGGATCAGAAATGACAGCTTATGACCTTGCTTATGACTACCTGATAGATTAATTCTGCATTCAATTGAACAAGCTGAACTCTGAGTTCAGGCTGCTTTGAACCACCTCTGGAGGTTACTTCACTCCACCTGATTCACTGCCTTGAAGCCAGTACCTCCTGTCACAGTTGGTAGAGGAACACTGGTCTGCAACTTAAAGTATTACTGTTTAGATGCAGGGAGGTGAACTCAGGAGCCATAAAACCCCTATTTGTTAGGGATTTGTTAGCGCTCTGCGACTATTCTACTGCTTTCTAAAGTAACTGAATCATCTGTACTGAAGGACAAAGTTTGTCCCCCTGGAGCAGGTGAGATCTGGGTCAGCATTTGAGTGCTGCTCTGTGGGGTCCTCCAACCAACCTGCTTCTTGCACAATTAGGATAGGCACAGCTCTTCCAAACCAGCCTATAGATGAGAAAAGACTGGCATTAAAGGAGAGCAACTACACAGAAGCAAATCTGGTCTGCTTCCAGGAGCAATAGCCAGCCTGGCTTTGTGGGGATTTGTCATACACAAAGCAGGCAGAAAGGCCACCACCATTTCAGTGTTGTTGGCTTACACATCCTCATGCTTCATCATAGTCTGTTGAATGTCTACTACACCCTGCAGAGGAAAAAAACCAGTCATTTTGTGGAATTGAAGGGATTCCCCCTATAACATGTCAGTCCAAAGAAATTTAACGTGCTTATAGACACAGGTAGGACAAACCCCATGGGTTCATGGTGATACATGCGTGGATTTGTGCGGGTGCGCATATATGTCTTTGGACTCACACATGTTACACAATATATTAAGAGTCAAAATTAAGTAATTTTGGAAGCTGGCCTAGTCATTGTATTGACAGTGGTGTCAAGGAAATATTTAATTAAACATTGCAAAAACACTTAGGAAAATCAAATTGGAGGCTGTGAGAGATGTCCACTCTTGGGAATGATAGGAAGAACCAAACACTTGAGGTTTCCAAAGCTAATTCAGAGTGGCAAGTACTTGACTCCCACAAAAATAAATGAGTTATCCGGCTGAAGCTTCTGGTCTGTTCCTGTTTTTCTCCATTACAGCTGTGGCCAAATCCCTAAGCCTGCTTTGAAAAACTGATCCAAGTGTCCAGGCTAGTCAAACAACAGCAGAAAGGCTCTGTGTTGGAGGTTGTGTAACACTGGGGTTAGAAAGCCAAAATTCAAGCTGATTCAAGCAGGTATAGCTGGAAGCAGTGAGGTGAAACTGAAAAGAAAAAAAAAAAAAAAAAAAAAAAAAAAGAAGCTGTAGATTAAATGTCAGAACTGCTTTTTCCAAAGCCAAGGTCTATTAGCCTGAGGGACATCATCCAAAGAGAGTTATGGAATCCCCATTAGCCGGCCCTTTTGAAAGCTTAGCTATACCAATAACACTCAATAATACATTTTTTGGAACAAACTTACATTGGCAGAGAAACAGGAGGTGAATTAATAGATCCTTTCTGGCTCTGATTTTTATAACTCTTCACACTGAATCCTAATACAAGAGGTTATCTTTATAGCAGGCAATGAAAGATTTTCCCTGTGGATTACCACTTGAAAAGTACATGCTGCACGTCTTTAAAGTACAGGACATTTTATACTTTCATTTGATTTCAGGTGACTGGAGTACTCCATAGCCAGCTTCAAGTTAATATTTTAGCAAGAATCAATGGCGTAATTAAACTTTATGGATGTCCCTCATCAACAGTTCCATGTGACCAAGTTCACAACGTGGTGGTACACGGATAAATTATTTTGTATTTATGGATGGCTCATAAAAAGGCAGGATGAGGACTTAACCACAAGGGATGATGGAGTAATTACACTCAGTGGTACAGTTTTAAACATAAATGCAATTTGTTACTAGTGCTATGAACTGAAATGTGTTTGATTTAAAGGGACAGTGCTATGTCATTAAAAAAGCCTCATGATAGGGCCTGGTGTTGGGGTTAGCCAGTCTAACACTTCCCCTCCAGAAGGATGTTCCCTCCTAGCTTTCTGTCTCCATTGTCGTGACATGTCAACATGTGAAAAATGATCTAATTGTTAGAACCATTTTGGGATGGTTTCTTTGCCCCAGTGGAAACTGCAACTGGACATGCGTGTCAGATTTAAGCACCCACGCCAGGCACTGTGACAGATGGCTCTTTTCCCCTCTGAGTGATCCCAATTGCTGCCATGCAAGGCCAGGACTGTCTGGTCTGGGCCGCTCATTCTTCCTTCACCAGCCACCCCTCTTCAATTCCACAACTACCTTCAGGACCTTTTCTGAGCCCATCGGAGGAACGGGTTGTATTTTGTCACACCTTTCCCAGCAGACTGGGCACTCCTTTCCCCAGCTCATTTCCTGGCATTAGTAGAATAGAATAGAATAGAGTAGAGTAGAGTAGAGTAGAGTAGAGTAGAGTAGAATAGAATAGAATAGAATAGAATAGAATAGAATAGAATAGAATAGAATAGAATAGAATAGAATAGAATCATTAAGGTTGGAAGAGATTTCAAGGATCATCTAGTCCAACTGTGCCCCCCCCCTCCCCCCCACCTATTACCCACTAAACCATGTCCTTAAGTACCACATCCAACCTTTCTTTAAACACACCCAGGGACAGTGACTCAACCACCACACGCAGAGCCCAGCCTTAGCACGGCTTAGCCCAGTGGGAGCTACCCAGAATGGAGAAAATCCTTGCTGAAACCACCCACACCAAGGCACGTCTTCAAAAGAGAGACAGCCTTCTTTGCAACTAACCCTCACAGTGTCTAGAAAAGCAGGTGAGGTTGAGAAACAACAGTTACTTTGCCGGTGTTGGGGTTTGGGTTGGAGCAGGACATGATCCCTGAGGGGAAGCAATGCCCCAGGAGTGGTGTAGGCTGATTTCCTACCCCCCAGGTCTCCCTCTTTGTGTGGGGAGACTTGTGTCCCAGCCGAAGTGCAGACTCAGTGCAGCTGAACATCACACCTTCTCTTCCATCCCAACCTCCCAGGTATTTTTACCCAGAACTAGCCTGCAGTGCAGGCAGAGGCAGCCTTGGATTCCCAGGAGAAACAGTCATCCTGCCGTGTAATTGTAGAGCAACAGCTTATTCCTGATTAATGGTAGTATAAATTAATTCTGATAAATAGATGAGGAGAAATTAAAAATGAGCAAGCAGAACATCACTGGCACAACTCATCACCTTCTACTGTGACAGAGGTTGTGCAGTCCCTGCAAGGCTTTTCTCCAGGTTACTCTTCCTGCTTCATCACTGCTTCCCTTAAAAACAAGGTAACGGTTCTGATGTGCACCTATCTTCTGGTAAGCGTCTTTCTTCACACAAGTGAATGAAGATTTTCTTTCTGCCTAATACACAGCCCTGCCACCGCTGGCTTCTTTTATTCAGCGCTAAAAACTTCAAGGGGTCATGCTGGCAAAGCTGGAATTACAAAGGACTGCAAAACAGGGCAGATCGTGTTGCTGATCCTGAAGCAAGTGAGGAGATGGAAGATGAAGGAAGAAACAGGTTGAAAGGGAAGAGCAGGGAGGAGGAGGGAAAGGGTGAATAATTAATGTTATCATCTGCTACACTGGAGTAGCCATCGCCGTTAGTAAAAGCTATAGCGCAGAACTGTGATTTAACAAGTTCCTTGTAAACTTGATGTGCTCATGTTTGGGGGAGAGGGGTCTCTAGGTGGTTGCTGACCAAGGCATAAACATCTCTAAAATGACCACTTACCTCCCGGGTGCTCCTGGAAGAGCATGATGCTATCAGGGAGCAGGTCTGATGCCTGGAGTCCTTAGATTTTATTTTTTTTTAATGAAAAGCATGAAAAGCATGAAAACTGCTGAGCTGTGCAGCCGGAGCTCTGTGCATGGTCTTTGAAGAGTGCTCAGCAGCAGCTGGCATGGGGTGGTGGGGCTGAATGGGTCTAACCACCATCTGCAAGGGCTGAGCAGAGCACCATCTCCTCCACAGGCACCACCAGCTGCTGACAGAAGCAAATTTGAGAAAATATGGTCATCTTTGGGCTCCTTTGGACATAATCTGAAAGCACTAGCAGGCCCTGTGTTATATGTGTATATATTATCATCAATATTCCAGCGTTCTTCCTTAACATGAGCCTTCCTGTCTTTGGGAAAGACACCAATTTTGGATACTTGTACTCTGATGAGTAGCTGTGTCCTGGGCCATGCTGACCACTGTTCATACCAGCTGGCAGCCTACAGCCTGGCGATGGTGCACGTTGGTCTTTTGAAAGCTACAGATAAAGTCATTGTAAAATTTATCTGAATTTATTTAAGCAGAAAATAACCTGTCAGAAGGAGTTTGAGTTTTCTCAGACCTTCACCTGATACACAGCTACAAGCCTGGCAGTATGCTAGTGTATTTAAATCCGGAGTGTAAACACAGCCAGCCTTGCCCTGCTTCCCTTTTAAAAGGCTGTTTAGGTTTCAGAAACCAGCCATGAACTGAAAGAAATTTGTTCAACCAATTAATTGTGTTTCCTCCCTAACCAACTGCAGCTAATCTGCTCAGAGGAAAGGTGCCCCTTCTTCTGTTTGCTGGAGGTTGCTAAATCAAGGCTCAAAGCTGCCTGTAGGGAAAATAATCACTTACGAGCTGAGATGCGCTTAAAGGGGCGTTTTGCCAAACACAATGCATTGCTACGGCCATGCCAGGGACCCTCTCGCTTTGCACATCTTTAGGCAGCCAGAAAGGACTTAATTACAGAGTGGCTCATATTCTCTTGGGGAGGTTGGAAACGTTCTTGGCTGGGTTTTTTGGTTTCATCTAAAAAAGCTTTTTCCTTAACCTCTTCATGAAACTGAACTTTCCCCGGCAGCTTTGAAGCACGGGGTTAGTGGCTTTTCTTTCTGTCAAATTCTTCAGATCTATCTCCAAATATTTCTTGTTCATTTGGGAGCATCTTGAGATTTCAGTCTGTTTCCAAGGACAACCGGGCCCCCAGTGGCAGTTTTACAGGCTCCTCAAAATAATGATACTCAGTGTCACACAACACTGAGTAAGAGAAAGAAAATAGAAGGAACCAAAAATCCCAAATTTGAATTGCTCTGGCTGGTTACAGAAAAGCCAGAGACTGAGTAGAGATGTAGCTAGAGATTTCTTCTTACCCCTGAGCTTATTCTTTCTGGCCAGGTGTTTGAGTGCTTCCTTGGGTGATGGCACAGGGAGCTTTGTTCTACCACTGCTCCCTCCTGATACCTCAGGTCTTGTTCTGGAACCCCCAGAACAAGGACACCATTTGCTATAGTTTTATTAGGATGGTGTATTCCATCAGAAGCACATTGCTTGTGAAGCTGGAAAGGATGGTAGTTGCTGCATGTTACTCATGCAGTGGTACCTCACCCAAGTCTGATAGCTTGGTGGCCTGAAGTGGTGGGCTGACCTTGGTACTCAATGATGAACCAAGCAAATTATTTCCCTACAGACAGGGTGGTGTTACTCCAAATTGCTCATTTGCTGATTCACTAATTAGGCCTTCCTCTTCAGCCATCCTCTTCAGCACTACCTGGACAGCGTGGAGGAGAAAAACCCCGATGAGAGCAGCTTGGTGGTCAGTGGGAACTCACTCTTGAGCGACATCCTGGATGGAAAGGGGAATCCTTTGTCTTGTCTGGTGTCTGAATGGAGGGCAGGAGTATGGAGAAGGGGATCATTTCCAGTTTGGTGAGTTTTTCTGAGATTTCAAAAAGAGAAAGGCAGATCAAAATAGCCTGTAGTAGTAGCTAGTGAAACAGCTGCCTGAGCCATCGCATTTCCAAAGTAATCTTTGCTCTGAAAAAAGGAAACAGAGACCTGAACCCAATCTCTAATTTTCTGAGTGAACAGTGTATTTGTTCAGGAGTGACCAGCTACCAACCCTACAAGCTCCTGTGTGGAGCTACAGATCTTTATTTGACCAAAACTAATATACTTCCATTAAAAACTTCTATTTTGAAAAGCTGACATGCAACAGTTAAAAAATGAGAGTTGAAAAATTCTCAAACAGCTCCATTTTGGATCTTCTCTCTTCCAAATATCAGGATGCTATGATAAACTGGAAACCTCCTGTATAATTTGTAACATCTTAGACGCCTCTGGTTTAGAACAAAAAGCATTCCTTGAGATGATATAGCAGCACTTTGTCAACATTTTGGAGTTTCCACTCAGTGAAAACAAGGATTAGTTCAATGATCCAGCCAGCTCAGCTCGTTGCCAATAAGAACATTACAAATACAATACTAAGATATTTTTTTTTTTCAACTTTTGACCTCAAGGTAGCAACTGTGGTAAAGCATGAATGCAGCTGGATGTGGTTTGCAATGGAAGCCCGAATCATTTTCCTGCTGATATGTGCGTGTTTGCAATATCTCTTGTGGGGATGCATTAAGCAGAGGAGTTAACTAGTGTCAACTGATGATAATGCTCGGCGCTTCCTCTTGGGAGAGCCCCAGAAGTAGGTTGGGTAAACACCGCGCAGACTGCAGACAATATGGTAT
This sequence comes from Psophia crepitans, assembly GCA_013399095.1. Classification (NCBI taxonomy): domain Eukaryota; kingdom Metazoa; phylum Chordata; class Aves; order Gruiformes; family Psophiidae; genus Psophia; species Psophia crepitans. The sequence continues at coordinate 34,652 of VWZZ01001956.1, forward strand.
GTTTGCTGAGGGGCCCTTAAACTGGTGGTGCCGCAGCAGTCTGGGTAAGCTGGTCTCCTCTGAAACAACAGGCTCTCACTCCGGCCAAATGCGAGTTTGTTTCTTCCAGGTGAGTTAAAGGCACTTGCAAAAAATGATGAGTTATTAGGTTAGACTTTAGCAACAACTTCACAAATGCTGCCGAATTCCAGCTGAATCCTGCTAGCCTGGGAAGACTGCAAACAGCAGGTAAATGACACAACTAGTTGATGAATCAGGGCAGTATTTTTCATATGGTCTTGAAGAGGTCAAACATGCAGTTTCCCCAAGTGGGTCGTTCCGTTGTACTTTGCCTTGTGCCAAGCGCTTTCATCAGTTTATTTTCACCTTACTTTTTTTTATATATATTGAAAGGTGTTAGGTCTTAGTCCCAGCATGTCTGGAACGTAAAGGTTATGTTAACCTTTTGCTACCAGGAAAACATGGGAACAAGCCACAGAAGCCTCTTTTGGGTGGGCAGGATGGATGTTTTGATACATCTCCATGGGATCAGGGCTCAAGAGATTTCTTGCTTGACTTTGCCTAAGCCACAGAATTTGTTTGTATGAGTTTGTAAGCCATAAAATTGAGCCATAATTCTTGTGTCAAACTGTGCATCATCTACGTAGGTTGCAGGGCAGGTCCTGAAAGTTGTCAGGTACGTACATGGAGAACAGAGTTTCCAAATAACGTGGAGGACCTGGGCCAAAGCTCTTTTCAGACTGGGTGGTTTCTTACTACATATGGATGTACAAAACTTCATAAACCTTGGTCTTAGCTGAGACCTACTCTAAGCACTAATAATGGCTGTGAAAACCAAGAATCCTGAGCCCACACACCTCAGAGTGTCTTGCATGTAGCCCAAAGCATTGCCGACCTTGACTAAAGCAGGCACATGGAAGTGGAGGGAGCCAGCCGAGAGCCTCACCCCTAGCTGATTGCCCCAAGCCTCACCAGTCACTCAGCTGTAGCCTCCCAGCAAAGGACAGTACCTGACTATCAATGTTTTAAACCCACTCCTTCACGGTTATGAGTTTATTTAAACTTTATTTATGTACATAAATGTATTTATAAATTCTTCATTACTAATATTATATTTTATTACATTTTGTTTATTAATTATTTATACATTTATTTATTTATTTGCATGAATTCTTTTTTAAGGTAGAGGCAATTTTTTAAGGATAGGCAATTTACCGCTCCCTCCCTTTACACTGGGCACCAACTGAGCCATCGAACAGCTGAGGTAAATCCACCCCAAAGGGCAGGTGGATGGAGCTGTGCTTTTCCTGCACAGACCCGTGGTCTGTGTAATCCACTGGGGCTGACAACACTTAATCAGGGCTGCAGGAAGGCCATTTAGCAGTGTGTCCTTGACACAAGTATCTCTCCTCCGTGGTTATCATGGAGCCCAGACTCCCTGGGTTTCGGGGTGTGCAGTATGGTTCAGACGTGGAATCTGATTCTTTTAGGCTTTCCCTATGGGAATATATGTGTGCGGAAGGGGGAAGCTGGATCTCAGCCTGCTCAGTACATATATTATTGATCTTAAGCAGGGAGGTTTTTATGTGCTAGATGGGGGGATGTGAGGCTAAGGAAAAGGGATTTCTTTTACGGTGGTTGCTGCTTTTGCATGGATGTTGATCCAGCAAAAATATTGCTGTGGATTTATAAATTATGGGTGTCCAAAAGGAAGGACTGGTAAAACCTCCCTTTGTCATCGTGGCAGGGTTTGTTACACGAAGATGGATTGCTCACTCCTTCTGACATGAGTGATGAGGCCAGAATTTTCTCTCGTTATAATTGATTGTGTAAGCGGACAATAGGAGAAGACATTTCTCCAGCAGATCTGTATTCCTCCTCTGCAGCACTGCAGTTTGTTACTACCTATAAAAGTGTTTACGGAGAAGCTCTGAGCCGCACGCCTGAAGCCAGCTCTGCAGCCTACGCACCCCTGTCAGCCCGCTGCCGGGGCTACCCGGACCTCTGGCATGCAAAGGTTAACTTCACCATTGTATCTCGGTGGTTATTTTTGTGCAGCCTGTTTATCTTCAGTCCCCAGGTCATTAATAAACATCCTCTTTGAAATACTTTGGACATCTGGAATATGGCTTGCTTGTCTTCTGAGACAATGGTGTCCTTTTAGGCTAGTAAGGGAAGGATGAAGACCAAAGCTCCCCTTCTTTGGAAAAACACAGTCTAAATTGTCTTCTGTTTTACTCCAATTAATTTACCTGTCAATTGGGGTTGCATTCTTTGGGAGCATTTAAGCAGGTATCTAACTTTGAGGCACATGTACGGCCCCAGTAGTATCACCTCCCTGTCACCATCACTGCAAAGTGTTCTGTTTGCACCCTGAGCGCAGATAGAATTATTCAGAAAAAAGCAACATCTGCTGCCATTAGACATGACTAATTACTAATATACAGTGCATCTGGTAATTTTCTGTTCTCTCTACTTTAATACTTGCTTAAACGATACACGTCTTTTTTTCTTCTTCTTTTTTTAAAGAAAAGTAGCCAACACACAAAGTTCTTCAGACAAGAGCTAGGAGAAATACAGAATGGTGTTATGGGCCTGTTCTGCTCACAGGGGTCGGCAGCCAGAACTGGGTCTTGGTCTTTTCTCCAGCGCCTTCTTGTGATGAGGCTGGGAACTCCTGTGCATGTGTGCACCCTCTCTCTGCACCCCAACAAGTCGTGCATCCCTGACTGACCACACCAGACATGGATTGAGCAGTCACGGAACTACCTTCAATATTGCACCTCATTTTCTACCTCTAATACCTTTCGCTAGTAACATTTTAATGAGGTCATCTTAGAAGGAACACATGGTGTGGCTGGACACGAGTGCGTGTGCAGCCATGCACCACACTGAGGACTGTGCTGGCTGCTCGCACGTGTCAGCTGCTCAAGAAATGGTTCCCAGACGACCCTCTAAAGTGTGAGCTGCGTAGGCTCGTAGCTGCCTCTGAAATACCAAACTGCCTGTGTAGCACCAGCAGCTAGCAGAGCGCCTGGATAATCGTCTATTGATCATTCATTAAGCCCTGATAAACTCTGAAGATTGAAACCTCCCACTGCCTGCTCTGCAGACATCTGCAACTGCTGGGGAAATGTCCTGCAAAATTAACACGCTTTTTGGGCTACCCTCCGCCCCCCTAGGCTGGGGGGAGAAGGAGAAAAGCCCCTTTGTGAGCCATCTCCCACCGAGCCCTCCCAGCACAGCATTGCCTTAGAGGAGTGATGTTTTGTAGACTTCAGTAGTTGCTTTTCATCACTCCTGTTTGAGAAGACCCTCTCTGTCTCTGAAGTAAGGGAGGAAAATCGAAAATTGTGCCTGGAGCTGAAGCAGGGTTAGGGGTCAGCAGGCAGCCCCGGGTGACTCAGGGCTGAGGAATGTGCAACCAGACCCCACTCCCATGGCAGGCACAGTCCTCCCATGGCACCCACTCCTGCAGTCCCTTCAGGATCATCTCCCTGGTGTCACCTTTGCTAACTGGAGCAGCTCCAGCGGCACACTGCAGGTGAGAAGTGGCTCCGAAGGCTTTGCCAGTGTTATTTCCCCGTGTGTGGTGCAAACGGAAGAGGCATTGGGCTTGGAAGGCTCTTGGTCAGGCACATACCCCCATCCCACAGCGAGTGACTGGGAACGGAGGCTGCAGATGTCTTTGTTGGAAAGGGCACAATCAGACCAGCTATTTCAGCCGGGGGCAGTGTGTTGGCAGCTGTTTGTAGCTCCAGACAGTTATTCTGACCTCTCATCCCTTCCAGCCTCACTGCCAGAGGTTACTGCCACCTTGGTTTTGCCAGATTCATTTGCCCATTTGTGTGAAATGACTCAAGTTTAAATAACCCTGTTAACCTTCCAGAGAGGGGCTGCTCTGTGCTCCTCACACAGGAGAAATTCCTGGAGATGATGATGTAAGTCTTGTCTGGATCAGAAATACCATCTTTCTTCTCACAGCTTTTTGCCAGGTCACATCTTTGTTTACTGCCTCACAGTCAGAGAAAAATTAGTGAAAATTATTCTCTGATAATGACACCGGGGCTTGGCTAATTCCCCCACCCTGCAGGAACTGTTTGTGGCAAATGCACACAGCAAATGCTAACGTTAGCTCAAACGGCGTGACAGATGATGGAAAAGGAAGTTGTAATGCCTTTGATTCTCAGAGGTACCCCGAAATACCCAGGGTCCCCAAGACCCTCTTTAAAGCAGGGGATTATCGAACGTAGAGCCTGCAGCAGCGCTGTTTGTGCAGGACCAGCTGCAGCCCTCGAGCTGAGAACGAAGGGAGACCAGCGGTGTACTGCTGAGCACAGAGGGTATGATTTTTGGAAGTTCAGGGTTGTGCTATATCCTGTTTTTGTCTGCCATATCAGTGCTTGTAAACATTCAAGGTTTGTCCTTGAAAAATGGACGTATACATCCAGATCATGCTTGCTCTGGGGAGCCATCTAATCCCAAACTAAAATGGCCAGATTATGATCAGGAAGGTTCTTCTGCCAAAATGCCCACACAACCAAAATACGCCTGGCTGGTGCTCCTCATGGCCTCAAAGGTATTGAGAGATGCTGAAGCAAATGACCCAAAGGCAGCATCTCCCCCCATGAAGCACTGCTTGGTTCAGCCTCTGCTTGGTGTTCACACGAGAGGCGAAAGCATGGGGGTAGCACACCCTCCTCCTCTCCCATCCTTTCCTTTGGGTCTGTGCCCCTCCTCCTTCAAAAGCAATCTCTCCTGTGGGGTGTGCTTCTCGCTTCAGCTCTCCCTGCAGAGACACATGCAAGAGCTGCAGTTGCAGCCCTGCCCTGGCGCATGCTGCCAGGCTGCCTATGAATGTTTTGCAATGGAAAAAGAATTATCAGGAGAAACTCTAGCTTTCTGTGTGTACAGATGTATGTATCCTCGTGTGTATTTGAGTAGAAGAGTCAGCTCCTCCACCTCTGTAGGACTGGAAAACTTTGTGTAGTGTCTGCTATGTTTCATCTGCTGTGAGCTTGGTTTGTCCAGGATTTATCTCAGCTCCTAATGTGTTTACAATGATATAACTCTTGGCATGCTCTTTTCCAATTACCTAGACAGGATCTATCACTCTAGAGATGGCAAATGAAATGCAGGACCCCAATAAAGAATATGCATTTCCATGGCATTCATATAAGAAAAGCCATTTGGCAGATGATGCATTTGTCTTCAGAGTTCCAAACTATTGCAGACATCATGGATCAAGGTTTACTCAGCAAAATTACATTTGCTGGTGACTGGTCGGGTACATTTGAGATAGAGCAGTTTGCACCGGCTTGCTGAGGAGCAAGCCTTTGTACAGAAATGTATCATCAAGGCACACAATTTACGGTCTTTTGGGAGTCTGCAAAGGCTTTGAGCCTCAGGGGAAACGCACAAAGGCACATAACCTGATTCCCTGCCCGAGTCAATAACCCCCTTCCTTCAGATCAGGCACTTAAACTGAGGTCTTGAATATTTGCTGTTGTAAGGACTGCAGGACACCCTTCTCCGGAGCTACACCATTAATTAAAGGCTCTCTGTCAAATTGCGGCTTTTCATTCCTGTGCTGTGTCCGTGGGCTCTGCATTTCTGCTTTGAGCAGCCATGCACTGCTGCAGAAGGTGCCCCAGCACACCCAGAAATACCACTTGGCTGCATCTCACTTGTCAGGGAGAGATGACTTTCTGTGACAAATTTCCACAGGGTAACAGCATCAGAGAAAATCAGCCCGAAAGGGAATTTGAGAAGCCACAGTGCAGCTCCCTCGCCCCAAGACGGGATCAACAGTATTGAAGCTAAGCCTGACAGGTGCTTCTCGAATCTATCTTTAAAAAAAGGCAGTGATGTCAAGACTACACAGCTTCCCTCAGCAATTCATTACTTCTAAGTTGAGAATCTTTTTCATAATTTCTCACTGAAATACTTTTGCTGCAGTTAAGTCCAAAATCTTTGACCCCTTTCAGGCACAGAGACAAATTATTCCCTTCCTTTCTGAGGGCACTTTTGCCTTGTTTGAAACATTTGTCTTTCCTTGGCAGTCATCTGTCCCCCAGACTGATGTTCCCCAAGTCCTTTTACTGCACAAACCTTATCTTCTAGACCCTAAAACATTCATGCTGCTCCCTTCTGAAGCCCCTCCAGCTGCTCTACATCCTTTTCCAAGTGCAGTGACCAAACCGTATATGAGGTCCCAGCCAAGTCCTGAGAAAAATCAGTGCTCCAGCTGTCATTGAGCTCAGTCCCTGAAGAACCAGCTGACCAAGGGTTGAGACTGTTCAGAGTTATCACCGTCATCAAGAAGGAGCACACTGCCAGCGCGCTCACAGACACTGTGGGCCTGAAAAAATGAGTCACGGCTACAGCTGTTGTGTGGATCAGTTGGCTACTGTTGCTGGTGCATCCCTCATCTTGCTCATTAGCTGCTCAGATTTAACAAATTAAAACAAGCACTGAGACATGTGAGATGGTGACTAAGTCATGGGAAGCCAGGTTTCAGGAGGTTTTTGCAATTTTTGCAGATGTTACATTGGACTGAGACTGTGCGGGCAAGGAAGGTTCTTAACAGCTCACTTCTGCAAAGCCTTTGCATGTCCTTGAGAATGAGCCGTGCCCTCATACCCAGCACTAGGCTGAGAAACACAGACTGGTTCTTAGGGACCCTGGAATGTCATTCTGCCTCTCTGCCTTGGTCATAGAATCATTAAGGTTGGAAGAGACCTCAAGGATCATCCAGTCCAACCGTCCCCCCACCACCCATTACCCACTAAACCATGTCCCTAAGTACCACATCCAACCTTTCTTTAAACACACCCAGGAACAGTGACTCCACCACCTCCCTGGGCAACCCATTCCAATGCCCGACC
>VWZZ01001956.1:50000-125072 GCA_013399095.1 Psophia crepitans
TGATTCTATGATCTAGTCAGTGCTAGTCACATCAGGTTCCCTTTACAGCCAGTGGAAAGAAACAGGCACTGCAGGATCAGAGCAGTTAGGATTAGGATAAGGAAAAATGCATCCTGACGTGCCTGTATTTCTCCATTGACTATAAAAACAGTCTAGACACTTAGCTCATATACAGAAATTTACAGTGTGAACATCTGGAGTTGGTCTGACAAATCCCACCTCTCCATAAAGAAACGTCTTCCATAAAGACACCATTAATGGGGACAGCATCTGTAGCACACTTGTAGGCAAAGATATTTTGCCTTGTTTACCAAATATTTCCAGTAGAAATTTCCTTTTCCAATCTAATGAGCAACAACAACAAAAAAACCCCCACCCTATAGCAAGAGTTGTTATGAAAATGCATAGATAAATACAACGCTAATTTAGAGATAATGCAAAGCTTAGTCAAATAAATGGAAATGTTTTCTGAGGTTAGCATAATCTGCCATAGAAAATGATTGCAAGTGTTACTCACTAGGAAAAAGTTCTCACAAACTATACTGGTAGGATAGTCTCTGCCTGACAGACTAGGAGACCTACTACGTCTTTTCCATCTGACATGAAGCTGGAGTGACACAAACAAAAACTGTCCGATCCCATCTGAAACCTGCCCATAAAAAGTTAATTTATCAAAGTTATGTGTGCACAATTGAATGAATGGACTGAGTTTTTAGCAGATCAGCATTTAGCATGTCTGACCGCAGTGTTGCTAGTAGAGAGGTGCGAGGTGCTTACTGCTTTTCTGTGCTCTCTGGGATGCTTCCACTGAAACACTCAATGGTTCAATGAGGGGTAAATTAGACCCCAAAAAAATGAAAATCCCATCCTTAATCCCATTTTAAATGTACAAAGTGACATGAAGATTAGCCTTAAGCACAAATGAAAAACTTGAATGTTGTTGATAACTGGGTTTAAATAGGTGTAGCTAAATTAAGGGTGCCCTACATCACCTTCACACCTTTATTTAGTGCAGACAGCAATTGAAGCATTCCTGTGGCTGAAATCTTTCTTTCATTCTGAGTATGGACATGACTCAGTGTTGTTTCTGTGAATCACAGTGTTTTGTAACTTGAAGCTCCTTCCTCCAATGAATAATTTGCAGCAGAAGTCCTTTTATGAGGTGAGTAGACAGTAAAACACTTACGCAGCTCGTGAACCAGTGCAGGGATGGACTTGATTGCCTTGGCCACAGTCTGCTTTCATGAGTGGTGGAGCTGGGACAGGAGGAAGCTCCCCTTGCTTCCAGCAGCCTGGAAGGGCATGGTGCTGGGGACCATGAACCATGTCTTCCACTGGTACAGCCTGGCAGTTGGTGGTTGGTCATTGTGGTGGGGCAACCTGCTCCCGTTTTGTGGATGTACTCCAGTATAACATACCCATCAGCGAGAGAGCCTGATGCTTGTTTTTCCAAGTGTGAGGAATTAATAGCAGATAAGCATTACATCTGGGTTCCCAGATGACCTCATCGAGGTCCGCATTAGATGCTGTTGGGTTTCCCTCTGGCACCAGCAGCAACCACGTGTCTTGTTTTCTTTACGAACGCAGGAAATCTCCCACCTCGGGATTCTTTCTGGCAGGATGGATGATTCACTCAGTGCCCCACTGCCCCTTCCTCAGACTACAGCTGGGGACTTTAAATAGAAAATTGCCTCAGACACATTGCGCACCGGGGAAACCCTTTCATGACCCAGAATATACTCCCTGCACAGTGTCTGTTTCATTGTCAGGGGCACAGACTTCCTGAGCTCCATCCCCTCTTCCCAGTCTCCGTCTGTCTGATGTCAGCAGTATTTCCTTGCATGCCTGGGATGCTTGAAATTGTTGGGGCTTAGCTGGGAAACAGAGAGGGTTTGAGGAAACAAGGGTAAGATTCAGTTTTCTTTCCTATAAGAGGAATTTGCTACCGGACACTGCTGCGTTATGCACCGACCGTGTTTACTGCCTGTTTTGCCACAGCTCATTTGACCGCTCAGGCTACCCCAGTCTCTGAAGCAGATGTTTCCTGCCCAGAGCCTGTTCTGTAAGAACTGGTGACGTAGAAGATGCCCTGGTAAAAATGTGACTGCTTACTTTCGAGTTCATGTCTGTGAAACATCTAGAGACCACAGATGTGGCAGCACAAGTGCCGCCCGGCAGGTGCGAGCACCCCTGGCTTGAGCATAGAGTTGGGAGGGGATGAGCCCCTTGTTTTCCCTCCACCACCAAAAGCCCTCAGGCTTTGTAGGTAGCCTAAGGTAGAATCTGTAGTACTCCCAGAGTAAGGCTCCATCTTCTAGAGAGAATTAGACTGATATTTTCCCTACACAGCTTGCTGAAGTCAGATAATTTGGGTCATGTCTGATTTAGGACATTAAATAAGACCTGGGTGGAGACCTGGAGCCTTCCATATCAATAGGATATTAGCACCAGTGCTGGCATGATTTTCGTCCTCAGACCATCCAACACTTTCACAAGGAACTAGTGAACTATTCCCACCAGACAGTTTCTCTGTGTCTACCATGTTTATAGGACAAGAGTGTAGCCATGAGCCATTCTAGTGGCCTCATGATGTCCCACTGCACAACGGAGTTGAATGCACACAGGGCTGGAGAGAGGAGCAGGACTTGTGAACCACTGACTGTGTAAAGCAGCAGTGACAGCATGCACCCAAGACCTGGGGAGGTGCTAGTGACAGCTGAGTTATGTCAGAGAAGGAAAAGGCCTAATTCAGACACAGAGATGGGGTCAAAATCAGTGCTTTGTAAATGAGAGAAAAGGATTCGAACTGCAACCCAGTTAGCCGTCGTGTTCTGGGAGCAGTATGTCTGGCCAGCAGCAGGTAGGCAGAACACAGCCAGATGAGAGGTCTCAATTGCTCTCCCATCATGAATATCTTCCATGAATGCAGATTTCTAACACAGTAGCATGCAGATGAAAACTAACCTCAGGATGAAAAGAGGGGTTTCTTGGAGCCTGCTGGACCTCAGCCCCAGAGAACCACACAAGATGATAGCGCGTAAAAAGAGCTGCTGAAGGGACGACTGCCATTCTGCTTCTCCAGCCAGCTTCGTAAGGAGAGGTGTAATCTCTTAGATTAATTGAGCAAAATCCTCAGCCCATCACAGCTCCAGGAATGCTATTCCTACCCCACAGGCACCACTGACCACTGGCTACACTTCTCAGAGGGCAGCATAAACAGCCTAAACAGCAGGATCTGCTTCTAGCAGTGTGAGTGACTTCTCTTCCTCTCCTTACAGTCCCTGCCTTGCTTGGAGCATCAGACCCTGGCAGTCACACCGCTTCGGCTGGTTGGTCAAAGCTGCCACCTCCTAGACGCTTGCTGTCTTGCTGACCTCCCTTCACCTGCCAGGAAGGATGCTCTGGACCCCAGGTCCCCTGCCTCCACCTTGCCGCTCTCCCAAGAACGGAATAGCAAGCAGCAGGTCGAGCCCGATGGTGAGGAGGAACAACATGCTGCGACAGCCTTGCTGCCTCGCGCTGTCATCAGCAACTAAAAGAAAAGTGTGGGAAGCCTGCAGCACTTCTGTTAAGTAAGCAGGATAAAGCAGAACATATTTCTGTATGGGAACCACTTTTCTCTGTCTTGGAAATGTTTTTTTCTGTGTCCTGCCGATTACCCTGATCCAAGCCCTGCTTTTTCTCCTATTGCCTCTTTCCTTCCTGTATCTCCCTTTTCCACTTTCCTCCTCCACCTCTGGTGAAAGTATTGTGGAATAGGCTGATACATGTGTCTCTCACGGTTTGTGCTGCCTGAAGTGTCATCCTCCTTTTATCAGTCCATCACAGACATTTTGGCTCTGACTCATCAGCACAGACCCGTCCAAACCCTCCGCGACAGCACCGTGGGGACTCACACTCAGGTACTGCCAAGGAAGTATGAGTACTAGCTTGGTTAATCAGAATTAGGAAATAAACCATTGGGCAAGAGGCGAGATGAACGAGACAATATTTTCCAGGCAAGCAATGTTTTCCACCATCGGTTTCTCAGATAAAAGGCAAGAATTGCTTTCAAACAGATTGTAGGGCACAGGTCAACAAAAATGATCTGTTTATAATTTCTGCTGTCAAAACAGTATACGTACGCAGATCTCAAACAGCCTTGTAATCCGTGGTTATCTTTCCTATGTTTGTTTTCCAGCTGAGACCTTAAATGGCTTCTCAGATCATGCCACTGTGCAGTGGACATATTCCAGCTCCTGAGCGCTCTATTCAGTGACTAAACCCGTGTCCCTTCGTGCCACCGCTCCCAGCCAGCTCTGCGACCCCAGGCAGGCTGTACAGCAGAACCCCTCTGCTTCCCCCTCCGCCTCAGCCAGGGGAAACATACAGCTCAGAGCCTCTGTCTTTCACTGCTGTGGCAGGATAATTTTGTGAACCCAAGCGCAGTTTTGGGAGTAAGGGAAAGGAAGCCCCTCTCTGACCAGTTAAGCTGATGACATCATGGTATTAAAATGCCTGAGGACGTGCTAAACCAAAAGTCGTGATGCGGGACAGTTGTTCAGGGACAGCAGCAAGGTGAGCTGCTGCAGGAACCCTGACCTCCTGGCTGGCACCAGTCATGTTATCAACACTACGGTCCGATTCCTAGGAGCGCCTATCGCCAACCCCTATCTGTCCAAGTCATGTTACCGCACGGCCATTGACGCCATCCAGTACGGCAGCATAACACAAGGTGATGTTAATAGGATCCACCAGGGAAGCCAAAAGGCAGTGGACAACATGCTGTTTGCATGTTATAGATAACATCTGATGATGCAAGGACACCAGCCTGGCCATCACGTTGCACATCAAGGAGTTTGCAGGTCCAGGGGATAAAGTCCAGCACCTGGTCTTGGCTGCGGCAGTACTCACCAGCAGCTGCCTTCAGAGCTTTATCAGTGATACTGCTACTTAACATTACTAGAGGTAGACATTAGTAGTTATCACTAGAGTTCAGGACTATACAAAATGGAGGAAGAGTCATCAGAACATGTGTTTTCATGAACTGAGGTAGAGATCGACCTGCTAACGTCATGCATGGAAGATGTCAGCAGACGGTGGTCTTCTTCCATCACAGACTGCTGTGCACACAGCAAACATGGCTCTGGGAGAGGGGCAGGTTGTGGCAGTGGTAAGAGCTGCCCAGCAGCTCTGCCTCATCACAAACAACTAAATGTGTGCTCTTAGCTGGGACACGTGTGGAAGGAAGTTTATCTCCCTTTCACCACCCTGTTGTGGAAGCAGGGCAAGTCCCAGCTGGGGAGATGGCTTCTGTCCAAGAGAGACAACACAAACCAGAGATGTGGAGATGGTTTGTGTTCACTCTCCTGGCTTGCTGCTACAGGAAGGGCATTTCACCCTCTTTCATCTCCTCAGGTATCACTGGGGATGGAGCTCAGTCCAGCTCTGCTAGCTCCTGCATGCCCAGCAAACCAAAGGCGACACTGATATCTGTGGGAGATCTACTGGGTCCCTTTTACTAATTTTCAAGGAAAAATATATATATTTGCAAAATATGTCCCTGTTTTGGAAAGGATCCGTAACAGGGCTAGTTAGCATACCTCAGATTTACTTTCTCCCAGTTAGATAAGGCTGTTCTCAGGGGAGAGGTGATTGCACAAGGAGGACATTAACAGGGGTCTTAGGGGATCAGACTTTAACTGCTCCCTCTGCCACAGACTGCCACAGGCATGTGCCTTAATCTCCTCCCTTTAATCTTCCCAGCCCATAAATAGGTAGCACAATACTGCTAGCTCCCACTTCTTGCTTACCTTGTCTGTGGAGTCTGTAGGCTGTCTAATTCTGTGTATTTCCTCATGCCAAACGCAAAAGGAGTGATGCAGTAGTGCTCCTAGCAGAGACCATAGTGTAAGCAGATATGAATAATCTTACGACTCGAGAAACCTGAGATATGTACGTTCGGGCTGTCAGGCAAGGCGCGAGCAGTAACCCGCCCTGCCCCTGCGCTCCCCTCCCTAAACCGAGCCCAGCCTCCACCCCCCCCCGGGGCCGATTCCTGTTTAGTGCCATGCAGTTTATCTTCCATTCATCATTTCTTTGCTAGTTTGATTGTAACACCAGTTTGGAAACAAAATTTGATACAGCTATGAAAAATGCAAGGACAACTTCTCTGCTGGAATAAAGTGACTCTGCTCAGTTGAAGCAGAATATATCTACATACATCAGAAAAATCGCTGGCCCCTAGCATCAATATTCATTAATTTCTGTACCAGGAATGCTAACAGCAAGTTTCCATGCAGTGAAAAGCAAATATTGATCCATTTGCTTAAAAGCCAGATTAGGCTGTGTCGATAGGTAAATATTCCTGCTAGCAAGTAGAGGAGAGGTGGTTTCCCCTTCCCCCTTCCTGAAGGCAGCCAAACCAAATAAAAAAAGAAAAAAAGTCTGTTTGATACCTAGTGAGTTTTTAATTAAGGAGGTACCAAACCTGAGGGAAACAGAAGCCCAGAGGAGCTATCAAACCATCACTTTGGCAGGTTGTGGCAGGCTCATGAGGACAACGACCCATTAGCATGTCTGCTCCTCCTGAGCTGGGACAAAATCCTCCTGCGGGAAACAAAATCAAACCTCTTCATGAATAGGGCCAAAGGCACTTAAAAAATCTGGCTGAGCACAAGCACTTCACATTTTAGCTTTCAGTTTGGCCCTCAGCTCTGCTGCTTCAAGGGTATCACTCCCACCACTGACATTTCTTCTCCCCTTCCTCCCGGGATGTCTTGCAAGGAGATAGACAAGAGGCCAGATTCGGCCTGGAAGGAGCCATCACTCGGCATCACCGGCATTTCTTACTGTGTGGCAGTCTTCTGCCAGCACCCAGAAGCCCACGCTGAGGCCACCCTGAAGCTATCACAAGTTGGGTTGCTGGGATTGCTGCAGGGTGGTGGGAGAGCTGTGGGCTGGTGGCACAGGCAGGCCCTCCAGGCTGCACGTGTCTCTGTGATTAATTCCTCGTGTCTGCACAGGGCGAGCTCAACTCGGCAAGAGCCAACTGACCTGACAAGCTCTTGGAGTGCTCCCAGGGTTACTGAAGGGAAAGGTTGCTCAGGAATTCACCAAATATTAAATCTGGCCAGGGGATAGCTACCTACTTTTTGTATTTTGTGCTGATTTTGCATTGCTATTCATTTCCAGCCCAGTGTAAGGTGTCTTCAGGCATGATACCGCACACCTCTATTTCCACCTCCATAGGACTAGGGAAATATGAGCCTCGTGGCTTCCTGAGGAGGCAGTTCCCAGTTCCCAATGGCTGGAGGAAATCAACTGTCATGCCCCTTGGTCACAGAGAAAGCTCACTCTCCACCTCTGTTCCTTGTCACGGCAGCCCAATGGTGGATGGGCAGGCAGGACGTACCCACACTTCGAAACCTCCTTATGCAGGGGTTGGTTACCCATCGGGGTGGTTTCATCCCACTTGACAGGGATGAATTAAGATCTGAACATGCAGTTCCAGGGACTGCAATTAGTTCAAATAGGCGGCTAAATGTCTCAGCAGCCTTCAGCAGGCAACAGCAGGTAGCAAGCCATTCTTGTGCACATCTTCCCTGCAAATGAAACAATCCTCTTGCTTTTATTCTGCTTATTTTCCTTTCTAGTATGGAGGAAATCTACCAAAATCAGAGGCAAATTCACAGGCTCAGTCTAGTTATGCCAGGGGACTAAATTCAGCTTGAAGTCATCTTCTCACTCCAAAAACTAAGATGGGAGTATTGCCAGAGGTTTGCTATTCAGAGCCACCCCAAGGCTGCTCTACAGACAGCCGGGCTGGTTCCAGAGGGACTTGTTCCCTGCAGGGAGAAGGGATGGGGACGTCTGTCCCACAGGGCAGCAGCCCTCACAGAATGGGGTAGCCCAAATTGTGAGCACTGAACGCTCCACCCATCTGGAAGCTGCTCTTTTCTGGTGCACCTTGTGTGCGTTGCTGGTGGTAACCAAGTTACTCGGTGCTTGGACATTTCAACCACATGCATGGCAAGCCCAAGAGCAGCGATATCCTGTTTAGTGGGTGGCACAGCCACGTTGACTCCTTCTGCTCCTATCCCTGCTCCTGCTTCTCCCGAGAATTTTCAAGGAAAGAAACTGAAGAATGTTTCATCTCCTTCTTGTCTCCAAGCAAGGCCTGTAATTTCTTGTCTTAGCCTATAAATGCTCTAGTGTGGACTGAGATTTGCTTTCTACAGCACCTAGCACACTGGGGATCTCATCTGAGACAGAAAAAAACAGTGCATAACCCAAACAAGCAGCATCTCTATTCATGTATTTTCCCTGGCTGCTCCATCTCTGCCTGTGTAGCGTGGCACTTAACCGAGGAATAGACTGGATAAGCAAAGGGTTACTTCTTTCACCATCACATCAGGAAAGATGCTAATTTCTCCTGTGGAGGCTATCTCAATGAGCAGTCACTTCTTCCTCATCTCCCAGACCCCATATTATTTTACAAGTTCACATTAAAAAAAGGTTAATGGAGGAAGCGAGCACTGACAGTCATTTTCACTCCCCCAGAATGATTCACTGCATTGCCGTAATTTAGCTTGGTGTAAAGCTCCATAACACAGTAATACCTACACAAACTTACTGTTCTCTGCTCTCAAAATCTTTTTTTTTTTTTTTTTATCTCTCAGCAAAAGTTTTGGTTTTTTTTCCTTGACCCTTCTTTGGATGAACTTTGTCTTGAATAAACAGCAACATCTGGAATTCAGCAAAACACACCATAAAGGGAATAATATGTCCACAGCAGTTTTGCTGAAAAGGACAAACCCATTTATTACTCAAATGAAAAGTTACAATTGCTAAATGTCAGATGAAATTAGAAAAAAAAAAATAAATTGAATCCTCTGTGTGTGTCCTTTGTGTCCTTGCCAGCTCAGTGTGTGTAGAAAGCTGTCCCTCCTTTATCGCTGGCGTCTTTTTGGCTTTGTTGAAAGTCTGCGAGGACTTGCTAATTGCAGACACACAGGATCAATTAGGTTACCTTTACACTGAGGCAGAGTTGCAGGCGGTGCTTTTTCTGCTCAGATAAGGAAAACACATCAGACAGGGTGTCCCTGATCGGACCTTGCTGTGACTCTAACCAAGCTGTGTTCTTACGGCTCCTTATCTTGTGTGGGCTGAACCTGGAGGCACAGCATCCTTCAGGGCTGGTCAACTGGTGCTCGGTGGCAATCAGCCAATCCAGGAACCCCCAGGGGCTGCTGGGGACAGCAGAGGACATGCAGCTAGAGGGGTCATAGGGGGCTCCAGGACTGAAAGTACTGAGCACTTCAGAAATGGAATGGCAAATGTCATCTCCCCCTTCCTCCGTCCTCCCAGCTGAGCAGCACAGGGCTGCTCTGAGAGGAGCAGCACCTCCTGCACCCCCTGCAATCGTGACAGCATGGGACACCTGAGCCCTAGGCATGGTACACAGAAACAGACTGACCCCATCTCCCTTTGCTGTGTTTATCAGTGGGTAACTCCTGGTTTCTGGCCCAAACTCGCTTTCTTCAGAGCACGTGTTGAGGTCATGAAGTCACAGCTCCCATAAATCAACAGGAGCCAAACACATTAATCCAGAAACAGGAGGAGGTCTTCAGCTAGTTGGGCAATTTTTGTTTTAGAAAATTGGTCCAAGGGGTGAAATGCTGCCTGCCTGCAGAATAAACATCACTTCAAAGAGCTACTCTGTGAGTTTTCATTTTGCACAAGGAAGCCGCTTTGGGTCTCTGCAGCACAAAAACAAAATTAGTAAGTTGAGAGAGAGAGATTAGATTTATTTGCACAAGGCTGAGATGGGCCCTGCTTTGACCTCTGTTTCTCCCAAACAATTCATACGTGATCACAGATATATTTCTGAAGGTAAACCCACCAACAGGCGAGACCCCCTCAGCCCCACAGATACTGCTGTACCTGGGATCAGACACATAACTTTTAAGGACATGTGACTTTTAATCACATGGGGTATTGCTGGCTCTGTCTTGGCAAAAAAGCTCAGCGGTGCACGCCACCAAGCTGGTGGGACATTGTTTTGGCCCAGACCGAACTGCAGGCAGCACTGCCCTCCTCGAAAGCACTGGGTCTGTGCCTACAGCCCATAGGGGTGATGCCAATGGCTTTCTGCTGCCTTTTGCACGTCTTCTCACTGCAGTGGTGATGTAAAGAGTCTCTTATCACTTTTTTGAAATCAAAACTTAAACAGATTCCAGCCAAGTTAATGTATTAGTAGACAGTATTTTGTGTAAGCAGCATAGCAGTTTATGTAAATAAGTGAGAAGTTTTTCCTGTTTCCTCTCCTTCCCCATGAAGAAAACAGAGGTTACATCCATACCAATAAACTCATCCTAAAGGTCCAGGTTTGCAGGTCCAGGCCCCAAAACGTGATCCCATGTGCTGTTAAATTGGCAGCATAGCCGTTGCATGGTTTAGGTCTGGGCCACCAGCACTGCCCCTGCACTCCCTGGGGACGGTTTAGAATTTAACAGGGGCCAGAAGCTATTCCCAGCTGTCTGTTTGGATGTGGCCAGCCTGGATGGAGATGTGGAGATGACAGTAATGGGCAGACCACCTGCCTGAGGCCCAGGAACTGGTCCTGGCTACATTTAAATTCGCCAGTGAGGACATACCCTAACAGTCTGCATTTCTGTCCTTCGGATAACTGAGACCTGAGAGCGACCCTGCAGGGCAGAAGAAGTGACAAGCTCATGTAGCCCTGAGTTATACTAGAACAAAGCATCACCTTTGACCATAGGTAACTAAAATGACATAAAAAAGTATAATGTATCCTTCACTATGAGCAGGAACTGCTTAATAGCGTGGGTTACACATCAGTTAACCACAACAATCCCATCTCCATGGAGTATGTAATATTCTTTTAGTTACCACAACGACCCAAGGGTGTGCTCATATAAGGTATCATTTCCTGCTACCGGCTGGTCTGGAGTCTCAGCAGCGGGTGCAAGGGACACTCCCTTCCCTGCTGCGGGGGCCACCATCCTGGAGGCATCCCCACCTGCCACCAGCTCCTGGGAATGAGTGCCTGGGAAAACAGTCGGCTCGTTTTCCTCTAGCAAATTATGGCTTGCATCCTCCCAGCTGCAACCAAAACCGCAGCGTGTGCTTTCGGCTGCCTGCGTGCTCAGAGTGGGGCGTTGAGCTGGGCAGTGCCTCCATCATGGTGAGCTCTCACCAAGCCACTGCTGCCCGGCAGGTCCCATGGCACATTTGGACCTTCTCTTGCCCATTGCGTTTTCCATCCACATCCTTCTCACCAGCATGGTGCAGTCACACTGGGCTCTGCCAAGTGACAGCTCTGCCCCACCACCACATCCCTGTACCCGATGAGGCAAGCAGGGCACTGGGGTGCTGTGCTTCAGCCTGCCCTGGGCTCCCAGGCTGCTTGGGAAACGCACCCGCCCCTGACCCCCTCCCTCACTTCCTCTGTTTTGACAGATTTTCAGGGCTATTCCTGCTGCAGAACAGGGATGATCCTAGATTTTTGGCAGCTTTTCAGGCGGGGGAGTTGTTTTACACCCAGCTCGAATGATGGGATGTGTGTACAGTACCAGGAAAATGTAAATTTTTGTAAAAGCCGTATGTATGAAGACAAGGTTTTACAACAACAAATATGGAAACGAGGTGGCCGGCTGCTGCCTGCTCCCCTTCTCTAGTTTCAGGAATCCAGTTCCTTGCTAAGAAAAAAGAATGGATGCTTTAGATTTTACTTTAAACCAAAATAGACCCAGGATATAAGTGGGAGTGTGGATTACTCCTGGTGTCCTTCAGAAAAAAATATCCATGAGATTCCAGTAAGAAGCAATGAGGCAGACCTTCAATTTCCAATAATAAACCTACAGTCCACATAAACATATGGTGCCATCGGGACAGAGATGCTAGGAGATATAAATCTTCAGTGGCTACTCGACTTCACGTTTGGTATGTGCCTTGCTTCTACTAACACATCACATCCGTCCAAGGACCACCATAAATTTTACGAGTTTCACATTCTCTTGATCCTTTTTTTCACAAGTACCCGGAGGAACGCAGAGTTTACCGGCGTACATGCAGCGCTGCTATTTATAACTCTGGACCTATTAGGATGAATTTTTTTTTTCTTCCTGAAATCTTGGAATAGTTAACTGAATTAAAAACAAATAATCTTTCATTTCTTTTATTTAATGTATTTAACTACTGGGGCTGAGAATGTGGAAACAATCCCAATAATGTAGTCTCAAATGATACTGACTCCTGCAGACAATTTATCCGCAGCCAGAAGGACAGAGATTCAGTAGCCACCGTACGGTCTACAGGGAGCCATAAGGAACCTTGCCTTGCAGGAATTCAGGCTTGAATTCAGTCAGTCTGTGTAAATAACAGACCAGACCTGGCAACGCCCTAACCTCCACCGAAAACCACGCGAGATCTGGGCCCCAGCAGTATTGCCGTGCCCACAGTGAAGCTGGGCAAAGGCAAGCGCCTATAATTAGCCCGTCCTTCCACACTCCCACATTTTCATTTCATTCACCTGTTACATCTGTCACTAAACAAGAGAGCGGGCTCCTTGCAGAAGGAACTTTTGCTTCATTCCTGGCTTGCACAGCGCTTGGCACTGCAGGAGCCCATCTCATCCCGGGCAGGACTCATTCCGCAACCGCAATGTGAATAATAGCTATATTTTGAGTTCTTGCCTCCCTTCATCTCGCTCAGTGTATGTATGCACATACAAACATATACCTAAGCTCTCCAGGGCCCAATAACAACCTCTCAGGAAGCCTAATTCTGACCTAACATACCAAATTTATAATGAGCAATGAAATTTACTTTGGTAGAAATTGCTGCTGTAAAGTACCAGAAAGAGGCGCTGGATGGACGTTGCTGGAATGGGGGGTCTGTGATTAGCCTTTCCAGGAGCTGAAGGACAGAAACAGGAAGCTCAGACACAGGCAGGAGAGGCAGTGGAGGCAGGCACTTACAAAAGCGAATTTGGAGCGAGCCCCGCACCAGCCCGGCCTCTCCCTGCACCGCCTGGGCATGGTTGGGCACGCGCAGGTGATGCACACTGGTCACACTGCTCCTGCTCCTGCACCTGCAGGGAGGCCAGGGAGTGCAGAGAGCTGCCACCCTCAGTTGCCATTGATTTCACTTCTCAGGGGGAAGGTATCCTTACATCAGGTTTGTTATTGCAGCCGCTGTGCTGTTTTAATTTCCCCAGTGACACACTGTGATTTGCTTCTGCCCAGAAGTGGTAAGGACCAGGCTTGCCACAGGCTTCCCCGGAGGTGGAAGGGTGCAAACCAGCTGGGAATTGCAAATGGCTTGAGGAAAATAAGGGGAAAGACTACATCTTGGTAAGGTGAAGGCACTAGAAATTCAAACTGGAATAGCTGAATCCAGGTAGGAGGCAGACCCTCTGGCCATTGCAACAGACTTCCTACAGCCTGAACCTTTACCGCAGGCACTTCCCACCAGGGAGTTTACACACCTTCCTGCCCTCAGCAGAGCGAACAGGCTCCAGGCACCCAAGGATGCACTGCCAAGATGCAAAGGGTGGTTTCACATGCCGTGAGTATGTGACAAGGTTGCATGGAGGCTTTCACCCCCCAGCAGATCCCACCTTCTCAGCTGCCAGACATGGACCCCACTGCAGCTGTCCCAGCAAAGAGCGAGGTGCAGAGCACCAGTTAGTCCAGGCTCTTCCAGCACTGTTCCAGGTCCTCACCTCAGAGGAGAGATCAAGTAGAAAGGTCCCAGCCGAATGCACGGAAATCAGGCAGCCACAGCCCCCTGAAGAGGGTCTCATCTTGCTGGCCTGGTCCATGCCACCGAGGAGCAACTCCCTTTCACCCCAACACACCACAAGACAAATTTTACGGTAACTAACAAGTTAGGACCAGACGGGGTTTACTTCAATTGAAACTGAGGGATCCCAGCAGCCAAGTTCCTAGTGCTGTAAGAGTAGATTGGCTATACAGGGAAATATGTAAAATTTCTGGTTGGGAAAGGACGATTGAGCAGAAATGAGATCACTGGCTTATTGCTGTATTAAAGTATAAGCTGAGATTTTTCTTCTTCCTTTCTCTTGCATAGGAATAGTTTTAGATGGCAATTTTATCTGTAAGAATAAAATTCTGCTCAAATCCCTTCTGCTTTGTCTGTTTTCCAATCTAGGGAGAACAAATTAATTTTAAAAGTCCAAGAAGAACCTCCTTTATCAGCTAAAACATCCCCAGTGCTCTGAGATAAGGATTTATTTCAGCAGGTTCAAAGCTCTCTTGCTGCCCCTCCCCGCCGTGGGGGTTGCTGGACTCTAAGATTTGGTCATAAATTGTGCAAATGCTCCCAGCATTTTTAATTAATGTAAAATTTGCATTTTAATGAGGGGGGCGATAGAGCCCTCCAGCAACAGAAACAATTACACATTGACCTGACAAAATAGCAGCAGGATTGTTGCAGTGAGCGTGTTTGGTTTGGTTTGTGATGGACTCAGAGTATTCTCCTGGGCACAGGCTGTCTTGTCCCAGCCCAAATGAGCAGAAGTGCAATGCCCCCGAGCGAATGCCAGGAGAAAGCGAAGCTCCTGGGAGTCCTGCTGATCTGGGCAGGTTACCTCAGGTGTTCGCAGCTTCACCCACTTCTTGGTTGGGTTTGCTCAAGGAGCAGAGAGTACTACTAGGAAGGAACTGAGCCCTTTTTTCTACCTTGTCCCCAGCACTGGATCCTGGATGCTCTCTGGGAGATCCAGTGGTGACCTCTCCCCAGCACTGGGACTGTTTAGAGAAGATATTGTGCACACTACTCCTCGATTTTCCAGATTTGCTGCCCTAAACAGAGACAACTGACAATTTAGGTCAGTTTCTCAGTTCAAATCAGCATGAAACACAGAAAATTCTTTCCACACTTTTGCGATCCCTCCCTCCAGTAAAAAAATTTTCACTTTTTTCCAGGTGATGATAATCTGCATAGCTGCATTTCAACATGCAGGATCGGCTTTGGAAGCTTTGAAAATCTACAGCACTTGGCAATGACCCAAAAGGACAGCCATTTGAGTGTTTTATGTATGGGGGGAGCTTGCCTCAGCCTGCATTCCTGAGAACAGACCCAAGGCACTAGAAAATGTTTTGCATCCAGAAATTATTTATAAAGCATAGAGGAAGTTTAACATGACAGGAAACATTAGGACTTTCCAGCCTGTTGAACAGAAAGGAACATAATATAGTTTCCTAGCAGGTCTTGCTGGTTCACAAGATATTTCATACATTTCCTCTCTCCGGATGCTTTGCAGTAAGTAACAAATGAATGGCCTGGGTTGGGTTTTTTTTTTTCATTTAGACAGGGACAAGTAAAATCTCAGTTGAGTTGAGAATGATTTCCGATCATCTCAGTCCAAATTCAGTCTCACTTGTGTGACCACTCTTTCCTCCAACACATCTGCCCCACTGAGAGCATGAGCTCTACTTATGTCCAAGCACTTAGAAACAAAAGAGCAGATGTGGTGTCAATACAAGTGTCTCCGTCTCAATTTACCTGACTGTACCTATAAACACTGGGAATCAGATCTCCCCAAACACTCATTCATCTCCAGACCATTGACTACCAGAATAAAAGGGGACAGAACTGGCAATGGCAGTGGAAGCAGGACATTTTATCTGCACATCACAACAGAAAAGCTATTTAGTAACACTCCTAAAATGATAACAGAGTGAGGTTTGTACCGTAACTTCTGGAAACAAGTGATTCAGGCAGATTTAGCCAACCACAGTAATGAGGCTTTCCTAGCTCAACCTTTGAGAAGACCTTTAAGTCCTGGCTGTACTTTATTTGCTAAAAACTCAGCTCCTTTTAGTCCAAATAGCAGCTTTCCTCTCCCCACCCTTATTTGTGTGGTCTTGACCTCATGTGCAGGCTGTGTGGTTATGCTGGTATTATCTGATCAACCCCTCTGTACTTTCACTGCCTTTCCTGCTCACTCACCCCCCTGGTTTTCCACCATAGGGATAGAGGTACATTACTTTTTGTTGTTATTATGCTGTCAAGAGTCATCTTGAGCAAACCTGCCTACCACATAGAATCTGTACCTCAGCAATCCTTTCTCAGTGGTAATTTGCACAGCCACTTGCAAGTAAGAGCATGCAACAAAGGTAACATGGGAGCATGCAAACAAAAGAGCACTCCTGAACTCTAACCAGGTAGTTACAGAAAAGGAGGCAGCCGGTTGGGGGTTTAAATTCTGCTTGAGTCCTGCATTAAGTGCATGAGTGAGGATTTTTAGTCTGGGAACTGTACCTCGAGTATCCTCAGTCTGTACTTGGTCCTCACTTCTTTCGTTCTTCTTTTTCTGTTCATGTGGGCAAAGGACATTTGGCTACTTCATATCTGTCAGGTCTAACTTATCTCCCCACTCAGCAGTTCTCATTTTACATTTCCCTTTCCCTAGCTCTGACACAGCTGTCTCTATTCGTCAATCTTTTTTTGTCTTTTTTTTTTTTTTTCCCCCAAGCCTCATTAATTGTCTACTTAGCATTGCCCTTCCCTGCATGTTTTCTTCTTTGGAATACCATTTCTGGATAGTTTTAGTAGCTGTGCCTTACAGAAATCCATCTTTTCCACTCTCCAGGCTCTGAGCTCCTCGGTCCAGGTGACTTTGTTACTTTCCTTAATTTATCAAAATTCATCCTTTTGAATACTGAGAAGCCTGGCAAATGACATACTTCTGTTTATTCTTCATGCAGCTTAACTTGAATCCACTTAGAGCCATGCAAGCTGAGGCCATTTCCTACAGCCGGTTCTCCCTCATGGCCACAGCGTGGCCAACATTAGATAATGAAAATTAGAAGACTCAGTATCTCCAGTCTGGTCATTAGTCAATTAAATCTAAAACAGACTCCAAGAAAAAGTACAGCTCCTTTAAGTCCTAACTTAGTCCCTGTAATTTTAATAAAAAGAAGGGAGAAGGGACAAGTTCTTGCCTGCCCCTCCTGAGAACCAGCAGATGCTCTGAAGCATGACAGCCAATTCTTCATAGTCTAACCCGCAGATTTATTAATTTTGATGAGCGTAATATTATACCATCACTACTTGACTCTGTTACCTGCCATCAGCCTTAAATGCCAGGTACCTCTGAAGCGAAGGAATACTTCTAATCTCAAAGAAAGTTATGCAAAGCAGTCCTTGAACCTCTTCTGTCCTCGTGGGCTGTAGAAGAAAAGCAAGACAATTTATTACTGCCCATTTCTTGGTATCAGGAGATCCTTTGAAATCTGACAGAGTTTTTCATTTCTACATCTCAAAATGTAGGGGAAGTTTTCCTTACAGCGGTCAATAACTGGATATGATAATATCTGGTTTCTGCAAAGATCTGCTCATTGTTTCCCAGTTCTGTGCTTGGGGATTTGAAGAAACATCTAAGCTGAACGGACACTCACAAAAATTATAATCAAAGACACACTAAGAAAAATATACTTCCCAGGTTGGACAAAGGAGGACAGCTTTTGTAAAATGTTATCGATATGTGTGCCTCTCATACGTAAAATCCAAGCTTGGAAAAGACAGCCTATAATTGCCACTAGTTTTAGAAGGGCCGTTGTATAAAAGATAAGGTGATACAATTATCCTATATATAACACACTGGTTTGGCTTACAAAAAATGTGCTACGTTTAGAGGAGAAACCCCACTCAGGAACTAAAAGTTAGCTTCTGATTTGTGAAGCCCCATCATCCATAAAGCTCCTTAGGGCTGAGCTCTCCCCTAATTTAATATTGTAATGCTCTATGCCCACAGACTGAGAATTTACTTCTTACCTCTTGTGAAAATAATGGGTATTTTTAATCAAAGTAAGAAAAAGTCACTATCTGATTTTGTCACCTGATAAAGAGGGGAAGACAGAGATATGAGACATTTTGGGAAACGGTAGTTTTGCCCCCAAAATGAAGTTTCAGTCATTTCAGTATATTCATCCTAACATACATGAGATAATGCTGACTTGCTTGAATTTATCCATATTTTTTTCAGTTGCAGAGAGATTTATCTTGCTGGCTGATGTACAGCTCCTTTTCCTGCCTGGTGGGACATAATGTTACAGTATTCTGCAGGTAAGTGCAGTGCCATCAGTAGAGGACCATGGCCAGAACACTTGCCTTGTAAGGAAAGACTAAGGGATATTGAGTTTTCTAGTCTGGAAAAGAGATATTTTGGAGGAACCTCATGGCAGCCTGACAACATCTATCAGAGGAGGCAGAGCTAGGCTCGCTTTTGAGGTGTGTGGCAGCAAGAAGAGAGACAGTGGTCATAGAATGTTCCTGGGAGGTTCAAACATGATGTGAAGAAAAGGACAGTCAAGCACTGGAGAGGGTTGCCCAAAGAGGTTGTGCAGTCTGCTGGGCCGGCCTGCATGCAAGTGAGAGACAGGCATTTCCAGCTAAAGGGTTATTTACTGAGAAGCTGGGTTGCATGTTCTGCATTAATGAGTTTTTAGGAAAGAAGCATCAAAAAGCAGTAGTAACAGACCCCCACAAATGCCAGTTTTGCAGTTGGGCATTTTCCTGTAGCATTATGTCCCACCAGGCAGGAAATATTTATTTCTTATGACTAAATCACATACTATTGATATTATCTGGCAGCATATGAGAGCTTCTTTTGTGAGTAGGTGGCAATAATAGTTAGGAAGAGAAGTTGACATATCTCACTGCAAAATATTTTCAAGCAGAAAAAATAAAAAGGTTTTCAAGGGCACAAATGTATTTAAAAAAATCTGCTTGCTCTACAATTAAAATCTGGAAGTGAAAAAAATTCAAAAAAAGCCATTGGAATTCCAATTTTCAACCAAAAAAAGGGTCAATTTTCAGTTACCCTTACTGTAGGAGCTTCTTTCTCCACAATGGGCAATCGACTTTCTTGAAGAAAAAAAAACTTCTATTGCACTTTTGTGAATATTATTCATGGAAAAAATGAGAGGTTTTTTTTCCTAACCAGCTCGTACAGAAGACATGAACACTCCCACTGCATGCCATAAATTTGCACAGTAGAGCACTCATGACAGTCTTCTGACGGGACCATTTTTTAAACTACAATCGGTGGATCTCCTCAGTCTCTCCTCCAGTCTTGTCATAAATCTATCACACGAGCCCCTGGCTTTGCATTTCAGCCTACACACACCTGCCTTATCCCGTTATACTTTCTCTTACATACTTTATTTGTGCACAGCAGCTTTTCTCGAGGAACTTACAGCTTAGGTGCATGGCATCATCCCTGCCTGCTTCTGAGTATTGCCTTTCAGCTCAGCTTTCTCTGGAGGAGGATGAGAAGTGCCATTGAGGTTGTACTGGCCAGAAGCTGTGACAAACAGAACAGCAAGCTGCACAAAAGGCTCATTTGTCCCCTGTGCCAAAAGCTCTTCTTTGGGTGAGGTCCTCAGGAAGAAGCTGCAGAGGTTTCAGGTGCACTGTCCTGGATGAAGGTGCAGAAGTTGTCAAAGCAGCTGTCATACCTCAACCTCATCCAAGCCAAAAAGGCAAGACCAAGATCACAACCTTATATAGATTTGACAAGAATATCAGTACTTTCTTCCCACTTTTGAATGGAACAACAGGTCGACCCAATCAAGAAAGCACTTCCCATGGCATGCTTCATTAGGAACAAAGTAGAATTCATCCCCACCCCTCTAAATCCACTTTCCAAACCTTTTACCATCCCATCTATTTCTATTTTTGAGTTTGGACAACTATACATCATGCCCATAGGTACAATAGACCATGTAGCTCTTACCCTAAGAGGTATGGGTGCCTAAACTGAGCTGACGACCCTCAGAGCAGAATCACGGTCTTGTACCTGTTTTAATCATCATGCCTTCTTTGGGGCATGGCCAAAATTCCTGTCATCAGAAGACATGTTCAGAAATTTTTCATTTTCTGAGAATCCTCATCATGCCTCCAGCACAGCTGACACCACGGTCCTGTGTAATTCCTATCTCCCCAACCCCTCCTCATCACATTCTGGCTTGCCTGGCTCCTACAGTCACATCCTGCTCCATCTCAGAACCCAACTCCACCACATCTGCACCCCCAGCTCCCCAAAATTTTCTGCAGTATATTCAAGACCTGGAGAACTGCAGCATATAGTGCCTCACCTTCCCATGCCCCAGTTTAGCCAATTCTCTGCAGTCCCAGATCTGCTGGCCCCCGGAAGCTGCAGCACTGCAGAATTTCCACACCATGCCCCAGGCATGGTCAAGACCCGCTGCCAGAGGGCAATTCTGTGGAGCTGTGGTCTCTGCCTGCACTGACACCCCATGTGCCAAGCGAAACCCTTTGGCACAACCGAGCATCCACCATTCACCTACACCTAGAAACCAAAACAACTTGGCAGGACACTCATCCTCTCACTGTGAACCATGCAGTGGAGGCTTCCCAGCAAGGGCTTCAAGGTCAGAGTTGAAGGTGTTCATCAGGCTCCTGCCTCTTGCCACTACCTTTGCCCAGACACATCACTCAACACCCTCAAGACTCTAGGAATGCCCTTACGGAAGGCACCCCAGCTGGTCATGAGCCCAGTGTACTGACCTTGTAGCAGAAAATGAACAAGAAACTCAAACCCTGTTAAGTCCGTGAATTCTCTCTGAGCTCCTCTGTGTAGGAGTCCTTCCTCTAGACTGCAACAGAAGCAGATTCTCTGCCCTGACAAACTCCCACAGCACCACAGATGAATCACAACCTCAAACAGTCTGTTTCTCTTTGTTGACTTTACTGGGAGCCTCAGACATCTGGCTCAAATGCAGGCATCAATTCCACAGATGTCCACACTCAGACATTCAGATCCCCTCCTCTGGGCCTGCTGCTGGTGAGGAATAAAGCCCTGTCCCTTCCCACCCCTCCAGCATGCCTACAGCTGCCTGAAGGAGATCACTGAAGCTTTTGTCCAAAAAGGAGGCATCCAGGACCGGGATCCAGCTTTGTGCTAAGTTCTCAGCAGCAGCTTTTCCCTTATCTCTTCTGCTTCCTGCACCATGGTGGGACAAGCAGAGATCACAGTGCTCTGATTCATTCCTGTCTGGGAGGTGGCCTTCAGAGGTGGAGTCAGTACCCAGTTTAGAGAAGACAAAAGATCTTCTAAATTATGCCAAGGGCGTTTTTTAGCACTCTGCAGCCTTAGGATTGGAGGAGTTGAGGAAGATAGCTTTGAGACACTCACATTTCCCAGCTCCCCAGGTTGTTCACGAGACCCAGCTGAATGCTAAGCCTCAGATTTTCACCCAGGAAGATTAACATATTTTTAATACAAGAATTTTACATGCAACTTGTTTAACATTTCAGTCATAAAATCAAGTTCGGGTCATCTGCTGCATCCTGCTGTATGGGCATAGCTCAGCACCGTGGTTGCTGCGCGGTACCACGTCGGCAGCCATGGGGCTGGTCTCTCCCAATCCCTTTACATGCCACCCCCTTTGAATCCGTGCCCTCTAAGAATGTGTTTCTCATATTGCATCGCCTTGGCTTCTAATCATTTGTTTGAACAGACAGCTACAGCTGGGGATTTCTGTCTCTGCACAGACTTCGAACAGCTGCTTGCGGCTGCACCCAGCCCAGCCCACAGGAGCGCTGCGCTCTGCCTCTGGTGGGAAGCACGCCTGGGAGGAAAGAGAGAGCAGCCATCATCCTGGTGTCATCGAGCACAGCCCTGGCCAGGCTGGGCAAGGTCAGCAGAGAACTGGCTGATGGGTTTGCACAGGCCAAATGTGGAGCTCACTGAAAGTCATGGATGAAAAATGAGGGATTTTTTAACACAAATGGAAGATGACCCTGTCTGAGGAAGGGCTGACTGCATGGGAAGCAGTTCTACCCACCCAGGCTACACCATGTTGGTGGTGTTAGGTTGATGGTTGGACTTGATGATCTCAGAGGTCCTTTCCAACCTTAGTGATTCTATGATTCTGTGATTCTATGTGTATGTCAGGGCCAGGGGAGCATCGCTCATAATGCCTAGATACGTTCATGGCATTTATAGACGTGCATTGAGCGCAGATGATGGCAGCCCTGAAACTGGAGGGTCCCAAAAGACTTTGCAAATACAAACTGTGCCCTTCCAAGGATGCAACTTATGACTGGCTTAATCCCAGTGATTGAACTGCCAATAAAAGGAGCAGTCCTGCTCTTTCACTATCCCATCCCTACAGTCTTCCCCTCCCTCCTCACCATTTTTGCTGAGTGACACTGGAAGTTTTGTGGAATGGCTTTGCTAATCTGTCTGGAAATTAGGTTTAGTTCAGGTTTTAGGGTTTTTGATGGAATGATTTTCAAGCCTGATCACTGATCTGAGCTGACATACTGAGCTGACCCAAGGAACGGGGTTTAAAACACATGAGAAGTCTTGTCTGCACAAACAAGCAGTGTCTGCACAAACGAGCAGACAAGATCTCATTGATTTGGACACTACAGCCTGGCACAGTTACATTTTCCATGCAGTGCCTTGCACTGTGTGTCAGTATGCTGACGGTGTTTCTGCAGTAGAGGTTCACGATCAGGCAGGAGAAGACTTTCCCTCAGAGAACCATCTTCCAGGCAAGCCTTAGCCCGGAGTTGGTTTCTCTCTCTGGAAAAATGTAAAATCTGAATTGCTCTGAAGGTGTTGAGGAAAAAACCTAGATTTCTTGTAAAAATGATCCCAGGCACACCAAGATTTTTTCCAAAAGCTAGCAGAAGAAATTTAAAACCTCTCTGGTTTTCAGCAGAAGGCTGCACTAACACGTCTCTGGAGTGAGCTGTTGTTCAGATGCTGTCCTTGTCATAGCAAAAATCAACCATGGTTTTCTTTCCCCTCCCACCTGCCCAACAGGTCTTCAAGGAGACACACGCCCAGGGTGAAAACTTTGAGTTGCAAGGGGCATGGTGATTTGCATTTTTTTTTCTCACCGTTTACAGATCATCCTGAAATTTCATGTCTCTTCACCAAAGTAATATTCTTGCAAACCTATTGTTCTGCTAAGATTTAATTTTTAAATTTTAAACTATGATATTGAACAGTTCTGTGAAAAACAAATTAAGAGCCCCACTTCAAAATAATAATTAAAAAGATGTTTTATTCTGAAATTATGCAGGAACCAGACACATCCACATGATGGGAACCTTCTCTTTTGAAGTAAAATTTCAGACTAAATCAACACAGCTTTGCAAAGCGTTTTCATCGCATGGGACTCTCTTTTTAAGGTAAATTAATTTCTCAGCGAGTTACACCCCAAAACTAGGGAATGTGGGAAATCCAGATCAGGAGCAAGCTGTGAGTGTGCCTACTCGGGCTCTTTGCTAATTGAGACGAATGAAGCTTTTGCTGTGGACCGGAGATTTCTCAAAGGTGGGGCAGCAAGGTGTTGTCTGGTGAGATTAGGAAACCTCTTTTTTCCTTTTCATTGCTGACAGCCCAGACAATATAAATGTGCAGAATGTGATCTTGTAAAAGCTTTCGATCTCAGCTGAGGCTTTGCATTCCAGCTGTCAGGTTTTTACTTGTTTACCTTGGAGCCTGGCTTCAAGGGATACGATGGAAGAGATAATTGGAGCGGAGTGGCTGCCAGCCAGCAAAAAAAAAAAGTTTCAATAAAAAGTATTTTATTCTGCTAAGGATACTTATATGAACAAATGGTACCCTTGGGTACAAAACAGAAATAATCCCAAGCATTTCTCTCCCTCCCTCTCTCTCCACATGCCTGCCCTGCAGCAGGTTTCGTAGCACACACAGCATTGCTGCACGCAGAGTTCTATTGATGTTTCCGTGCCTCACCACGATGGGCCCCAGGAGTCTTTGGGGACAGGCTTGCTGTGCTGTTAAAGAGGTGCCGTGGATCGGGGGGAGTTCAATAGCTGGAGAAGAGTGGGGACCAGGATGTCACCTCCCAGGCACCTGCCTCCCCTCCTCGCCCTCCCCGAGCATCACCACCATTGCAGACCTGCTCTGGGGACAGGCTGAGCTCTAGAGCTTCCCCATTTTGCTGTCATGCCTGACACCAGCCTCCAGCCCCTGCCCACCCCCTGGATCTGGAGGGTTTACTGCTGTGATTTGTTCAGAGCAGAGATAAGAATAAACCCTGAACTCAGATAGGACCTCACCCTTTGAAACTCCATTTCTCTCCCTGCAGCAACCCAAACCTCGCTTTTACAAGACACAAAAGGTTTTCAGGTTTTCTAGGCCCCACCTTTGAAAACACGTTCATGACCAAGAAACCTCCTTATTTATTATTAGCACCTCTCTAAATAAAACCTTCTGGAGGAAGCACTGTGTTTCTGTGCTGAGCCTGCCATGCCTTCTGCTTCAGCAAGTCAGGAACACAAAGTGTGACTGCAACAGCAGCCGCAAAGTCAAAGGAAAAATACGTCAAGGCTATGAATGGCTCAAATGAAATTTTTGCTGCTTAGCCCTGCATCCCTCTGTCTCCTCAGCATCGAGGCCTATGAGCTGGATAAACTATTTTAGTTGGCCCATTCAGATCCCCTAACCAGCTCTCAAGCAAGTCACTGAAGTAACATAGTGCACGAGAAACCCCTGGCACTGCATATTTTGGTTACCACCAAAATGGAGCTTGAACTCCAGTGAAGATGCGTCCAGCCAAACCAGCTGGAACCCCATGTGAGCATCTTGTGTCTCACAGGTGTGATGGGAACCGGCACGCTGAGAGTGGTGGCCAGCAGCTTGTGTCAGCCCTAGCCAGGAGCTGCTGCCTCTGTGCCACATGAGTTACCAAAGCATGGCTCCATGCCCCGTCCTGGACCATGGATAAAGGAGGTCTCTGAGCCTAAAGCTGCGCACAGCAGTAGGGCCAGCTGCTGACTTGGGAAGTGACACCACGGGACCAGTCCATCCCACACCCCAGTGGCATCTTGGAGCTGGTAAAGGCTCTCAGTGACTGCACAGAGTGGTGGGTCAGCCAGCTGCTATGGCTGCAAACACAGCCAGGCCAAAAAGGTGATTAATTTTAGGCTGCTCAGCTGCCTGACCCGGCTGCTTGCAGGAGCACCAAGGCCAGCACAGGCAGGCCTGATTTGGAGAGATTTAAGATGTTGTGGCCTTTGCCATCATGATTGCTATGGCATAAATTTGAAAGTCCACTCCCTCCTGCATGGCCCAGTCCTGCACAGTCCATCGTGTCAAGCAGATGCCCTGTTGGGGTAGGTAGTCTGCCCGTGATGACTGCATGGGAAGCCAGGAACAACTTCTGCCTGACTCCTCATCTCGGGGTGTCTCCGCTTTCTTGCCCTAAAGCGCTATGTTAGCTGCAAAGGCTAAGTTAAACCCTTCAGGTTTGTTATTTGAATATGACTCTCTGCAGGTCAGCGTCTTCACTAGTAAATGCATATATGAATTTGCACTTCTTTTACACCTATCCTTCCTTGTCCTAATAGGAAAAGTGGTTAATGACACCAGTATTATCATGTCCTTCTGAAGTGATACATGTCTTTTACATCAACTGTGCAAAAATCAGGGGAATGTGCAGGCCAGTGTGCTTTACTGCATGTGGCAAAGTATGACAAAATGAACCAAGGTTCCCTCTTTTTCACTGAGCATCCAAGAAAACAAGGTTTCCTTAATTAAAGTGTTTGGTTTGATATTTGTTTCTCAGCAGGATGAAGTTAAAAAAATTAAGTCCCTGAACACCAATGGTGAGTATAAATTTGCTTTTGCTTAATGTTACTATTATTTTTCAGTCACATTTTTGACTGCTGAACATTTCCTGTACAGGATTTCCACCAGACTTCTTACGTGTACTTGCCCCAACGTGCAGTTACATCCGTCCTTCACTCAATACAGATGCTCACACACAGAGATAATCTGATTTTTTAAATACATATGGTGCTGTAGCAAGAGCACATCTGGATGATCTTGAAACATCTATTCATCCAAGGCTTCAATATTTCAGAAAAACTGTAAATTTCTTTTTGTTTTAGTTTTTGACATTCAATAGGCAGATTCTGCTGCCATTGACACGCGCGTGAATCCTGAATTGACCTCTCTCATTGTGCTGCCTTAATTTCACTGATTCACTTGAACACGGTGGCTGTGTACACAGTGGGAAAGGGTGTCAAAGCACTTTGATTAGTGTCAGATTTATACTGCTCTCACTAACGCCATGCTGTGGCTTACCGTCTGGGATGTCTGGGAGCTGGCAGTGCTGTGGGCTCCCTTGGAAGGACCTTAATGTCCACCATGGATTCTCCCAGGGCTGGGAAGGGGCAATTGGCTTTCTTGGATCCCAGCCCAAGCTGTAAGGACTACCACAGAGTCTCCTCTTTGCTCTTTCTTGGGCTGCAATTTGGGGTGTGAGGCATAACAAAGAGTGAAAGCTTGGAAGAATGCAAAGTTTCTCAAATAAAAATTCCTTCAAAGTCAAGCCCAGTGTGAGGCATTCACAGAAAGCATTTCAAATAAGTAAAGCATGAGCAGTTATGTGTTAAAATAGCCCTTCTCCAGGTAACCACAATAATAAAATAACTACCATAGCTGGCACGTCTCGAGCAGACCCAGCAGGAAAAGCACAAAATTGCAGAGAGCCGAGTTTATACCCCTGGTGACAACCCCCAGTTGGGGCTGAGGGTAACGGAGAAGGGGCGAGGGGCATGAAGGGACTTGCCAGGGTGCTGTCTGCATCAAACTGGTTTCTGAGATAAAAAGAAGGCCTGTCAGCTCACTGCTATTCAGAAATCCTAAAAGGGAAGCCCACAAACACAGGCACAAAACAGCAAAGCAGTGAGGAAGAAAGCTGGTTCTGGTTTTATCCAAACAGAGCTAGCGGTTCCTTGAGCCCAAAGGGATGGCAGAAACGCCCCCGAGGTCGGGATCTCAACTAGTCAGCTCAGATTGTCCCTGTATAAATCCCACGAAGCAGAGGCCATTCCTGCACGGTGCTGGGGGAGAGGGGGAAGATGCTTTGCTTGCCCAGCCATCCAAGCGCCTGCCAGGGTTTCTGAGCAGCCTTTGCTCTGGCGGTGTGACTTTGCACATCCCGGGGCTCAGCCCTGAGCCCAGACTATCGTGCTGTGCCATGTCAGGCTCCCTGACCCAGCGTGGGGATGATAGCAACAAAAGCCACCCGCTCTTAGGGGAGGAAGAAGAAACCACAAGCCCAGAAAGTTGTAAGGGTTTGAGCAGGGTGGGTTAAGCCCTTTTAAGTGCTGTATGATCAGATTAGACAGAAGTGGTGCTAATAAAAGGCCAGATACTGGTAGATTTAAAGCTACTGGGAAAAGGCTTGCCGACATGAATGGGTGCAAGGGAGGGCTCTGCAATAGTGGGATTTGAGGCAACTCACCAGGCTTAGACCCCAGTGCTTAAGGCTTTCAGTCCTGCTTTAGGCAAAGGTGGAAGGCTGGAACACAGGCTCTCCAGAGGTCTTTTCTGACCTGAATTACCCTTAAGTCCATGATCATGTTCTAAATGTGCTGAAAAACTTCCTGAAGTGTCTAAAGTTTATTGAGAAACTGTTGGGGTAAGAAACACACCATCATCATTTCCCCAGAGAGGTGGTAGAGTCACCATCCCTGGAGGTGTTCAAAAAGCGTGCAGGCTTGGCATTTCAGGACATGGTCTAGTAGACATGGTGGTGTTGGGTTGACAGTTGGACTCGATCCTAGATGGCTTTTCCAATCTTAAACATTCTATGATTCTATGATCATAATACATGCTTACCATGTCTTCTGGTGAGTTCCCTGTGCTGAGACTGAAAATATCTCAGTTCAGCCACTGGTACTACCTCAGACTTTCTGGGTGATGCTGAAAATAAACCCAAAATATCAGAGCAGTTAGACTAAATGTCCCATTAACACAGCATCCTTTCTTTGGCAGGAGCTAAACCAGGTGCTGGGTAAATTGTTTAACCAGTAGTTCCTGTGCTGTGTTTTTGGTGCCCACATGTTCAAGGATGAGAGTGATCCTTTCTTCCTTCTCCTGTCTGTCTGTCTCTAGAGCAGAGCCCCAGTATTGCCCTGTGTTGGTACAGCACCCAGCACAAGAAGCCCCAGGTCTCCCTGAGTCCTTGTTGCACTCAATTGCAAACTCCTCTCTCCTCTGAGCAGCCATGGGCACAGCACCATGAAAATGCTGCTTTCTGTAATTTAATCTATCGTGATTTGTCACTGAAAAGTGAACCCTGGAGGATAAATTAAAATATTAGTTCCTTTTTCTTTTTTTTTTTTTATGAAATTCAGAAATACATTTCCACTCCTGTTTGGTTTTGAAGATGGTTTTATGAAAAGACAAGAGCTGGCACACAAGTCAGACAGCACTTTCCCCTAACGTGAATCACACCTTCCTGTTTGAGCACACACCTCTGCTATATTCCTGCCTGGCCTACCGATAGTGCATAAGGTACAGTGAGGATGGGCAAGGGATGGCCACTGCTACCCTCTGGGACAGGAGATGGTAAAGCCTCCAGCACAGCTCAACTGCCCTCACTCACCATGTGGGGAGAGTGCCTGTGCCAAGCAAAGGTGCAAATACCTCTTCCACCAGCGACAGTGCAGAGCCAGGGGCTAGGTTGTAGTGATTTAGGGAATCCAAAGGTTTTGCTTAGGTTTTGCGCCAAACCCTAAACCCAACACTTGTGTTGTCACTGATAATATTGCAGGAGGGAGCCAGAGGCATCAAGCAGTAAATTCAAGAGAATTAAGACCATCTGCTGCCCAGGACTGCCAGCCCACGGCTCTCTGCGGAGTCAGTGAGACAAGCAGCATCAAAGTTAAATTCCCTTGAAAGCCACCCAAACCCTGTCAGTAATGCCCTCTTGCTCTTGCATGCAGCAGTAGGTAAAAGCCAATCAAAGCAACAATTTTGCTAGAAATTCTAGAAGTTCCTTACAGGGAGTAGTCAGATATATGTACTTAATAAGTGAGTAAATACACAGACATATATACACATCTTCTGGTTGGATATGCATTCTCACATCAGCCAAGTAGCTGTCCTACGCGGTCTTCCACATGAATGGGCACCTATGTGAGTCTAGTTTCCGTAACCCCATAAATGTTGCTCTGGATTCAGTCTCTGGGATTCCAATGACCAGAAACAGAGATAACACAGTTTCTTACAAAAGGATAGGAAAGAGGCACCATTTTTGGCCGCTCCAGACCATTATTTATAATGTAGAGGCAAACACCATCAAGGGGATGGTAAGACCATTTCCCATTGCAGTGCACTAGCCTGAAAGATGAGTGTCGTCTCGATCTGTCTTTCTAAATGACTCTGAGCTGAAAGCACTCCCTTCTCAGCAGCAGTTTTCTTCAGAAGCCAGCTAGTGCTATCAGTGCCTTTTGCCAATTGCAGCTATAATTACATTAAATGGTTGATTTGGAGAAGCAGAAGGAGAACAACATGTGCAGAACAATGTTACACAACATCGCAAAGAGTTTGCACACTTCTGTCACTCCAGTAAACCACTTACAATGACACTCACATGTTCCTATTTTCCCTCTGTATTTTGGAGATAAGCCTGGTTTGAATTCTTCTGTGGAATTATCTGATGGCTGCACACAGCTTGAGTCATTGCAGCCATCAGAGGGGAGCTGGATGACCCCCGAAACACCACCCTGCTATGAATAGCCATTGTGATCCCACATGAACAATGGCACAAGATGTCATGCATCCTTTCCTGGGCTTCAGAAAGGGATGCTCAGATACGAGAACTTAAAAATAAAGCAGCATCGTTTCTGTGAAGTGAAAGTGACTGCAGTACACACTGCCTCTTCTCTTGGAGGCATACTGGTGTTCGTGTAAGTGCTTTTTACCTCCAAATGCTGTCCTTTCTCCCCAAGCCTGTGCTGTAATTATAATTCTACCTTTAAATCTGAGTGCACTTTGTAGGCTTATTAAGGCAACCAGCAGCAATAATGGCAGTAATTACCAATATGTTCGATGTTCAGAACCGAAGAAAAATACACTAGAGATGAAAAATGCCATCACTCAAGAATTTTTTTTATTTTTTTTTTTGAAACAACACAGGCAGAAATGGGCAGGTTTGTATGGCTATAAATATCACAAGCACAGAGCTTACATTATTTAAGGCACATGTGTAATGAGAGTTCTTCTGAAAGAGTCTGGACAGCATTAAAGCATGAGAGAACAAGCGATCTGGGAAATATCAAAATATTATAATCTGCTACGGAGACACACAGCTTTTCTTTAGGGTTTGCAAAAATATACCCCAGATTCCAGATGCACTCTGCTGCGGGAGCGCCTGTTTATGGCAGAGAGTGCACAAGGAAGTATTGCTAAACAAGTTGGCAATGGACCAGCATAAGCAACTCGGTAACGAGTTATTTTAATGGTATTGTATATTCTGTCCTGAGAGTCATGGTGAAACGTCTCAGGGAACAGTTTGTAACAACCACCTTACAGTCATCCCAGATGTATCATCAGGATCCAGAACGCGTGCGGAGTGGACAGAAGACAAATTGGTAGGGATCTTGGTTGTAATGAGAAGTTCCTCGGCTCCTTGGGAGAAATTGTGCTGGAATTTGGCAATATCTCGAACACAAACTGCTCCCAATAAGCCATCAGGACACCGAAAGTACTGTTTTCCTGTCAACACTCCAAAGGGCAGAAGGACAAACTGAGTTATGTCTAAACAACAAATTATGGTAACTCATCTTCTTTTTATTTTATTATTTTTCATTTTCCAATATCCACAAAGCATTTCTCCCAGTAGATCCTCTCAGATACAACTAAACCTGGCCCATAACAAAACTTTTTCACAATTTTTGCAGCCTGGGAAATGAAGAGTGATGAGGTTGAATTTCTCTGAAGCTTTAATTTAACCCCAAGCTTTTTCTTTCTCCAGCCATCATGCAATGTGGGCCCAAGCTGTGCACCCAAAGGGCATCTGACTCCAGGCGCTTGGTCTCAGTACATGCTGTAAGGTCCAAG
The DNA here is from genome assembly GCA_013399095.1 of Psophia crepitans. Taxonomy (NCBI): domain Eukaryota; kingdom Metazoa; phylum Chordata; class Aves; order Gruiformes; family Psophiidae; genus Psophia; species Psophia crepitans. The sequence goes on from VWZZ01001956.1 coordinate 80,902, forward strand.
CCAAGTTTTGGGACCATTGCAGTTCTCTGCTGCGTGGGCTCCTTCTGGACTTTCCCACTTGTTCACCAGCCTTCAGCCTCTCAGGAGGAAGAGGTGGTACATTGTTTCTGGTGCCAGCTGTGTCACCATCCCCAAGCTTTCACACCTCTGCTGGCTGGGAAAACAAGGTTCTAAGCTGAAAACATGACACATGCTGTTGGCAACTCATGCCATTAAGACAAGACCTTGTTCTCCAGAACCAGGCAGAAGTCTACACAGGGCTCTGCCTGTTGGATAATTCAAATTTAAATGTTTCCAACCTCAAACTGCAAGCTGGTGTGCTTCTCCAATGCTTTCATCAGCTTAGGTGTTGATGACAGTGGTAAGAGAAGTAGTCCTCGTAACACGCAACATTTTCACACAGTTGAGAGTGAGAACAGAAAGGGCTACTGAAAAAAAACGGTAATTTTGTGGCCGTGCTCTGAGCATTTGTGCTGGAAATCTTCTGTTCAGTCTAGCAGAGAAGCCTGTGCAGAGCCGAGGTTCTGGGTATGGGCTAGATTAACTCTATATTGCTTTCTCTGGAAGAGGCATGGGACCCACCCAGATTGACCACTGCGGGCCTCTAAAGGCTGCTGCAGGGTCAGATTTGCTGTCTCTGTAGGTAGCAAACTTGGAAGGAAGTCTTCTGCTTGAACAGACTAGGTGAGTCTTGAATAACCCACAAGAGGGTCTCAGACCATCACTGGGACTCCTGAGAGGCTCAGATGATGGTGGGCTGTGAAGTCCCTGCATGCAGAAGTGGGTAGCCCTAGAACCTGCTGGTTTTCCAGCTGCTCTCTTCAAAATTGGCATTAGGCTCAATTTACTTGCCTAACCAGCAACTAAATTGCTGACCAGCGCTATTTAAGACGCCCTTTGGCCTTTGCTCCCTTACTGCTGCAAATTCTGTGCCTACCTTCTCACTACGGCAGACATTTCGGCTCCCCTAGAGCATTCCACATGGCACAAGGTGTCTACATTTCAGCTTGGAAACCAGGCCCACAGTCCTTAAATCCCCGTTTTTCAAAATTATCAGCATCAACAAAATAAGCCCAGACTTACAAAATACAGTGCCTGTCAGCTGGTGTTTATGTGTGTGAGATCCAGTGCGTGTGGATGGAGATATAAATACGCACCCAAGCTTATGCAAACTTTCTACCAGGAGAGCAACAGCTCAGATGTATTCGCCCACTCACCGGTGGTTTCTGAATCTCATTTTCTAAATATACCTTGACCGACTCATGGGGGGAACACAGAATTTGGCACCTCCCATAGGGAAACACAGATGTTTGGCTCTGGGTCCCTGGAATTTCTTGAACTTCTGTGGACAAAAGGGGAAAGGCCAGAGGTCAAGCAGCACTATTTATTCTGCCCCGTTTCCTACCAATTGTTCAAAACTGCCCAGCAGATAAAGCACGGGCATTTCTTGTCTGCCAGACCCTCGTGATGAATTCCAGTCATTCCTCCAGGCTGCCGGGGGGCTGCTGAGCCCCACCGAGGAAAACCAGCCCCACCAGCCCGCAGCCTGCCGAGGAAGGACCTGCCGCCAGACAGACTGCCCCATCCCCACAGCACCGGCTCTGTTTGTTTGCTGTCGCTCAGCAGGGAAGAAATCCTGGGCCTCAAGAAATCCTCCCCGCCCAGGGAAGCCAGGTCCCCTGCAGGAGCAGCCCTAGTGAGGATGCCTGAAGGGCTTCTTGTTTTTTAAGCCCAACCACAAGGGACAGAGGGAGAGAGAAGATAAGCTTGCCTGGACTTTAAATATTGAGTTTTCATGCCCTTTAGCTTTAATTTAATTTAATTTGGGAGGGTGGCGATACCCTGGAACTGGTTTCCCAGAGAAGTTGTGGATGCCATGTCACTGGAAATGTTCAAGTTTGGGTTGGACAGGGCTTTGAGCAACCTGATCTAGTGAAAGATGTGGGTGCCCACAGCAGCAGGGTTGGAACTAGATGATCTTCACAGGTCACTTCCAACTCAAGCCATTCTGCGATTGTATGAATTTCAGAAGAAAGAGCCAGGAGCACATCTGCAGTGAAAGGTGCTTGCTCAGAATTAAGTCTTCAGGACCCAGGTAGAAAAAATCCTGCAGCTCTAAGAAAAGAGCAGGGACCAACACCGACCCTGCTCATGGCACTCACCTAAAACCAGGTGGCTGCTCCCACAAGGACACAGACTGTCCATTCATTTCCCCAGCCCCAGCAGTCACACACATGACTAGCAGACAGCAGCCCAGAGCTGGGCACCCACGGGGATGGGTGCCCCAAAGCTGCTGTGCTCTGGGTTGCCTCAGCCCACACAGAGCAGCAGCCTCTGGCCACACCAGCGCTCTCGGTGCTGCCAGCGGGTCTGCACTCACCGCAGACAGTGAGCATGGGGCGTTCTTGTCTCCAAAAAAACCCAAAAAACCCTAGTACGTGCTCCAGCTGCTTTCTCTGTAAATGTGCTCTGTGCTAAAAACAAAACACTGCCATAAATACTGAAATGGTTCCCTGAACAACAGGTCAAGGTGGCATAAAGCTCCCTGGCTGGTGTCCCTGGAGCTATTGCTACTCAAATAATGGGGGAAACACCACAAGTGGTGGTCCGGCTCTCCATCCTGTCCTCACGTCACCTGCAAGGGCTGTAACTGAGCAGCACCTGCCACATGAAAATGCTCATTCTGTGCCACATTCAGGTGTTTTTACAATGAGAAGAGAGGGTGTAGACCACCCTCTAAGTCATCTGCACCATCCAGGCAGTCCTGATCACCAAGGAGCCTTCTTGGGTGGGAGGGGTTTGTGCATCAGCTGCAGCTTGCCCTTATGCTGGCACCGAATCACCACCCCTGGCACTGACCTAGCGCCAGGGAAACAGGAACAGGGAGCAATGTTACCTTCCCTCCTTTCCTTCCCTCTGTCCCTGCCCTAGGCATGCTCTGTGCTTACTAACTGTGTGGACATCTGCAGCTTCAAGGGCTGCAAATGCCTATAAAGATCTAAGAAAATGAACGCTTCAGCCTGCAATGAGATCAATACTCTTTTAGAAACAGTCCTATTTAATAAATTTATATGTTCTCTGCTGATCTGATCTCTCACAGAAGTTGGTTTTTTGGGCTTTTATGTCCATAAAGTGGTGACTTTCCATGCTGCCCCTCTTCTCTCTCTCTCTCTTCACCTCAGCCCCCAGGAGGGTCTCAAACACAACCTCATCTCCCTTCCTTCTCCAACAGGTAGAAAATCTATTTAGAAAGAAGAGCAAGAGTGTGACCGCCTCTCTAGTAATTACTGCTATGCCAGTCACATGCCAGTACAGCCAGGGCAGGCTAATCTATCTAGCCTGAGTTCCTGCAGTCAGTATTGAGGCGATTTCAGGGCATGCTACCATCCAAACTGATGCCCGTGCAAGAGTTAAAGCAACCAGTGCTGCGTCTTCATCACTGAGTCTGACCAGCCTAACATTTTTCAAGCTAGATGTCCTCAGGTCTCTATTTTGTTCTGCATTTCTACAGTACCTAGCACAGCAGCCCTCTGATTCATACACAATGTTCCCAGGCATGGTCCCAAAACAAACAAGAAGTTGCAACTCAGCAATTGCAGGCTTAACTGATGGGGCTTAAATCACCTGCTGCGAACCCACTAAAATGGAGAGGAGTGTGGCTTGGCTTCCTTTGGAGCAGAAGCACTTTCTGTATCATTTTCAGATCAAGAAGAACAGCTCAGGAGGTCCAAATTCTTTGGCGCAGCCACCAGTCTTCACCTGGTTGGCTGTAGGGGCACAACACAGCCTGGTTAATACACCAGCAGCGCTGGTGAAACTGCCTGCAGACAGCAGGAAAAGGCTGTGCACAGTCCTTCAGGGTCAGCAGCATGGCCAGCGTGGGAGCTACACGGTTCACTAGACCCGTTCCTGGAAATAAATAACCAACCATCCGCACCTCCAGCTTGTCTTTGCTTAAGCTCTGTATCCTGCTCTACCACTGTTCAAACGAATTTGGGCCCTGGCCCAACCAAACATTCAAACATGTGCTTTGTTTTAACCACAGCTCTTGTGGAGCACCGAGATGGGGTGACAGCGTGAGTGGAGCTTGTCTGGCAGGGAGAGATGCAGAGTTCATCCCTGTGCATGTGCGGATGGACAGTAACAACCACGTTCAAAGAGGGCTGGTGTCTCCAGGGGAAGAGCTGTGTGGTCACGGTGTCTTTGCCTCCTCTGTCCTCAGTGCACTCCTCCCTGTCCCTGCTAGCTCTCTTGCTGAGTCTGGAAGACTTATGAAGTAAGCTAGATCTGCCCCAAAGCGCTGCGGGGATCTCTGCCCAGGGATGCTTTCTGCTGCTGCATCGTGCTCATAGGGGCTGTGCAAAGGGAGTGGATGGGGTAGGCTGCAGCCCAAACCTGGAGGGGGCGCACGGCCCCATTGAGGGGCTGTCTCCTTCATGAATCTGGTTAGATGGTGCATCCCAGCTCCAACAGGAGACCAAATGCCACCACCACAAAAGCCAAGGTCAGACTTAGCGGTTGACCTGCTGAGAAGCAATGCTGCAGAGAAGGACCTGGGAGTCCTGGCGGACAACAAAATCTCCATGAGCCAGCAGTGTGTCCTCGTGGGCAAAAAGGCCAACGATATCCTGGGGTGCATCGACAAGACTGTGGCCAGCAGGTCAAGGGAGGTCATACCACCCTCTACTCTGTCCTGGTGAGGCCACATCTGGAGTTCTGTGTCCAGTTCTGGGCTCCCCCATTCAAGAAAGACAGGGAACTACTGTAGAGAGTCCAGTGGAGGGCTACAAGGATGATTAGGGAACTGGAGCATCTCTCTCATGAGGAGAGGCTGAGAAAGCTGGATCTGTTTAACCTGGAGAAGACTGAGAGGGGATCTTATCAATGCCTATAAATATCTAAAGGGCCAATGTCAAATTGATTGGGCCAGATCTTCTCAGTGGTTTCAAGTGACAGGACAAGGGGCAACGGGCACAAACTGGAACACAGGAAGGTCCATCTGAGTAAGAGAAAAAACTTCTTCACTTTGAGAGTGACAGAGCACTGGAACAGGCTGCCCAGAGAGGCTGTGGAGTCTCCTTCTCTGGAGATATTCAAAACCTGCCTGAGTGCGATCCTCTGCAACCTGCTCTAGGTGATCCTGCTCTAGCAGGGGGGTTGGACTAGATGTTCTCCAGAGGTCTCTTCCAGCCCCTACCACTCTGTGATTCTGTGACTCTGTTCTCTCACCCACTCCCAGATAAAAAGGGAAGAGGCATGAACCAAACAGCAGAAAGGCTTCAGTAGAAATCGAGGTTGCTCCATGCTTCAGAAAGAGTTTCAGCCTCTTGTTAGATGAAGTCCAAGTGCAAATATGGTCCTGCTCAGAGACAGATGATAAGGATTGATGCCATAAGTAAAGCAACAAGCTCTTAAAATACTTGCTAAGAGTGTGGCAAGCAGCTCAGAGGAGCTAGAAATCATGCAAAGTGATGGAGGCTATGAACTCAGGAGCTTAGCTCTGGCCTGCCGGGATTGCTCTCATACCTTGAATCTTAACACATGATCTGTTTAAGGGAGATAGGAAGGGGAGGAGGAGTGCAGGGTGCTGTTATGCATCAAGTGTACATACCACTGCCAGCAACCTGTCACTTGACAATGAAGAGTGTGGTGATGGAGCCCACTGAGTAAGTGCATACGGCATGTGAAATGAAGGGGAAAACAGTGAGGTCTCTGCTCCAGACCACCAGGACTGGTGAGCGGGAGAGAAAAATGCCTCGACCAACTCTCAAGCTGCCACAAAAGGTGGAAGGGAGAAGCTGTTATCCCGGACTGGGGCCGGGGGTGGCTGCTGGTAGTCAGAGATCCCCATGTTTATATTCCAGCTGCCTCCTATGGAAAGTGCACAGAGTCCATCATTTCATAGCAAACTTAAAGCACCAGAGGCTTTGATTCACGACAGGGATTTATCTAGGTACTGCCTGCGGTCTTTGTGGTAAGGCTCAGATTTTACAGTTCACTGCCCCAGGTTGTGATTCATGGTGAGAGAGGCCATTAAAAGGAGATTTACAGAAGATACAGGAGAACTGCCCAAATTATCTACTAAGGCCAAGCAGAGAAGCAAAGATTTGACTCTGTCTCTGCAAAAGAAAGTTGCTTCCCTTCAGTCAGAATTTGATACCTAACCCTTGTCAGTCCTTTATTTCTTGCAAAAGAAAGATGCACAGAGGAGCAGTGCACAGCCAGACTGTACCTGTATCAGTAAGGTGAGCAGGGAGAGCGCTGGGCCATGGCCCTGGTACTTCACATATCTCTTGTCCATCCTGCACAACTCTTAGCACCATCTCCAGCGCAGGTTTGGCCCAGCACAGAAAGCAGTCTCCTTATTTGGAAGGGAAGAGACATTACCCTGACAGAAGTAAGCTGGGCCATGATGTGGGTGTCAGAATGAGGAAACAGGGGTTCGGCTGTTTTATTTATTATTAGCAGCACAGGTGCAACATCAGACACTGTAAATCTGGTTTAATTCCCCTAGATTCAAGTCTTCCATCCCTGTGGAGAGTGTGAACTGTATGATGTGGAGGGATAGGGCTTGCTTTGTGTGTGCTGCTGAGGGAGTTCTAGTATTCTAAAATGAGTACTTGTTTATTGAAGCAGACGCTGGACACCTCATCCACCAGCCCTGAGACTCATAACCCCTAGTGCATTATGCTGCTGCTGGCCCAAAAAAGAATTATTCTATGTAAAGTGAAAGAAGCACAAAAGACAGGATTTAGAAAGCCCCACTCCAACATCAGTCAGTCTGGTACCTAGGATGCTCTCCAGGGCTGCCTGAGAGATCTGCATCCCCCTCCTTCTCCCCCCAGATAGTGACCCTACCCCTAACCCTGTAAGCACATATTGTCATTAGGTACTTCCTCACCCTGGCAGTATTAGACTCAAACTTCACCCATGCTCAGGAGAGCTTGTTCTCCTTAGACCAGACTCAGCGTTGCCCAGGTCGAAGCAGACAGCCATCCTCATGCCACACACATCCCAAAAGAAGTCAAAAAAACATGTAGCTGCATTAGTGTCCTATCACACCAGTGAAGAAGGACACAGGATCATTTTCATGTGATATACTGCTAGTTAAAATAGTAATATGAACTCCTTGTTTCATGTTCTGAGGAATTTAGTCCAGGCAGGATGAAGCTGGCCACATGCTAGACTGAACTGCATGTAATCTCTGACTGGGCCGTGACAGAAGGACTCAAGCATGCGTCCCTGAGGCAGACACATGGCTGTTGTTGGTTGGGCTGTTGGTTTTTTGTTTTTTGTTTTTGGGTTGTTTTTTTCAGTAACATCATTTTCAACCCAGATAAAGAGGCACAGACATGTGTGTGGATTACATGAAAACAATGAGGCTTGAGAGGTCACAGAGGGCAGCCGACACTCAGATAATCCTAACTGCTGGAAAATGAGCGGGAGGGAGAGGCTGTGCCTGTGGGAGAGGGGCACAGCTGAAAATACTCCCAGGGCCCACGGCTTGACCCTTAGATGAGCTGTATCTTTGATCTCCACAGAGGACTCTCAAAGGCTTTGCAAGCACAGCCAAGCATCAGCTCGTTAGTGCACAAAGCTACACCTCCTCCCTCCCTCGTTCCCACAGGGGAATAGCCCTGCAAGGTACATCTTCACAGCTCCTCACTTCAGGGTCAGGTCTTCACGTTGATTTGTTGATGTGAGTGCTCTCTAATATGGCACATACAGAAGATTTATCCCTGGTAGTCATTTCCATTAATAACACAATAAATGGCTGCAGTTACATGCTCACATCTAGAGTCTATAAACGTGAGTTTGGCAGGACAGAGAGGGCTGAAGGTAACCCCAACCTCCCAAAAGCCAGGGAGAGATGCCAGCCTCCCTGCAGGGGGTGGGTGATGTGGATATGAAGCTCCCTTCCACCCTTACCCAGGCAGAGCTCGCGCTGCCCCCAGGCTGTGTTGTTAGACCGGACAAGACCCCCAGTTTTTCACATCCCTTGGTTGTCTGAAACGGTATTTTGTTTCAAATCCACCTCCAAATAAGTCATGTTTTTCAGAGGAGAAAAGTGGGACACCTAGAAAGTAAAGCCCTGATTAGATAATGGTATGAGGCTGAGGAGTCTAAACACTTAATCACCCGCTCTTGGCAAGTCTTTGTGTCCCAGCTTCTTTTTTTTACTTTTTTATGTTTCCCCAAGACTTACATTTTACTTGGGGCTAATAGGTTTTGGCATTGTACTTATGCCAGTCCTACCTAACCTACAAACTCTCTCTTGCAACATCTTTAATAGTAACCCATCTGCGTTTCCTCCTGTCTATCCTACCAAACACTCCTATATTAACATAAATAACTGCAGTGTCTCAAACGTGTTCCAGGGAAGGGCAAGACATTGCACTGGGAAATAGCAAATGTCGGTCTGCACAGGGGAAAATACAAGCTTTGTTTAATCTCTGCCTCATTACAAGCAGTGTGTCCTGGCTCTGAGAAACATGAACTCAAGCTGAGTCGATTTCCTTGCGAGCGAGTAACGGACAATCCAGCCGGCTTGCCAGGAAGCACAGCCCCAGGGCGGCGCAGGGCACGGCTTCCAAGAAGAAAGGGCCGTATCTGTAAACAGAAAGCGACAGCACATGTCCTTACGGGAAGCAATCCTCCATTTGACAGGTGCTGAAACAAAGCCACCGAGCATTCTTTACAGGGAACGAGACTACCAAACAGGAAGGTCAAAGATGTGACAATGTCTGGATAAAAGAATAAAAGTTACATATATATCCTCCTGCCATGGCGCTGGATACAACACTAGTAAATATTTCATGACTGTGGAAAGTCTGTCATTATGAAGTGCTTTTGCTCTGCAGGATGGTGGAGCCAGGCCAGCAGGGACCTGTTTGGTCCCACTGCTCAGAGAGGGTTCGCCCCTGCCCTGCGCTTGCTGGCACAGTGGCGAAGGTGTCCACACAGCATGAAGGGCTTCAAGCTGAACAAGAACCAGTGCATCTCGTGGGTATCGGCACTCACTGGTGATTTTGTCCAACAAAGAAGGAGCACAGACTCTTCTGCACTCTCCTCAGAAGTTCACATGAGAGCCAGGGAGAGTAGCAGATGTCAAAGGGTGAAATGGTGACTCCTGCCAAACCCAGAGCACAACTTCCTTTGGTTCTGATGGACTCAACTATTTATCCTGAGATTTCAGGGATCAGGCAGGCTGATCTCATCTCAGAATGCCTGATCTAAACCTCAAATCCCATGAACAACAGCAGTTCAGCATGTCATACCCCAAACTTGCCAGTGAAACAGAGCAGTGGTTCCCAATTACCCCCGGCCCTGGGCTACACAACAGCAAGTCAGACTCTGGCAGGAACAACAATAAGCAATGTCACGCCTTGTGTGACAAAGATACCTGCTCATGATGGATGGAAGGCTGTTGATCTCAAGAGAAAAAAGAAGAAGATAGAAGTCTTAGAAAGATCTCTAGTCTTGCCTTGATTGCTTCAGGTAGCAAAGAGCTCATATATGTCCTTGGAAGTTCTTCAGTGGTTAACTGTCCTCCTCCACACAAACTTACTGGATCTGTAGAGACTTCCTTCCCCCCATCTGCTCTTGGGGGCATGTGTTTGTGCACTAATTCTGCATGCTGGCACCACGGGGGAAAATATGCAGCCCTCCATAAGCAGATCAGGAAACAAACACCGAGAAGTGGGGAACAGAGCAGGAAAAGAACTCAACTGCAAACAAAACCCACAGCAAGAACCAAGGCCTCCCCTTGGTGAGGAAACTACAGAAAATATGGGATTTAAAACTGAAACTCATGGGAGCCTCTGTTACCTTACAACATTAGAGAGAAACAGTAGTGCTCCCTGTCCTCCTGACAGGCCCATCATGGCCCCTCTTGTAGTCAAGCTCAGTTCTGTATGAACATCAAAAGATGTACCTTGTTCAAGTCAGGGAGGACAGTGCCCAGAGTGTCATTTGGGAAATCAAAGGTATCTGGATCGTTCAATGTCTTCAGGGTCTTGTGGGTCTCAGCTGGACACCACAATTAAAGGAAACCATTGCAGCTTGAGGTAAGATGGACAACTGCATAAGAACTCATCTTCAGGAGACAGCTTGCCACACTCTCCATCATTTGTCCGTATCTGCAGATGTTACAATCATTGTTAAGTGGGCTTGTACAGTGATATTGCTAACTTACTGCACATCCCTGGGTGGACTCTGTTCAAATGATCCTCTAGACACACTCTACATCTGGATCTTTTTCTGGGCTTATATATGTAGGTGAATCCCACACACTGCTCCTACCTCCTCCAAATCTCCACCTCTCTTTCTTCCTCTTTCTGCTTTTCTCTCCACGTTTTCCCTTGGACCTTATTCCATCTCCATTACTCAACACTATATAAATGCCACTAGCAAAACCTGGAAATTACAGAAAATAAACCCAAAGGGAAAAAGAAGGCCAAAATACTTAATACATAAATAAGCTGGTTTGTAGGAATCCTAATGTCATAACTTTAGGAGAATAAAGGAGGACTATAAATTCTAATGCAAGGCTCCGATTCAGTTGTAAAACATGCTGCTGTATTTACACTAAAATAATCATCAAACAAACAGTTACTGTTTTTTTCCCAGAAAACTGTATCCTGAATTGGTTCTCAGAGAGGAAGTTGCTCATAGCCTTTCACACTCCCCTCTTTGATGCCTGCTATTTTAGGATCGGTCTAGTCCTTCTTTGCCTCTATCCCTATAAAACTGGAATCACTTTAGCCCACAAGGTTATTTCATAAAGCCTCCTTCTCAGCATATGAATCGAATTTTAGATTTTTAGGCTTAAAAATAAATACCTGGATAAAAAAAGAAGGTGATCTACAGAGGGAAGAGAGAAAAGAAAGCTCCAATGTCCATTGTTTCATCTTAGCAATCTCCAACATAGTCAGCAGAGTCACATTCATTTTACTGTAAGGGATGTGTAATCTGAATGGATCTGCTTAGTAAAGATTTAGTATTGAACGGGTGATGACTGAAAGAAGAGGAGTGCGGTTGTAGTGTGTTGCCCAGGGACGGCTGCTCAGTAAGCTGCCCAGAATAAACAGTATATGCATGCAAATTAGAAGACTCTTGGGAAAAAGCCACTTATGCAGCAATGGTCCAGCTCTCAGAAAAGCTGTTCTATGAAATAAGTTATTTGTGGAAGACTGCACTTTATTTTTATACTTTCTATTAAGAGTATAAAAATATATTATTGACCTTTTGCAAATCACGGCTGGACAACATTTGCAGTAGATGTGGTCACGCAGTAGCTGTATTAGGATGTACAGACATCACTTTAACACAAGCCTGAAAGTGCAGCTTGCTATTTGGAACCAGGGGCCAAAAGCAGCCTTCTGGAGAAAGCAATACGAAGTATATTTGAGGCTGTTCTCCACATGAGAAATTGTTTCAAACCATTCCGTAATGGTCATCTTCCCTCCCCAAACAAAGACTCTTCAAAGAGAAGGGGATTCGTATCTGTAAGTGTCCAAAACTCAAAAAGCAATGAAGAAGTGCCTCAAAGACAGAGCAAAGGTCCTTTCCGAAGCTTTGGTTCCTGTGCACCATCCCTCTGAAGCCATGTGGGACTTGGGGTGTTCATTTCTTCTTTTCTTGCAGTTGGGCTCCTAGCTCAGCCCTTCCCATCCCAGCTCCTCAACTCCTCACGAGATCCTCAAATCTTCATTTATGGAATTGCATTTCTCAAAATTATTACTGGAAACTTGCCAAAAAGGATGTTGACAACGCTCAGACACTAGTCATGTTTTGGTTTGGTTTAAATAAAGGAATATCCGTTCTAAACACCATGGAAGGAAAACTTCTGGAGGCTTAACACTTTGACATAAATAAGCCTATATTTTTTAATCCATCCTACCAGCACTTAAGTCGACCAATCCCATTCAAATTATTCCTAAGTAGGCAGTTCTCACAGCACCCAACAGAGAGCAGCTATGCATACATACTAACTAGAGTTAATTCCTTACCAGACTTGATCCCTGAAGAAGTTATACATTGACTGATAAAATTTCCATGCACATGTTTATCTGACTATATTTTGACACTACTTAACTACATCTTAATCAGTGAGAAATCTTCTGCTACAAGCAGCCAATAAAGCATTTGAGTAAGTACTTTCATTCTGAAAAGACCCATAACTTCTACAATTTTCTTCTTTTATATGGGGTTATCACTTTTATTTTTAGTTTAATTCCTACCCAGCAGCATTTTTAAGGAGAAACATGGCAGGAAAATGGGATTTTTTGGAGCTCGAGCACACAGCAGGAGTTCTGTGCTCTCATGGCATGATGCAAGTGGATTTGCACAGTACAGCACTAACCAGCTGCTGGGGTCCCGCTACAGGACTCGCAGGTTGGTAGTTGGGAAGAGGCAGCAGCTCTTGCCTTGCTCTGGTCATGGTGGCAGGGGAGCTGCTCAGAGCTGGCACCTGGGGCTCCAGGGACGCCTGGCTCTGCTCGTCCCAAGGGATTTGCCTAGGCAGCCTCAGCAGCAGGGACTGTTGTACTCCTGCTGCAAGGCCAAATAAATCCCTGACTCACAGCCTTTTCCTGAACACAGGGTCACACACCATCAAGGAGAAGAAAGGGACTTTAAAGTTGGATTGCCTTGACCTTAGAAGAACCCTGGAAAATCTAAACTGCACTGCACAAAGGGACAAACACAGCCCCACGTTTTACTCCTGTGCTCCTACTCTGCACTTTCTTTTCCCACAAATACAAAAAATGAGACGTTTCATAGCAGGCCTAAGTTGGCTGGTTTGGCTGAAATCAAACACTGTTTTTCAAAAGGACTTTCAATCCAGAAAGAATTGCCCACAAAGCTGCAGAGCACATGGGGTTTGATTGATAGCTAATTTTTCGCTCTACTTTTCTATCTGGCTGGACAATCAAGAAATCAACTGTTCCACACAAATTTTCAACCCAGAACCTCTTTACCATCCTTCTGGGTGTGTTGTCACAAGGGTATACTCTCAGGGTTTCAAAAAAAAAAATGGGATTCATGCCTGCTGGCACAGTACCAGTGGTGGAACTTTTAAGACTCACAATAAATATTGGGAGAGCAGGGACAAACTTCGTATGACTGGCAACAAAATCAGAAATCACATCCCCTGGCTTTCTCTTGCTTTACATCTATCACATGATGTTTTCTGTTCTTGGCAAATCATTTACAGAAAGGTTTTTGGAAATGAGTCCTTAGCATTAGTCTTCTAAGTCAAAATGTAAGCACTACAATAAATAGCTTGATCTTCAAATGTATTCAGCAGCCTATGGCTCTTTCAGAAATCAGAGCTGTTGAGTGCTCAGTGCTTTAAAAATGAGTCTGATTTTTCTTTTGTGCCCAACTTTGGATAAAAAGACTAATTTTAATATACGGAAATGGAGGATTTGCTTATACTGCAAAAGAGTTCTGTAATCTTTAGAGCTTCTAAACGTGAAGTGCTGCCGTTAATTCACTTATTCTGGGATGGTTTTGGAGGTGTTCAGTGGAATAAATTGAAAATCTAACTTGGAACATTTTTTAAATGCTTTGAGGAAACAAGATCCAGATGACAATTGATGTGACATACTATCACCTGCAGCGGAAAACCACCACCAAGAGCTAAACCATAATAACCCACAGTGTTCTACGTAATTTGTGGTACAACAAAAAAGTCTTTAAAGCCATGTATTTATTTGTCTTGCTTGGTGCCCTTTGCATTACTCCCACAGACTGGAGTTTAAAGCTTTCTTTGACAGTTTTATTATCTTTCCCCTTTTGCAGCCCTTAAAGGCACTGATGTTGCAGCCTGTTCCGGGGAACTGGTGGCAAAGCTCTCTTTGTTTCTCCTAAGGGAAGACCCTGAAGGCCACTAAAGCTGCTCAACAATGTTTCCTTCCCTTATAAGGGTGAGCTGAGGGAGGCAACCCGCTTTCATCCTTAAATCTTACCAGATGAGAGGGAAGCTAGTGCTGCCGACCAGACAACGACGACCAGTGCTGGATTTCCCACAGCCAGTGGAATTGCAGCATCAGCCAGCAGACAGGCACTGCCAGGGCATTGAAAGCCGGGGTCTGTGTTCTGCCCTGCTGCTGTCTGCGGCTCTTCCTCAGTATCCCCTCTGTAGAGCAGAACTGACCATCTCACCATACCTGCTGGTGGACTTCCCAGCAAGCCCAGGCACCACTGGAGGACAAATACTGGTGACAGCAGTATAGATCCATGTGCATGAGAAAGCAAAGCTTCTCCCAGTGGCGGTTGCCATAGTCCTTTCCCTAGTGGGATCACTGCCATGCCTCACTTCTTTATAGAGATCCCCCCTTTCCAAGCAGGGAAGATTTAAGCTGGATGTGAAAGAGTGCATATACAGACACTTATCTCCTTGCTGGAAAATTTTTTAGTGACTTTGTATTGCAGGAAAGCTCTTTTCACAGGCATAAATGCTGAGCAAGAAAATACTAGCTAATACTAAAAGATGGGCAAACTATCTCAAAAATATGAGGACCTGCCTTGAGTGCAGGACTTTTCAATGCTGAAAATTAATCATGCTACCATGAACCTCCACTGTAAAGGCAAACTGTGTTGTTATTTTCAGCCCAAGAAGTAAATATGTATACTGCAACACGAAAAATAAACCAGTGTCTAGCAATAAACAGCCATCACGTTTCCTGCTGGAGGTAAAAACCAAACAAACAAAAACTCAGGGAGCTGTACGGGAGGAAAAGGAGTAAGGAGAGAGATGGAGAGACTTTTTACCAGGGCTGGTAGTGACAGAACAAGGGGCAAGGGTTTTAAACTGGAAGAGGGTAGCTTTAGATTGGACACCAAGTTGGGGGGAAGTGTCAACCTGCCGGAGGGTAGGATGGCTCTGCAGAGGGACCTGGACAGGTTGGAGCGCTGGGCAGAGGCCAACGGGATGAGGTTTAATGTGACAAAGTGCCGGGTCCTGCACTTTGGCCACAACAACCCCAGGCAGCGCTACAGGCTGGGGGCGGGGTGGCTGGAAAGCTCTACAGAGGAAAAGGACCTGGGGGTGTTGGTTGACGCTCGCCTGGACATGAGCCGGCAGTGTGCCCAGGTGGCCAAGAAGGCCAACGGCATCCTGGCCTGTATCAGGAATAGTGTGGCCAGCAGGAGCAGGGAGGTGATTGTCCCCCTGTACTCAGCCCTGGGGAGGCCGCACCTCGAGTACTGTGTCCAGTTTTGGGCCCCTCACCACAAGAAAGACATCGAGGCCCTGGAGCATGTCCAGAGAAGGGCAACGAAACTGGTGAAGGGNAGGTTGGAGATGAGGAGAAATTTCTTCTGGGAAGGGGTGGTCGGGCATTGGAATGGGTTGCCCAGGGAGGTGGTGGAGTCACCGTCCCTGTGGGTGTTTAAGGAAAGGTTAGACACGGTACTGAAGGACATGGTTTAGTGGGTAATAGGTGGTGGGGGGACGGTTGGACTGGATGATCCTTGAGGTCTCTTCCAACCTTAATGATTCTATGATTCTATGACATAAGGAATAAATTTTTACACTGTGAAGGTGGTGAGACACTGGAAGAGGTTGCCTGGAGAAGTTCTGGGTGCCCCATCAAGTGCTCAGGGTCAGTTTAGATGGGGCTCTGAGCAACCTGATCTAGTGAAAGATGTCCTTGCCCATGGCAGGGGAGTTGGACTGGATGATCTTTAAAGGTGCTTTCCAATGCAAAGCATTCCACGATTCTATGAGGTTATTCTTGCAAATTTACCAATGCAAAATCTTGTTCTATATGGGTCATCATCCCTCAGTCCATATAGACCCTTGCTCTCCCAGGCATCCTACAACAGCCTGACATGTTTCTATGAATTTAAGGATGGTCATCAGATGCTGCAGCCTGATGTGGTGTCTGGTGGTCCTTCTTCCAGAGTGTCATCTGGGGACTCCCCTAGCGCTGGCTGCTCAGGCTGCATTGTGAGCAAAACTCAGGCTTCCTCCATGGGCTTCACTCCTTTCCAGCAATTGAGTTCACACCTGACTTGTCTGTCTGTTGCCTGCCTGGACCCAAGCACTTCCACTCCTACCAGCAGGAAACCAAGGCCCAGCGGGTGAGTGCAGCTCTGGGAGCATCAGGGTGAGATTAAAGGTACTTCAGCTCTGCCCCTGTGATGGGGTATCTCATTCCCAACTACATCCCATAGCTGTATCTGCTTTTCCGCCTCTCTCCATGTAGAGCTGGCTGCTCTCCTGCTGCCTTCTCCTAATTGTTTTTCCTTTCCCATCTCTAGCTCAGTCTCTACATGCTCGAGTCTAGTTCAGCTGCTTCACCTGTTCCCATGATCACAGGCTCCACCAGGTAATTTTTATTCCTGTAGATTAATCATCCAATTCAACATACACTACAAAATATTCAGCTGCCTAACATCCCCTCCATAGTCTCCTCAAAGCTCTGTCTGAACTTCACGATCTTCTTCAGCTTTGTCTCCCAGCTGCGTGTTTTCTCCCACAGGTTCCTTAGAGGCCATTTCCCACCTAAGGAGTTTCCATTAGCCAGGATTATCTGCCTCCTGCAGCCAGGCATCTTTGCTCTCTCTGTCTTTAACTGACATTGACTGCCAAAAAAATTTTCACCTCCCTCCTCAGCTCTGCAAAAACACCATACCAAGCTGTCCCTACAAACTCCAGGCAAAATCACAGCCCTTGTCCCTAGTCATGGTCTCTAGCAATCATCCTCTGCTTGAATTTGAAAGCTTTTTGCCTGAATCAGTCTTGTTTTGAAATGGTAAAGATAACAGCTTGCAAAGTGCATACATTTACATATCTCACTTCATTCAAATTAACTGGGAAAGATAAGAATCTTCAGCAAATTAATTCTGCTAATGTTCTAAACTGTGAATTTCAATCAAAGCTGAAAACCAAACCAATTCCTGTTACACTTTAAGTGATCTAAAAGCATGCATCAATAAGCAAAGCAACTTTGCTTTGTGCAGCTGAGCTCCAGACTGATTTGCTGCTTTCCAGGATTGTCTGATAAAAAAAGCCTCAGTCAGCTCCAGCTAATAAGAGAAAATCAATCCAGAGCCAAAGAGCAATAAAAATGTGGTAGCAAGTTCAGAACATTTTGTCACAGCTAAAATTGGTTTCCTATGAACCATCTGAAATAAAATGCACTGCAAAGCTTTGCAGATCACAGCCATTGAAATAGCAAATGCCTCATTGAATAACAGTTACAGAAATAAGGGATAAAATCCACTCCTTGTCCCAGAATGAGGTAAGGCACTGGAACGGGTTGCCCAGGGAGGTGGTGGAGTCACCGTCCCTGTGGGTGTTTAAAGAAAGGTTGAATGTGGTACTTAGGGACATGGTTTAGTGGGTAATAGGTGGTGGGGGGACGGTTGGACTGGATGATCCTGGAGGTCTCTTCCAACCTTAGTGATTCTGTGATTCTGAGGGACTGTGCCAAGGTGAAGAGTTAGAGATGTTATACAAAGGGTTTGGAAATTAATTCACTGCTCAGTGCCCTGGGACACTTGAAACCCAGGAGTTTAGCTGGAGAAACTTTGTTTGAAATGTTCAGACCATCTGCATGTTTCTTTGGATAACTTGAAACTGGACTGCAGCTTTTGAGACAAACAGAGCCTTATAGATCAGAGATGAAAGCGATGTGGAAAACATACGAGCAAGTACAAGTGAAAGGTCTGGAAACAACTGGGACATTTTATTTCCACTGTTCCCACACTGCCACAGAGGCTGGGTGCCCCACAGGCTCTCTTATTTGCATTTCTAAATATAAATTACACTGGTGCAGCTAAATCCCAGAAGTGCATGGGGAGAGAGAAGGGTTTACAGACTAAAGGACGCAAGACTCCTG
Source organism: Psophia crepitans (assembly GCA_013399095.1). NCBI lineage: Eukaryota > Metazoa > Chordata > Aves > Gruiformes > Psophiidae > Psophia > Psophia crepitans. The sequence continues at coordinate 98,757 of VWZZ01001956.1, forward strand.
TGGGGATCGTGGGTTCAGCGTGGACATCCCTACCTTACCGGCAGCCAGGGCAATTCCCAGCAGCTGGGTGAGGGCAGGGAAGAGGGGGGAACACAAAGGGCTGCAAGCAAATAAACCAACTACACAAGGAGCAGAGCTGCACGTTCCTTTTTTGTGTCCTGGGAGGCTGGGGCTGATGATGGCAAGTGCAGGTACCATGACACCTCTGACGAAGAGATGCCCGTACAGCGGGGCCATCCAGCACAGCCACAGCTTGGCTGCTGCTCTCCAGAGACCAAGGCCACCTCCTCAACCACTGGCCTGCCCATCTCCCACCTCTGAGTCACCAAGGACTTTGTCTTCCCTCTGGAACTGAGAGGCAGAAACTTTTCCTGCAAGCCAAAGCAGCCCCTGACCTTTTTTCTTTTAAAAAACCCTTGTCTTTCCACTGCTGGAGGAAGCTGGAGCCCTCTGGCCACAAACAGGCTTCCCACGAGCAGATGTGCTCAAAGCATCCACCCACACAGCTCCAAAAGGATGAGCCTTGGGAGGGAGCGGGCAGCTCGGTCTCCACCAACTCTTTTCACACAGATCAATGAATACTTACTGAACAGAAACATCTTTTCATCCTCAGCAGTCGAGGGTGAGCTCCAGCCCATGACCCACCCTCTCCTGTAGGACTCGAAGAGAAACCATGATTTATGATAAAAGGCTGCTTTCCCTTTGGTGCTTCTCCCCACGACACCACACATCTTGAGCAACACAGCAGTTGCAAACCATTTTAAAGCAGGGCCCTGCTTCTATTTTTGCAGCAGTGTCACAGCCCTGCAAAGTTCAGTGGCTGCTGCTTATGGTGTGAATCGTCCTCCACAGGCAGCGCGAGGAGTTAAGCAAACAATCCCCAGCTCCGGAGGGAATACGATAAACGACTGCATGCGATTCACATGGAAATGTTTTGTGATGGATAAAGCAGCTCCAGCTCTGCCGCCATGGCGGTGATGAGCACATCTTCCACGCACAGTGTGGTGAGGCTCTGTACGTGCTCCCTGACAGGGTGTTAATCTGCTGTGGTCTACCTTGGTCCCATGGGCAGGTTGTACCTTTAATTGATTGTATTATGCACAGTTCATTCTTTGCTGATTGTACAAGCTGATAGCTGCCTTATAGGACCATTAATTTAAAGTGTTTGAATATTTTCCTTGGCAACTGCTATGAAGAAATCAAGTGCTCTCCTCCTCGAACGCTGTGGGCAACACTTCCTTCCCCTGAGCTTCAGAAATAACTTCTCAGCGCTGTCAGACCTATATGTCACTTATTTTTTCTGTAAAAACTTTTTTTTTTTCTTAATGTGAAACGATCACACTTCCTTTACCCCCTTGTTCATGCAGGCTGCTAACCCTTGATGGAAGAGTCTACGTTTTGCAGCGGTTTTGCAAAATGGCTGTGCTCTCCACTGAGAGCCCTCTGCGCTACTGTGATAACGTTGTGGAAGTTAAGTAGTACGAGAGGAAGCTGCAGGAATCAGTCTGATGACTTTTACACACACAGTCCCCACTTTGTATGAATTACAGTGGAATTAACAGTTGCAAGATCACACAGAATTTTTTAAGCACTGTTAGAGAAGCAGTGATTTCACACCAAGGCATAGGCAAGAAATTAAGCCACAGGTAGAGCTAAAAAAAGCGGCACATCACAAGAGACTGGGCCTATGCCTGTGCGATTCAATGTCTGTCTACATAAACGACCAGTTGAGCTATTCAGACAGACAAGATTTCATTTTTATGGAAAATTTCTGAGTAGACACCCTAGCAGTGACAGAAAGTACCAAAGATACCATCAGCGAGTCCGTTCTAAGAATAAAACAGGCACGTGTGTGGGGAAAGCAGGCCGCAAACCCCCATGGGCACAACCAGGACTACATGGGGCCCTTGTAGCAGCCTGGGTTTGGGGGAAAAAAATAATCCATCACTGAAGTAAAAGAATATAAGAAAGTGAAGAATTTCATACTGATTGTGTGCGTCACAATAACTAAATTCAAAACCACCCCTGCTGTGGAACAACGGGAGTCAAAGTGCTGACAGAGAGGAAACAACAGGAAGGCAATAGGGGAAGGGGCAGAGCAGTTTCCCGAAACCCACAGCTGCCTCGCTGGCTCCGTGCATGACTCAGAGTCCTTCGTGAAGACCTTAATCCATCATTTCTGGGGGAGGGAATGAAAACTGCCACGGCACTGCATCACTCTCTCTCCACGCACCGCCTGCTGCCCTGCTCGGCGTGGCGTGCATCAGGAGAGCACCGGTTGTGCAGCCAGCCTCTGCCCATCGATGCAGGTGGCTGCCATGCCCTTTTTGTCTATGCCTGCTATTACAACATCCAGCTCTTCTGCCAGCCAGGACCCCACAGCACATGCACGACACGGAACAATTATGCTTGCTGGTTGCATGCTTTCCGCCCCAAAATTAGGTTCTTATTGATTATGATAACTAAAGCAACTGTACAAGGAAACTATTTTAGCATTTGAGCTATTCTAGCACTATTATTTGTCAGAAAATTAATTATATTCTTCGATTTGCTTTCCAGATGGACAATATAATCGTCTTCAGGCTCCCCTGAAGCTACCTTCTGCTGCTAGCTCTTTGCAGCTGTGCTCAGCAGAGCCCTTGCAGGCTGCAGCTCAGCAGCCAGCTGGAACAGGGAGCGAAAAGTTTCTGAGTTTGAACTTGTGTTAAATTGTTTATCTGCTTCATATGCAGCTGACGCTATTTTATAATATATAAACATGCTGTTGCTAAAACTTAAATGAGCATAATTAATGCTTTTTGAAAATTCTAATTATATGGATTATTAGGAAATAACTTAAGAACTTGGATAAGATCAGGGGATTTGGATGGGCTGTCAGTGACGCAACCTCTGTGCCTATAACTCCCTGTAAATTAATCATTTTCCATGGTTTATGTATACATTCCACTTCTCCACGTAATATGACACTGCAGGCGATGTGTTTCACGGGGCGTATTTCACATCCTGCCTTGCTCAGTCACTCCGGCGCTGGCCCCGTGCCTCCCCAGCAACGCCATTGCTTCCCCACGAAGAGCCGCTCGTTGTGCCTCGGTACGGAGCAGACCGTACCTGCAGTCCCACCAGCTCCTCCGCCCTCAAATACTTCTTCATTCTGCTGTTTTCGAGGTTTTCTGCTTATTCCTGTCTCATATGAGTAAGGCGTAATTTCACTTTTAAAATATCCATCTCAAGGACTTTTCTGATAGATGATGGTTTATGTTTTCATATTTTTAGGGTTTACATGTTTTGTAATCAGTTCTGTGTAATAACAAGAGTCAGAGTTGCAGCGGAGCAAAGCTGCATGTCCAGCATAAATCCAGTTTTGTTCATTTACATTTGCCTTAAATAGGTTCTTACTCTTCCTTTTGGACATTATGGGATGAAACCAGGAAATGCATTATTGAGTATTGTGAGAAACCGGCTTGCCAGTTTACAGGCTTATTATAATACTCGGTCTAAAATATTAGGCTGCTACTAGTCACATTGCTGACTCAGACACTGGGACAGGCTCCCCAGAGAGGTGGTGGAGTCACCGTCCCTGGAAGTGTTCAAAAAGCTTGTAGATGTGGCACTTCGGGACATGGTTTAGTAGCCATGCTGGTATTGGGTTGATGGTTGGACTCAATGATCTTAGAGGTATTTTCCAACCTTAAAGATTCTATGATTCTATGAAACCTTGTACTAGAACATATAAAACCACTGTTCTCAGTTTGGGGCAGCATAGACAAAATTTCACCTATTTGGTGCCCTTTTTACACCATGAATTTGTCCTGTATACAGACCTAGTACTACAACTGGGGTAATTCTTTCTTTCAAATTGGCCAAAATGTGTTATAAATGAAGACAGTTCTGCTTGCAGGCACAGTTTTCTGGCTCATACTCGAAACTGCAGGTTGCCATTTCCTTTTCTGAATGTAAAACTGTAGTTAACATTTAGGTACTTTGTACAAAGTCTCTGGGTGGATCTGACCAAGGAAGAAGACCTCTGGGTGCTGCATGGCATGGCTGCTGCTCCCAGACCCCACCGCAGACCTGGGGACCTCCCACATCAAGCTGTCCCTACAAACTCGCTGCCTCTCTCACCCCGCAGATGAGGTCCTGGGGAGGTGAGAAGGATGTTCTATCACCTCGTGCCTCAGAGGAGGGAAAATGTTTTGACAGGCCCCATTATGTGCCACTGATTCAGCAGCCAGCTGCACCCAATGCTCATGGACATCAAGACCTGCTTGAGCAAAGTCTCTCTCCAGCACCTGGAGAGGGTCAGGACACGTGGCAGGGAGGAGAGCACTGTGCTGGAGCACCCTCCATCCCTGCTGTCACTGTCTGCATAGCCACCCGAGAGGGAATTCATGTTCAGAAACTGCTCCTTGACCTTCCCATCCTGACAAAGCCGCCCTGAGTTTTGTCAGCTCCGACCCACCAACTAGCACAGCCCCAGCCAACTGCGCTCCTCATGCATACACAAGTTGCAGTGTTATCCAGAGTGTTAGAAAGGATCTTTCTGATTTTTTGGGCCAGTTATAAATTACCTGTCAAAAGTTAATTAAATTAAATTTCTGTGAAGACACAGAAAATTTCAACCCATGAAATGTCCTCAGTATAAAACACCACCATCTTCTATTGTGCATGGAAAATTACTTATATAGGTATTTTTCTAAGATGTAAGAAACCTCAGTGTGGTTAAGAAACCTGTTCAGGACACTCCTGGAAAGGAAGCCAGGAGAAAAGCTGTCAGCAAGGCTCAAGCGATTTCCCAAGCACCACACAAGAGGTTTCAGATAACCGCAAAGTGAAAACTGATGTCTGGGCCGCTCGCTGGCACTGGCACTGCCTGCACGTTCTTTGCAGAGGAAAGAGCTCAGGAAAGGTCACCAACACCAAAGAGAGGTTGAGTGAAGCTGGAAGAAAGCCATGCACAGAACAGAGCATCCGCCACAAAAAAGCAGGATCAATAATCCGGTCTATAACAATATAAAATCAGATCAACAGGGCTGGCTTTCATCCCACATAAATAGCAGTTCCTGCCATTGCAGCCCTTTCACGGTATGCTTTTTAAGTGACTGCAAGCAATTCAAAGATTTTCATTTTCAGAAATGTTATATAAATAATTCTGGGATTTGGAATGCTCTTTGAAACTTTAAGACGAAAAACTGAATAATCTTCCGCTTTCAGGGATTATCCATTCTTCATCCTTACGCAAAATACAGAAGTGTATTAAGTGAAGAACATTCAGGACGAAGCTGGTGGGGTTGAACAGTGACGAATTTTTGTTTAAAATTCTGTTATGACTGTTGGTGATCAAATACATCACATCAGTATTTAAGGTAAATGTTCAAGTTCAGCCTTCAAATAGCTTGAGCACAATGTTTCTTTCTATTCAAGAAGACAAATTTGGTTCTACCGTTTTTAATTAGTTGGTCACCATTATGTTTAAGTGCTAGTGACAGAACTGGACAAGTAATTCATAGGGGTTAATTTACACAATTAATTCAGCCATTTTTCTGCTTGCTTACCATTCATAAGGGGATTGTAATATTCTCACATTTATGTCCTCCTTGAATGCATTCATCAGATAAGCTTGTCACATTATTATATGCTTGTAGCCCCTGCATTGATCCCACTGGAGCAAGGCACGGTATATGTTCAGGAGCGTGTAGCAATCACTAGAGAAGAGAGGACATAAAGATGAGGACCCCTTACCTCAGAAAAAAGGATTATTAGAAGAGAAGTGGTTGAAGTAAACAAAATAATACAAGGGTAAAGTGATGAAATGGAAGGGCAGTGATTTTTCCTCTCATAATACAAGAAAGAGAGGGTATTCAATGAAATCACAAGCCAGAAACTACACAATGACAAAAAATAATAAAAAAACCAACCCAAAAATATGGCAATGTTGGAACCTACTTCACAAGACAGTACCAGTGCCAAAGGCTTAGCACAGTTCAAAAGAGGATTAGACATTTATATGGATAATGGGAATAGTGGATCTTAGAATGTGATTTTAAAAGCAATATAAACCCTTTTGTTTCAGGGCATCAGCAAGTCGTTCAAGGTCAATTCCTTACAAGTGCTTGTATTTGAAATTCAGTGTATGAGCGTCTACGTCTCCCACTGTCTAAGAACACAGCTTGTGCGGCGTGTTTCTGTTTCTGCCTGGGATAGACAGAGATTCAAACTGGGTGCACAGTTATACACGCAGCTCTGTGGTTTATTTTTTACAGCACTATCTTCAGCAGCATCACTTACTTCAGTGTTCCTGAGGGTGAGGAGGGTAGCCAGGTCGTAATGCGGAGCACAGGCTTTCACTGGGTACATGCAATGTGCAAGCTCTTTTTCCAGAGGACATTTCTGGAGGCACGTTTCAGAGGCTAACTCTGCTCTCAAGGTCTGCCCTGTGGCACCAACTGTGGCTGCAGGAGAACATGAAGCCGGTTCCCGTTTGCAATGGACCAGGGAAGGAGGAGGGCTGGCAGCTGGAGGTGCTCTGTGGCTTTGCTAGGAGCAAGAGGCAGCACTTGGAAAGACATGGAGAGAAACCAGGGAGCACTAGCACCTCTCAGCCCTAGTCTTCTCCCAGCACGTACAATCTGTATTAGATACATGGAGGAGAGACAACTCAAAAAGGTACCCAGAGGTCCCCTTCCCATTTCAATACTTAAACGCTGTGGGATGTCAATGCATTCAGTAACATCTTTACTCATTTCTAGTAGTCAGGGTTTGGCAGTGCCAAGAAATACTGAAGGTGGGGAAGCTGAAGATCTTTTTCCAGATCCTGTTTTGCATAGATTTTAAATCTTTAGAAGTCAACATTCAAATTTTCTATTTCAGATTCACCACCCTTATGAAATTTTCCCTCTCTTCTTTACAGTGCTAGCAGGCCATTTTATGATACATGATTTGTAAGAAGGCAGGCATTTAATCAGCTTAGACATTAAATAGACTCTGCAACAAGAGCCTGGACAATGCTTACGCAGTTCCAGTTCCCTCCAGACTTGCTATGAAAAATCGTCTCGTGTTCTGTAATGAGAACAGTAAATCACAGAAAGCACAGCGGGTAAAATGGCCATGAATCTCCTGCACTCCCTGCTGAGACCCCCGCTAATTAGAAAGGTAAGAAAGGCTTTTCCTGGAGCAGAGCCAGACTTGTGCCTGTGTCACCACTGCACAAGGTTACTTGGTGGTTTGCGGCGCTGGGTTCCCACTTCTCCAGGGTATTTCGGTCCACACCACTGCGGCTGAACCTGACCATGTTCTGCTGATGCACGTTAAGTGATGCCAGCTAAGGCCACGGCTCAGGATTCCTCAGGGAAATTTTTCCTGTTCTGTTTTCATTATAAATAAGTGAATAACATTGCAGGTGCAAGGGTCCTAACCATCTGGACTCCAAGCACCATTTCAACTAACCTGCTTCTGTCTCAACCATTTCATCTAACATATCCTCCCCAGTGCCGCTGTGTACTCACACACCCCCTGAGCCCCAGGTGCATCTAAGCCCTTCCCTGAGACCAAATGGCATAGCCTGGCCTCACCAATATTATTAAACCCTCCTGACCTCCAAAACAGCGTGGTTAGCTCCAGGCAGGCCCAGGGGAATGGCCCCTTGCTGGCTCCTGACCCAAGCCTGAAGTCCCTGAGATGCTGTCAAAGAGCCTTTGCCCAGCATTGGTTACTATGAGGCAGATTCCTGGAAAAAAATAAGCACTATAAAGGCTACTGCTTGGCTCTAATGGGCAACTGAATGCCATATGGGGTGGAAAAGTCTCACTTTAAATGTTCCCATTTTCTCTGGGACAAGGAGCACAGTTTGTTCCGGTTTGTTACTAAAAAGAAAGCAGAACTGACAAAATGACTTAGGAGACCATGATTTTCCAGCCTGTTCGTCGCACCATATCCTGGCTGGTCCATCCTGTGTGAGGCTGTCTAACACTGGTTAGTGGTGTAGAGATGTATTGTTGCATCTCAAATGCAATCCACCTGTGGGAACTGAGAAGCAGCTCCATAAGATTAACCCCGCCTTTGACCATCACATAGAGCATCAAGTCACTGGCAGGGAGCAAATATCCTTCCTGTTAGCAAGAGATAACATTCATTTTCTCCATCAGCCTCTTGGTGCATAAACAATGTCCGTCACCAGGAACCGATCTCAGAAATCTCTCACAAAGGGCATCCTAGACAGTAATGAAGTTTCAGGAATATCCAAATAAATATCACTCCTGTAATTGTCAGTCAGCTCAGTTCTGTTCAAATAGTATCATCTGCACACAGAATAGAAATAGAAATTTACCATCTACCCCTTTCTTCTTCCTCTTTTTTTCTGTTAGAGAAGAGCTGGTACTTCTTCTTCTCTTTCCCTTTTTAATTAATATCACTGCATTTTGTGGAGCACACCTCCTGCTAGGTCTCCTAGCAGGGCCAGAGAGGCAAATAACCCAGAGACAGAGACATTATTAGGAAGATGTCTAGAGGCTCTGGCTAAAATAGTCCAAATGGAGTGATGCTGAAAGCAAAGGCTCCAGAACAGGGACAGACAGCAACATGGGACTGTCACATACAAATGCTACATGATCTAATGGCCCAGCCTTGCACCAAGTGCAGAGGGAGCCATCACAGCTCCTTTCATTAGCTACCAAACCCCAGCAATCTGTGTACAGTGGGAAGAGAGGGGGAAAGGACTATCATTTTAAGATATCGCTGGTGCCTGCATAGAAAGCTGGTAGTTGCATTGTGGGGTTTTGGCTCCCACAGCCCAGGAAGCTCTCAGCTTCTCTGCTCCCTCTCAATGTCTCAGCCTACAGGGCTGGAGGCCGTGAGGACTGTTGCAGGACACTGGTGAAGAGCTCTGTCCTGTTTTGAAGGTGCCCTCAGCAGTGACAAATTTTAGCTGTTCAGACTGAGGTGAATCAATCTGGCTTGGGATCCTTGGTGTCCATCTACTGGAAATTAAGGGCCAAGCTAAAAGACTTTCGTCTTGTAGCAGACACACTGCTCACAGCCCGCACACTCCATACATGCAAGCAAATATACTGCATGTAGTAAGCATGGATATTTTGGCAGACACATTCTCTGGAGCTATTAAAAAATGTGTACTAAGAGTCAAAAGTGCATCTTCAGTTCTAGATCCCAAGGCGTGCTTTGGGAAGGGCGCTAGTCCCACTTCACAGAGTATTTTGATGTACATTCAAAACAAACCGTATTCTTTTTAAAGGAATAAACTGAGTGTGAACACTGGAGATACGAGGTGTAGGATTTTAGTGAATTAGAAGGGCCAGGGCACCATGCCAGGCATGGGAATTCAATTTTCTGTTTTGGTTGTCCATGGCAGGCTTTTGGCTTGGGTGTGTTCCCGCTGTCACACACCTTCCTCCATGGCTCAGATGGGAGCCCAAGGCAGGAGCCATTCCAAAGGCGGTCTGGACAGAGCCGCACAGCTCTGGAAGTGAGGAGCGGTCCACAACATAGACCACAGGAGACAACCCAGCCTGTCTTGAGGCAGGCTCTGGCAGTGTTTGGTTCATCAGTAATGATCTAGCCAAAGTCCCCTGGGCACAGGGAGTTGTGTTCTGGTTTCAGCTGAGAGCGCTAATTTTCTTCACAGCAGCCAGTGTGGGGCTGTGGTTTGGGTTTGTGCTGGAAGCAGCGCTGATAGTGCAGAGATGTTTTTGCTGTTGCTGAGCGATGCTCACACAGAGCCAAGGACTTTTCTGCCTCTCGCCCCGCCCCGCCGGCGGGATGGCTGGGGGTGTGCGGGGAGTTGGGAGGGGACAGACAGGGCAGCTGACCCCAACTGACCAAAGGGACATTCCATACCATATGGCGTGATGCTCGGTTTGTAAGGGCCTTGGGGAAGAAGAAGGGGGGGCAGCGGCGTTCGGAGTGACGGCGTTTGTCTTCCCAAGTAACCATTACGCGTGACGGAGCCCTGCTGTCCTGGGAATGGCTGAACCCCTGCCTGCCATGGGGAGTGGGGAATGAATTCCTTGTTTTGCTTTGCTTGTGCACGCGGCTTTTGCTTCACTGATTAAACTCTTGTATCTGAACCCACGGGTTTTCTCAATTTCACTCTTCTGATTTTCTCCCCCTTTCCTGATGAGGGGGACTGAGCGAGCGTCTGCGTGGTGCTCAGCTGCCGGCTGGGGTAAAACCACAACAGTCCTTTTATGGTGCCCAATGTGGGGCACGATGGGTTCAAGATAATGATGTGTAGAGGGGGTTCAACTCTTGGGTACGTGAGCATCTCCTCCTCTAGCGACATTCCAAAATCTTTGCCTTCGCCCTCCAATTCTTTCCCTTGTTTGTTGGTTTCTCTTGGGTTTGCTGTTAAGGATGACTAAGGACATGAGGCTGAGAAGGGAAAATGTTTTTCTCTATCACTTAACCATCCAGTCTCTCTACTCAGTGTCAATGCCAACTGCAAAAGCTCAATGATCTGCTCTACCATAACTTTGGTATTTTCCTTGCAGACAAAGCATGCTCTCCTTGAATGGGTCTTATATTCAAAAACACCTTGCAGACACCTCCCATGGGTTACAGACACTGCTGGTACACCGACCATAATGCAACAGCAATCAACCCGTCACCTGCAGGGATGAAAGGGAGGGCATCAACAAGGGACCGTGATCCTTAGATGTTTCTACAGTCACAATCCCTCCTCTTCCCTCTGCTGTGAGCAGAGAAGTGCCAAGATCCTCAAAGGTTTGAAAAAGATGCTTAAATGCCTTGGAGGAACTGGGCTTCAATTACTTTCTTCATCTGTATTCCTTCCATTTGCCTGGTTAGCTGCTATAATCAGAGGGGAAAGAGATGCAGCCAGATATCTTCCCATCTCCTGCACTTCCCCAGGCGATGACTTATAGTAGACAATAGGAGTGTATCTGCTCATCACAGCTGGCATCGCGACCTAGAAAAAAGGATGATGAGGAAAATAAGAGAGTTGCTCACACACAAATGCGTGTGTGCGCAGACACAACAGAATAGCAGAACGCAATAGGCGACCTTCAGGGAGATGCGCAGCGAAGCTTTGTTCTTCGTACATTTGGTGTCAGAACTCAAAATGTAAAAGGAGGGTATTTTTACTTTCTCACTCAGCAGCATCTGCTCTACAGAGTCTAATTAAAGCCACTCTGCTCCCAGATCAGTGAAAACGTGCAACCTGTATATAAATCTTTCTCTACAAACCGAAAAGCCAAAATTATGTTATTCAGTTCTACTGAAGAAACAAGCAAATTTTAAACCTGAGCAGTCTCAGAAGTAACGTCTAGCTATAAAACAAAGCAATGTTAAAACATAGCTTTGAGGCAACATGGCCCTGCCTTTCATTTAAACAGACATATTTATTGATGGTAAGACATAATACACTTTAATTCCAGCTGAATAATTCACCTCAAAGGTTTTGAAAGAGACACATCTATTTTGAAAATACATTTCCTTCTGTAAGTATAAAATATATTCTATTTATATTTTTCAAGTGTGTCATCTTTTCTGAGCAGAAAAATGCTGGTGAAGGCAGAAGTCTGCAGACTTGCAACATTCTTTCCAAAGAATATATGCTTTATTTGTGTCCTAATAAACATAAATAAAGAAAGGTAGGATCTGGGAAAATTAAGAGCTAGCAGAAATATAGAGGAAGGTCTGACAACAGAACAGAATATAAAGCACTGCTTATGTAAAATGTGGGCTTTGGGAAGGTTTAGTGCTCTGCAACGTAATGTGCTTAAGTAGCCGAGTCCAAAGAGCAGAGAGCTGGGCTACTGGATTCTCCTGCCAGGAAGAGGAATCTTATTTTCTTTTTTCTCGATTGCAGCAAAATATATAACTGGCATCAAAACATTACCCTGAAAGAGGACCCAGCTTACAGACCCTGCTCTGGGCATGAGACCCCAGTTTTTATAGCTTTCCCTACAGTTCTGTGTAGCACGGGGAAAAACAAAGATCCTCTTCCCCATCTGAGAAGAGTTAGCTTTACATTTGAGCTGAGATCCATTTTCACTTTCCTGTCACATTTATTCATCTTTCCCTGCCTGGTTTTCGCATCTTTTATATACAGAAAGCACTGAATTTAAAAGTGAGTAGTGGCTTTGCATGGGATGCTACCTGGGAATAAGGGTTCCCCTGAGCCGCAGTGCCGGGCAGCACCCCGACCCACGCCAGCAGCTCACAGGGATAAAGCTGAAACAGGTTTTGCTTGCCTGCAGGACTCACCTGCACGCAGATGGCTTTAGGCTGGGATTTTACCGTGTGCATATGGCATTACATCTCAGGCAGCTCTTGTTGTAGTTGGTATCTGATGATCAGCTGCTGGGAACAGCTTCGGCACCTCCCCAGTCATTTCCCGGGGGAGGATGTTAAAAAGCTGGCACTGTGGCAGGTTCCACAGCAGTGTGGGCACAGCTCCGACAGGGATATGCTGTTACACGACAGATCCGCGTCTCTTCCGACGGGGACGGGAGGTAGGGAGGCTATGGCATCCTTAACCTCCTCCGCTAAACCCGTCCCTGCATTCTTCTGTTACTAATGCCCAGCAGTCCACTGTAATATTAGAGGTGGCCTTTTGGGAAGGAACATGTGAGAGGAAAAGACACTAGCACAAAAGCTTGGAAATATTTGCTTCTGCATTGCACAGGAGAAGCTCTGGGGAAGACTCCTCTGATCAGGACCTGTGATTTCTGGGATCCCCCTTGCAAAGAGGTTGCATTTGCAGTGGTCGTCATCTGTGCCATGACGTACTGCTAACAAACTGCATAAATCACAGAGGAATATTAGCTAAATTCAGTCTACCAAATTCAGTTGTTTTAAGAGCAGGAGTCTTGGGCCTGATCCAGAGGGTGGAATCTCAAGGTGGGACCTGCACCAGGTTACACACCTGGAAAAGATCCTCTGATTTTCTCCTGCATCCAGTCATGGTATTCTCTGCTCGTACATCTGCGGGTGGAACTGTGCCAGGCGGGACAGGACGGAGCTGTGGCTTGCCTGCCTCTCAGCCCACCCCGATGACACCTACAGACCGTTTGCTCCCCAATTTTTTTGCTGTTTGTTGAGGCTTGAAGAGCAGAGTGAACACAAAACCTAACTACTAGGCCATAATCAGCTTCTCAGAGCAAATATTTTCAAGTATTTGGCACCTTGAATGTCTATGATTCTATGACTTATCGAGAGCAAAGAGGCTGAATAAGAGCTCTGAAACGCACCAGCAAGCACTGAGATCTCCTCAGAGGGAGATGTCCCTATCCCTCCCTCCCTCCTCTCACCGTTTCCCTGAGGATGAATCACACCTCCCATGCAACATGAGCTCTTTTTTCAGCAGATCCCTTCCATTGGCACGTCTTCCATGCAGCCATTCAGGAGCCATGAGTTTGCTGGTACTGTGCTGACCTCCTACGAGAAAAGCACCTGGGAACAAAGCACTGGAAAGCTTGCACCCCTTTTGTAAATTTAGCTCCTAATCACACTGTGGCTTGATTCCCTGTTTGCAAAATGAGTGTATTAATCCTTCTTTCATCCTACTGTTTATCAGCCTCAACTCACAAGACTGTAAACTCTCTGAGGCAGGGCTGTCTATTAGGATGTGTGCTTCAACAGAGCCTTGAAACCCTTAGGAGTTTCTAAACGCTGCTGTTCGTATATTATCATATTATTCATCCTGATTAATTTCTGGGTTGCATCTTTAAATGGAGATTGCTGTTTCCTGAACCTTAACTCCAGAGTCCACGATCCAAATTTATGCCTGCTGTCATGCAGTCATTAAGTTACATTACTGTTAATAATTCCTCACTCTGGATGCACTGGCTTGTACTTTCCCGTTTTGCACTACTTTTACAAGTGATAAAGGATTGCTTTGAGGAATTTTCGTTGCAAAAGAAATCAATTCTCTGCTAGCAGGGGAAGATAGCAAGGTCCATATAAGGTGATCTCGTACCACCACTGCTCCCTTGAACGAGAGTATATTTTTTCTGCAAGCTGTACATCTGGATGCCAGCTTTCCAAGTGCCGGGGCTGATCTATCAATCACTGCAAAACAATCTATCTTTAAAATGAATGATGATGCAAATTGTTCTCAGAAAAGAAATCTATCAAAAAAAAGAATATAAATTACAGACTGGACATGTTGGTGGAGGAGGAATGCTATATGGTTTATATCAAGTTAATCCACTGCCAAAACTTTCACTGATTTATATCCTGAAATGGCAACCCTAGGCTAAAGGTAAAAGGGGCACATTGCCAGCAAAGACCCTGTTTCTGCGGAGGCTCTGCACATGCCTAACTCTCTGTGTGCTCCTACTCTGCTTGGAGGAAGAGCTTCTTAAGCCACTGCCGCCTCAGAGATGCGAGGTGCTCCTGGAGGTACTGCAGGGTGGTGGGTGCCTGCAAGGAGACAGCAATGCAAGAGCTGCTTAGCTGGATGCCAGGATCCGGCTGTGCTACCGGGACAGGTACAAGGAGGAGTTTAGCAAGTGATGGCAGCTCCCGCACACCCGGTGGGCCCGGATCCACGCTCAGCTTTGCTCTCAAACACTGGGGACTTATGCAGGCAGGGGAGGGTTCTCCTGGAGGCCCCATTCATCCCAGCTCCTTCTCCACAGCACTGGCAAGCCCCAGCCCTGCAGGTCATCCCCAGCCCCAGCGTGGTGGCTGAGGTACTGCTCACATCGCCGTCACCTTGGCCAGTGGGATCCTACACCTGATCTGGTCCAGTGTGCTTATTATTAGCAATAAAATCCTTAATAACCATCAACCTGTCCCTGCTGTGACTCTTTAACCACTCAGCAGAGCCTCCTGCCTGTTCCATTTGTGGCAGAAACTCCTCTCTCTGCACACAGGCTCAGAGCGAGCGGCTCCAAGGCTGGCCCACCCCACAGCACCCCATGGCTCCTGCAGCAAGGAGCTCCACGCCAGAGAGGACAAGTAACCCTGGGGGTGGCTGCCCAATGAGACCAGCTAACCCTGGGCCCTGTGTGGTAGGAAAATAACAAAGACTTGCCACTCACTGCAATTACTTGGCATATGCAGTGCACAGCTGAGACCCATTCATATTTCAGGGGCAGGTGTTGTTACGTGGGGGATATTTAACACTGCCTATGTTGCACACAAAAATTAGATTGCATGAACATTCAAACTGCAGCGTCAGGCCCTCAGAAGTTGAGAAGTACCAGAAATAAGATTGCTAACATGTCCTTCATTTAGTCTACTTTTGCATACATACTTGATAAGGTCTTTAATTACGTGATCTCGTGTTTACAGTTGTATCATAAAACAAGCACAGGGAAGCCCAAATCAAGCTGTACAGCAACTTCAAACATGTTTTTTTGCCAACTTCTCGGTGCTTCATGTGTATTAATAGAGCAGCATTTTTGTTCATAAAATGCGCATTTGCCAAATCTATTTTGTTTCTCGCCCAGCTCTGCTTTGCAGTACCTCTGATACAATGCTAACTGAAGCTGTTAGCACTGCTGGGAAGAGCAGTCAGAAGCCACATGTGAATTAGGCAGTCTCTATTAGAGCCTGACTGAGGTTTCAGCTAATTGATGAGACAAGGTAATTCCTGTGATTGAAAGTCTTTACTACAAAAAAAAGCACTGCATTATTATCAGGTACAGCTTTGATTTTTCCTTAATTACTATACTAATTTTGGGAGAGGGGGAAGTATTTATTCCGCATAAGGCAAAGAAAACCAAAATATATGCTTGGTAGAGTCACGGGCTTGGCGTCTGGGCTGAAAAACAGGACGTATCTGCTGGTAGACAGCTATCCAGTGAGGTATTTTCCCTCTGCTGCACTGTTTCTCTTGGCAGCACAATGTGCTAACTTTAGAAGTGTCTGAATGCCTTTGCTAAACTATTAGTGCAGAATAAGCTCCTTTGTGTTTTACTCATTCATGCT
Source organism: Psophia crepitans (assembly GCA_013399095.1). NCBI lineage: Eukaryota > Metazoa > Chordata > Aves > Gruiformes > Psophiidae > Psophia > Psophia crepitans. The sequence continues at coordinate 114,669 of VWZZ01001956.1, forward strand.
TCTTAATTTATGTTCTGGCATCACTTTTCCTTGTATTGTGCAAGTCAAGAGCTTGCACACGGGGCCAAAATCTATTTGTGCACGGGCAAGGTTCGGGGTAAGTGCTCTTGAAGTCCATACAACTGCACCCAAGAAAGCCAGACCCCACTGTGTCTCTTATTTGCAATCCAATTCACACATGCCTACCTTAAAATCTTGCTCAGAGGGTAACAGTGCACCTTTCTCTGCCTCGAGAGTCGACAGACTAACGAGAACCAGGAATGAGCCGTGGTACGTGGGGACAGAGCCATGCTCCCCACAGTGTACGAGTCTGGACTTCCAGCTTGCCCCATGCTGGGAGAGCCAGGGGCCACCATGAAGTCCATCAGCAGAGCCAAAACATCCCTAAAGTGAAACGATCCTTTTTCTTTTGATTTGTCTCTGTCTTACAGCAATGTGTTTTATTGCCTGGGAACGACACAATAAAAAAAAAAAATCTGCAGCAATAAATAATGTGAAACAGGATATTCAAGAACAATAATCCAAAGCACTGCATGAAGTGAGGGCCTTTCCCTTAAAACACTGCACACTGCAAGTTCCCTGGGGCATCAAAACCCATTCTCTCATATTCTTTATGGAACCAAGGGAATTGCTGGTGCTCAACCTATCAAGAAAATGTATATTTTATAAAGGGTGATACCGAGCCAAGAAGTCTAATGCTATGAAGCTTGGCTTAGTGAGACTGTTTACAGAAGCAGCTGCAGCCTAAAAAGTTTAAAGCTTGACTTTTCCAAACCAGAGTAATTCACCCTCTTCTCAGTGAAAAGAACAGAGAAGCAGAAAGCAGAAGTTCTTTGGGCGTTTTTACTTCTGGGGCAGATGGGTACTATTTAAGTTAATTCCACCTGAGGTAGCTCCAAGGATTGTTCTTAGGGCATGCTGCCCAGCGCTGGGATGGGGCTCACCTGGAAATCACAGGTACTGGAAAAGGCCTGGCCAAATCCCAAGAAAACAGGCTGAGAATGCCTGTCTGGGCCCATTTTTGCAGATGGGTGGCATTTATCAGGAGCCTTCAGCCTCGTGGATCAACCCATCCTTGCCTTGACCAAGCAGCAGCTCTACCAGCTGGGAGGTCAGAGTGGCGGACAGGGTCTTAGCCTTGTGTCTGCCTGGCCTCGCTGCCCCTAGACCTCCAGGGACAGCAAGGGGAAACTGATGTCTCTGAACCTGCCAAAGAACCTGAGGCTTGGCATCCAAGCAGAGCTGAGCTCTGACTCTCTGTGGCCTTCCCTTCCATGCATGTGTCCCCAGGCTGCACAGATGCCAACAACACTGCATGTTGAAAACACAATCCTCCGTCCTGACTCCTTGAAGGCTTTTCCTTCCTTTTTTTCTCAAACTTCCAGCCCTACAAACAGGCACTTTTCATCCTTAACTGTGCCTTGTTCCAACCCCTTTGTAAGATGATGCCCCTCCAACAGTGGGAAAAGCTGCAGCTCCAAAGCAAAGCTCAGCTCACGTAGGCAGCTCAGACCACAGATGACTAGTAAAGAGGAAAAGAATGGTGAAAAGCAAGAGGAAAAGCTCTCTTCTGCAAGCACCAGCACACCCAGAGTCTTGTTTCAGCCTACCAACACACAGGCCAACACAAAGACACAATGACTGCAAAGTTGGCAGGTAAAAGTTAAATAATGGTACCTGCCAGCGACAGGGTGAACATGATGCTAAGAAAACATGGCTAAGTGCAACACATGAAGCGGTCCAAAGGAAAACAAAATAAGCACCTACATTATCTCTTCTGTACTGTTTATAGCTGGGATCTGATCGCATTCCTATTAAGGTCAATGGAAAGATTCCAGGTAGCCAGGGATGGAGTTGGGTTTGGCTCCATGTCTTTGGCTCCCTAGCTTCATTCTGGGATGCTAACAGATGCGTTTAATGGTGTGAGGGCTAGGAGCACCACTGCTGCCTCTCGGCTGCACAGTTCAGAACAAGGAACTGGCTCAACAGCCTTGGGGAAGAAAGGCAGCTCTGTCTGCTGCAGAAACACATCGTCTGATTCATATGCAAAACCTTTAATTTATGCAGACAGACATACTTGTACACATATAAACACGTCGGTTTTTCATCACAGCATGTGGATGAGTGGGCTAATAAAAAAAGATGACATATCTTTCTCTTACACACATGCAGTCACCTACACAAAACCATGCTAAAAATATTTTTTAAAGGCAGCAGTCAAGTACACTGAATAGGGGATGGCAGAATTAAGACTGCCTGTTCATTTTGATACAGTTTCAAGGATTAAATTTAAGCAATAATAGTATTGTCTTCAGTGTTACACTAACAATTCCTGCTCTGTTCGTCTTGAGAGAACACAGCTTGCATTAAAAATATCTTCTGGGTTTTTTTTCTATCTAAAGTCTTGGGGAAAAAACAGGAAACAAAACCCAAGACTTTATTTGTGAAAGTTTCCGGAGAGTTTTCTCAGGAAAAGCAAAAGCAAAAACACAGATTAGGAAATGTCAGAGTTAAGGCTGCCTGAACATGGAGATGCCTTTGATTTACTCATGTGCCCATCTCCAAGGAAAGTGAATCAAAACTGCACAGCCAGCCCTCACTTTTCAGTTACTAACTCTGCAATCTCAGTTACAGTCTTTTAACAGAAGACATTAGTGTATTTAAATTCCAGGGGGGGCATTTGCTTGTTTGCTTTTAGAAAAGCAAGACAAACACAGTGCCACGGTGGTGTCCCCCACTACTGGTGCTAGGACAGTCACTGGCAGTGGTCCAGGCTGCTGCATTGCCCCACATGAAGAACAGTCTGAAGAAGAGACTTCAGCCAGATCTTTGGTGACTAAGCTTGCACACACTACCTTCACATCTGTTCCCCACAGGAGCTCTTCTGTGCTTTCACCTCCAAACTGTCCCTATTCCAGGTCTGTAACACCATTTCTCCCCTCACCAACACCCCAGTCTCATCATTTTGCCAGCCCTGTCCCTATTCCTCTCCTTTCCCAACCCTTATCTCCTTACTCAGCCGTTCTTGGCTCCCCATGCCCACTCTCTTTGCTATGCATTTCCAATTCTCCCTTATTTTTCCACCCTCTCTATCACTCAGGTCTCCTCTTCATCCCATCCAGTTCGCCCTTCTAATTTCCTTTCCCTTCACTGTCAATTCGGCGACATCCTTACCGCCTGGGCTCAACAGGATTCCAGGACACAGTGGGGACAAACCCTGTGCTCTCAGACCTGGCACAACATGGCCATCGCAGGGAAGGTCTTGCACATCCTTGTGCTGCAGCATGGTCTGTGCAGATGATTCATTTGAGTTGCAAATCGAAAAGTTCAAGTGAGCCTCTTTTGAGCATATGAAAATCAGAATGTTTCCTAAAACTTACCACTGGGGCAGATTTTAGTGACTACTGGAATAAGAGGGGAGGAGTAAAAATACACAATAGACACAGGATCAACCTGTGGCACGTATATGCTCCCCATTCAAAAGCAGTGACCCTCCCATCTTTAGTACGGGCAAATGAATCTTTAAAGTCCGGGCCATTTCAGGAATGATTTGACAGTAACAGTTCTCTGTATCTCTAGCATGTCTTAACTGGTACTTTTGGACACGGCTGGTAAGCCTCAGGCAACTCTGTTCTCCCATAGGGCAGGGGAATGATGGATAAACAGATGGAGAAGAATGAACAACCCATCGGTGCACCCACAGCTAGCCCAGCTGCTCAGGCTACTCGGGTGGCCTGCAAGGCACCCTCCTGGTAGCTCCCCAAAGGTGTGATCTTTCCAGATTACACTTTAACTCTACAGTCACCACATTTAACAAATGGGTGGAAATAGAAGTTTTGGTCCACATTTATCACCACAGAAATAATTATGTTACTTATGGACAACACAAAAGCACGTGCAGCTTATTAAGATGGTAAGAGACCCATCTCCTCCTCCAGAATATAGCACCCATTTATTTTGACACAGGAAGTAACCCAAATGTTTGTCTGCCCTGACTTTTTTCCTTCTTTAGATAAGCCAGGATCTCTCACTAGAGGGCCAGGACCTCTTCCCAAAGAAATCTGGCCCTCCCTTTCTGCATTCAGAGCTTCTGCTCAGAAAGGCTCTAACATGCCTCTACCTGCTGGTTTCCAGATAATATTTGTACTGTTCCATGCCTTTCTTTCCTGCCAAATAAACAGGAAAAAAATGGTTTGGTTTTTTTTAATCATCACCTGAACATATTCACCATCACTAAAAATTCAATTTGAACTTGCAGTTGTGGACTATATTGGCACCACTGCGCTGGTGTGGCCTCACCTCGAGTACTGGGTGCAGCTTTGGGCGCCACAGCACAAAAAGGACACAAAGCTATTGGAGAGTGTCCAGAGGCAGGCAACAAAGATGGTGAAGGGTCTAGAAGGGAAGACGTCTGAGGAGAGGCTGAAATCCCTTGGCTTGTTCAGCCTGGAGAAAAGGAGAGTGAAGGGAGACCTCATGGCGGCCTACAGCTTCCTAACAAGGGGAAGCAAAGGGGCAGGTGCTGATCTCCTGCCTCTGGTGACCAGCTATAGAACCTGAGGGAATGGCGTGAAACTACGACAGGCGAGGTTTAGGTTGGAGATCAGGAAAAGGTTCTTCACCGACAGGGTGGTGGGGCATTGAAACAGGCTCCCCAGGGCAGTGGTCACCCCACCGAGCTTGGCTGAGTTCAAGAAGCATCTGGACGATGCTCTCAGTCATCTGCTGTGACTGGGCTGCTCCTGTGTGGAGGCAGGAGTTGGACTCGATGATCCTTATGGGTCCCTTCCAACTCAGGATATTCTGTGATTCTATGATTCTAATCTCAGTCTTGGTCTAGAAGGGACAGAGTGGGTAATTTATCAGAAAACAGGTTTTAAAAAAAAAGCCTTTATGCTTTCCAGTATTTAGAAGAGATCCAGATCTCTGTTTCAAATCACATCCATAAGTCAAAAGCTATAAAGACTTGAAAGACAGCACTGAGTCTTCCCAGGCTACCTTCCTAACTGACTTTACCACTTGGACCTGAAGAGCCTGAACAACATGTTTTGGTTATTACAGAGAACTTCACGAAAACAGGCAGGTGCTGGCATGATTTTAGGGCCATAGATGAAGTTCTCAGAGGAAAAGTTGTGCTCAATTTGCCAGTCTGTCTCCTCAGTCTGTTTCTGCAGCCATTACTAAGGAAGTTGTTTCCATAAAGACCATGAAATGCAACTGATGAAATGCGGTAACACACATTGGCTGATAGTGAATGCAAAGAAAGGAGGTGGGCAGAAAGGGATTTCTATTGATATTTGATGGATTTTGTGGGCTGGTAAACCACAGAATTGAAGTCTCAACTAAGGATTTTCTGAGTTTTTAGAATTTTAAAACTGAATGCCCATGATCCTATAGCTCAGTTTGTACCATTTCTCAGGTCCTCTTTGAACTACAGAGAAACAGGGTTTTTTCTCTCTATTCACATATCACTTGGCTTATGTCATGCACTTGCAGCAACAAGTAAATTAATGATTCTTCATTGCTCCCTTAAGTCTGGGTTGACATATTCGCATCTGCGATTGGTCAAGATAAAATATATATCCACATGTCCAGGAAGTCTGCAGCTACCATGGTGGAAATGCCCAACTTACTCCCTCCACTTGGTCTTAACACATTTCATGATGACTACAGACATCAAACAGCTACAGTCGCATCATGTAAGTCCAGCACTTCCCAGAAGGGCAAGTTTCTTGTACCTGCAGCGTACAGTTGATACACAACAAGTTAATATGTGTAGTAAATCTGCCCAGCACAGTGGGAGTGAGACCTGCTGCACAGGCCCACAGCAACTCTGCTGTGCTGGCTCAGTAAGTGCAATGTTTTCCAAAAGCACCAAACTTCACCTGTACAGACATCAAGGACATGACCAAGGTTTCTGGATGCATGGTGGCCCAGATAGGTTTATTGCCTGTTAACTCCAAGTTGGTCACTGAACATCTGCACACCCTGGACAAATACAGAAAATGCTTAAAATTGTCTGGGTAAGGTTTCTAGTAAAAAGAGATAAATAAATAAATAAATACACAAATAAATAAATAAATAAATAAAAGTGATGGTGCCAGTGGAAATGCCGAAACATCATGATCTAAATTACAATTTGTCATTAGGATCCACTGGTATGGTCAACCTACATCCAGACACAAGCTGGTGGATTTAAGTGGTGAGCAAATGAATGGCTGCATAGTTTGTAAGTAATTTTTTTACTATTTATGAAAGAAAATGTTTGAGTGTCTATTGTCAGTGAAGCAGAATGACTCATGCTCAGTCTTTGGACTATCACCTATGGCAGATCTGCAGGAAAGCACCCTTTTAACTAAACACATGACTGTTGGACATATTTGATGACAATGTATTTCAAAATTATCAGTCAACTGTCAGAGAAATTAGATTAGTCATTATTAGTCTTCAGCAGTTCCCATGAGAATCTTGAACAGTTGGTGGTTCTTCTTAAAAGATTAGAGTAAGTCTTGTAATGTGTCATGATGAAAGTTGTAAAGATTTGGAATAAAGGGCAGAGTGCTGTCTTTGTTTCTGAAAGTAGAAGGTTTCTAATTCAGGCTTCTAATTGTACTGAATTTTATCAGCCTCTAATACTGAAAACATTGGAAAAAGTCCTATATCTTTCCATGAACTGCTGGAAATGGTATTTTAGACCCATTCCTCTGAAATAATCTGGTTCCTATTGGTCAGTGTCAATGCCAGCAGATATTCTTATTTCCATACCATTTCTCCTCGCTCCCTTTGATTCCTACTAATGCCAAGATGAGAAATGATGCTGATAAGCAGTCACAGGACTCATTATTACGCACTGAATCCTGTAGCCTTATCAGTGAAGTTAAAACAAAATTGGCAGTATATTAGCCATGACCTAAAAGAAAAGGTTTTTTCAAAGCAAAATGAGATGAGCCTTTAGCCATTACAACTGCTGGCCTGCAGTATAACAAAAAACAAGCCCAACACAACAATTCTGCATTGACTCCTTTATTCCTTCCACAACTGGAAACTTCTATGATGTGGAAAACTGTATGTGTAAAAATGGAAATCCTATAAATTCAAATAATAAAGGGTATCACTTGAGTAATATTTAATCCAAAGAGGCGTTTAGACAATCTAGAATATCTGTGAACAATGATTTCTTCAAAGCAGTAGCCAAGATTTCTCTTTGAAACAGCTTGTTTGAAGTCTCTTTGCGTGGCCATAAAACAAAAGACTCTCTGTTTAAAGGATTACATTAAAGGAGTCTTTTTTCTGCATTTATTTGTTGGAAAATGCTGATGAGGGAGAGCCCCCCAAACTGCTATGAAGAGTATTATGACTGTCATTTCAAAGAAGACTGATAAGTTCTTTAGATCTTTCTCCAACAGTGAGGTAATCATGTAGCCTTGTCCTTTCACTATGATTTCTTAGCCCAAAATTTATCAAAGAACACAAGTTTACTGCATTTCGATGTTCTTTACTATCAATGCTTTCTTCTTACTTTTTCTTTTCTTGCATCCCTGAAGCACATACCTCAGATAACACAAAAGGACTTAAACTCTTAAAAGCATGTAATAGCATGGGCCTTGTAAACAATAAGGTATCTGTTGACCAAGTTTTCATACTCCATACTTGTGCAATTGGCATACATGCTGTTACGTAAGGCCATTTTTTCATTATATGTGAAAAATCATAATGCAAACAATGCACAGCCATCGCTATGCTGTGTGGCTTTTGGTTGCGTGAGGTCCTTACGGCAGCAGCTTTTCTCCTTTTACCTAGTCAAGGCAGCCCCTCCAAACCCATTGTAGCAACAACAGCAGTAACGTGTTCAGTCCTTATAGCCAGGGATTTTGAAGAACAGAAGGGATACCGTGAGCATTTGCCTGGCCATCAGTGGCACAAAGGCCATGGAAATTTACCCTTGGGCTCCCGCAGCCAGCCCTACAGCCCCAGGTTGAACCAGAGCAGTGGTCTGAATCTCACCCAGCCTGCACACAATTGCTGGTTTTCCAGAAGAATTGCAGGCTCTCTGTAATGAATTTAAGTTTCTTGACTAGCTACTTGCTTTTTTAAGGTGTCTTCCACAAACCTGACTAGAAACAGTCTGTGAGCTCCTCCGCTATACCAGCAATGAGAGCTGCGGTGCTGGCTCCAATGTTGTCCCAGATCACACCACTTGACTTTTAGCACTCTCCCTTGCTCAGGTTTGGCCCTGGCCAGCTCTTCCAGACAATGGTGGGGCACTGTTTGGGAGACAGCCAGGCCAGAGACCATTCCCAGCTGGTGGTTATGGACAAAGCTTCCCTGTTGCGGGAAGGAAAGGGAATGGAGTCTAGCCAGATGGATGCAAATCAGGCTGTGTATTTCTTGCCCTCATGGCCAACAGTCCCTGTGGTTGAGAGATTTCCTGAGTCAGAGCTGGAGTCCTTTTGAGAGTTTAATGGTTCTCAATTAATTTTCCTTCTATTAATTTGTCCAAATGCCTGTTGGACCCATGGAAAGCTTTGACATCCTAACCATCCTTTGGCAAGCAGTTCCACAGCTCATTTCAGTGTTATTAATACCATATTTAAATGTAAGCGATAGTAAATCTACCATGTCTTGACAAACTCTTTCAGGGGGTTAATGGTTTGAATAACTGTTAAAAAGGTTTTCTTTGTCTTCTGTCTGAGTATGTCTAGCTTAAAATTCCAGCAATTTGGTTACTGTCCATTAGCTGGGGAAAAAAACCCAAAACATATTGACAAATACCTTCTCTGGGTAAACTGTGATCAAGCCACTCCTTAACCTTCTCCATTATATGCTAAATCAACCGCTCTCCTGAAATCTCTCCTAACATGTCATGCTTTCAAAACTCAAGTAATTATCCTAAATATGTTTAGACATGATTTTCCTTTCAAAAAGAAGCCCTTTTTTGGGTGTGCAAAACACACCCTGACAGAAATAAATAATATTTACTCTCTCTCTAAGTTTTTTAACATCTTGAAGATGTTGCAGAGAAACCTTTAGTCTGTCTCCATGGAGAAATCTTTTAATTGTAAAACAAACAATTTCACAATAAGCATCCTGGAATATTCCCTTATGTGCAAACTGTGCTCCAAAATAAAAGTGGATTTTAGTCCAAAAATGTTAGTCTGAGTTGGAAACATGCGAAGTCTTATGGAATATGAACAGCCTATTCAGCATTATATTCTTTGGGAAATTTTTCCATGGAGACAAGCTCTCTCTGAACATGAGAACGGCACTAATTTCTCCGTATGCACATAATTAACTTCATTTCACTGATTTTCTTGGAGATTAGAAGATCAGGAGGGATCTTTATGATAACTTCACACCACCAAATGCAAAACAGCAGATCTTCTTACAAGACATATATTGCCAAAGGGAGAAACAGTAATGTCAATACAGTTCTATTGATCTGGCAGTAGAAATATTCAGTGCTTCATGTTAGATCTGGATTTTGGGTGTATTTCTTCTCACATCCCTATATTGTTCAGTTTTACATGATCAATGTTGAAACATGATCTCCTGCTTGAATGAAATCTTGAAAACCGAAAACTAAGCGTGCATTAAATTTGTTTTGCAGAGATTATACAGTGATGAAAGCTACTGAAAAAATTAACCCCTCTTTAAATCTTGATTTTCAAGCTTATACTGCTCTTTAGACTTCCAGCCATACACTTTCGATTTCTGACTTCTGCAGAAGGAACAGATCTCCCAAAATATTAATCTTCCATTTTACACATCCACCTTGCCAAAATCTTATGATTGAATTTACTCTGCAGAGATTTCATTTTCTTTAGCGCTGATCCTGGAAGCACTCACTGCATGGAATTGTAAATCACTTTCAGATATGTTGCATTTCCAGTATCCTTGCTGAGGCTGAAACAAGTATCCTTTGAGCAAAAACTGGCAAAAGGAGGCAACTTGGTTCAATAATACCACAGAGAAGTTTTGCTCCATAACTGAAAATATGTTCTCAAACTCTCCAAAGTGCCTCCACAGTATCAGACAAGTAAAATCAGTGGCATTTGAAGCTCAGCAGGAACTGTTCACAGCTGCTGCACAGAAGATCTGAAAGGATAGGAGAAGACTGTGTAGGATCCCTTGTTGAGGACTGAGCACCTTCACAGAAATACAATCCTCACACTTTTGCATTGTACCAGGTTCCACCAAAGCCCTGCTGGAAACCAGTGATTTTATCTCATGAAATGAAATCACAGAATCATAGAATCATAGAATTGTAGAAACATAGAATCGTAGAATCATTGAATCGTAGAATCATTAAGGTTGGAAGAGACCTCAAGGATCATCTAGTCCAATCGTTCCCCTACCACCTATTACCCACTAAACCATGTCCCTAAGTACCACATCCAACCATTC